>OX459097.1:10431263-11036263 GCA_949775045.1 Metridium senile | reverse complement strand
AAAAGACAGTTAACAATAACTTACAGGCGTTCCAGCTATTCCAGGAGCTCCAGAGTCTCCTTTTGGTCCACTGTCACCCTGTGGAATTAGCATAACTAATTAGCGAAGATAGAATTATAGATAAACAAAAAGACAGATAGACTGATAAACACAAACAGACAAACAGACAAACAAAACTAACTGATAGACCGATCAACAGAAAAATAGAAAGTTAACACAGACGGACAGACAGACAAACGAACTGATAGACCGATCAACAGGAAAATAGAAAGTTAAACACAGACAGACAGACAAATTAGCTGATAGATCGATCAACAGAAAAACAGAAAGTTAAACACAGACGGACAGACAGACAAACTAACTGATAGACCGATCAACAGGAAAATAGAAAGTTAAACACAGACAGACAGACAGACAGACAAGCTCACTGACAGACGAAAGAGTCTGAAGGACGATTAGACTTACAAACAGACTGATAGACAAACATATATACAACTAATTCAAAAAAGGTTGTCGGGGCGAACGGCGATTGGCGATTAGTACGTTATAAGCGATTGCACGACCGGAAGGAACTATGGGTAATACGAATTCCTTCTTATTCGTTTCTAAATTACCCAAACAATGCCTCCACCGTTCAGCGAAACCTTCGAGACACCCATCTAAGTTCATCGCTGAACGGTGGGTAATTTAGAATGGAATAAGAAGAAATTGGTATTAACCACAGTCCCTTTCGGTCGAACAATCGCCAATCACCAATCGTCGTTCGCCCCGTCAATGTTTTTTTTGAATTAGATGTATATGATATGATATGGGTTTTATATAGCGCACTTTTATGTGAAATATGTTCAAAGGCGCTTTACTGCCATGAGGGTTATATAAGTAGTTAGAGTGTATTAGTATGAGCCAGTCACTGGTCACTGCCAGGGTTTGTTGCCTCTTCAGTGGTTCTTTTACGTCCCTCCAATGCAGGTTAGTTAGTGTAGTTTGGAGAGACAATCAGACAGACAAACAGACAGAAGGACAAACATACTGTGAGAGACAACACTAACCTTATCTCCAACTCTTCCATTAGAACCTGGATCACCTGTTTCTCCTTGATCTCCCTATCAAAACAAAGTCCTAGATATCATATCATTGTTATGGACTATTAATAATACTACATATCTTGCTTTGCAAACTGTACTTCTTCAAACTACACATTTTGAAATATCGAGACTTTCCGCAGGAAAGGGTGCAGAAACCTTTTATTATAACCCTTTGGGTGTATTTCTGCACTCTACCACTATAACAATTTCCATTATCATTTCCATATCCATGCATTATTGAGCCTATATTGTTAATGTATACCTTTGGTCCTGCGGGTCCTCTTGCTCCACGCGGTCCTGATTGTCCGGCCGATCCCTATAACAAATAAGTAAAGCATATTAAATCATTACACAAGAGAAAATAAAAAACACATTCACTCTTTTGCACAAGAAGTTTTACTTTGGTTATATCACGGAATATATATATTTGTGATTGAAATTATTGAACTAAATGAAATAAAACCACAAGAGTCACTAGCTAGTAGTTACTATCACTCAACAAGAAACATTAAATATAATTTTTGATCTGTCTGAATGAATCTATTTCAAAGAATCCAAGTAAAGAGAATATCAATACAAAACATTACTCACCGCAGGTCCAGATGAACCACGTTCACCTTTCTGTCCACGAGGGCCAGGAACTCCCTAGTTTACAAAACAATATTTTTACACATTTGATAATTTTCTCGCTTTTTGATTGGTCGAGAGCCGTGGTAAATAAGAGTACATACCACGGTTGCTATTTTAAAAATATTTTTAATGTGGTAAAAAACAAATTCACGATAGCTTCTTGTGGTATGTCCTCTCTCGGTTGGCGCCATCTCATCATCTAAATTGTTGTGGATCCGTGTTCGTACAGTTGTTTGTCTGTTCGTACGTTTGTTTGTTTGTTCGTTTAGTTGTTTATTTATTGTATGCACAGAATCAGTAACTTACAGGTACACCAGGTTGTCCCTGGGGGCCGGGGGGTCCTCGTCCTCCATCAGGGCCCTTCTCACCACGTTGACCTACTGGTCCTTGTACTCCTTGCTCGCCAGACGGTCCCTGCCAACAAAGCATATCAAAATAATGTTACAGATCGCCATAATACCCCGTAATAATAATTTGATGCTGACAACGATTACATAATTGATGCATGAGGATTCAGGTTAGGATGATGAAGATAATTTTTATAAAGTTCACAATAAAGATAATGACGTTTATATTGACAGTGATGATGATGAATTTAATCATAATGATGATAACGCTGAATGATATCTAATGCAAATTGAATGAACAATAACATCAGTATTATCATATCATGAAAACATGACGATAATAAGTACATATAATTTTTATTTAAACCCTTTCCGAGAAACTTTGTCACCCGTGAAGTGAAAAGCCTACAAGCTAGTAGCGCAGGGGATTATGGGTTACCTATGTATACTTTATTTAAACGCAGGGATTTCATGGCCACATTATTACACTTGTCAATATGTTATTGAGAAATGTCCGTTTTGACTTATCAAACAACAAGAAAGGCGTTTCGGATGCACATTTAGTTTCTGAACTGATCCATGATCCCTTGCGCCACTAGCTTGTGTGTTTTTCACGGGTGACAAACTTTCTCGGAAAGGGTGTTTACATATTGTTCTCTGTGTTCTCTTCCTATGAAAAACACTTCGCGGAAGATTATACATATTATTTGAAGACAATAAATTCATTATAGAACTTTACCTGAGGTCCTAATTTGCCAGGATTACCAACGGGTCCAGGAGGTCCTGGTGGTCCCTGTTAAAACCACATACATACAACAATTTAGAACAAATATACATTCATTGTACAAATACATACATCTTGCATACAAACTTTATTGTGCTCCTTAAAAAGGTTTTTCAGGTACAATATTTTACTAAACTAAATATACTGTACAATATATATACAAATTTGGAATTGGTCAAAATTACAATAAATTTAAAAGAAAAACGAAAAAATTAAAATACATAATATAGATTAGAGTATGTAAGAAAATATTGTTTATGTTAACTGGATACTATATGATTAATGAGGTATTTTTTGAAGCGTTTTGTGTTCTCGGTTGATTTTCGGTTGGCAAATTGTTCCCAATTTTTGCTCCTCTGAATGCAAACGATCGTTGACCAGTGGCCAGTAGCTTTAAATAGCATAAATAGCATTCTGGTTTTTTTTTGTCCTACCTTTGGTCCTCGGTCTCCCTTTTTGCCTGATGGTCCGGCAACTCCTTGTCCGCCCTAAATACAGCAAAAGACAGTTTAACATGAGAAAATATACTCTCCCGTTGAATACTCCGGGATATTATCGATATTATAGAGTATTTAATACAAGAATTAGGTCAGGTATATAAGATACAGCCACGGTTTCAGGAAGAATTAGAGGGAGGTGTGTATTCATTATATATAATCACACTGATAACCAACAAAACCAGATCCAACAAAATAATATTAACAATAATAATGATCAGTTACAACACATCGCCTGACGAAGACTAGCAGTAGCCGTCTGAACGTCCGGTCCAGACCTTCGAGTTTCGTGTGACAAACAAATATTCTCTAGTGATTTTAATAATCAAAAGTTTCAAATACATGTAGTTCAAAAGGTATTTGACTCGCCAACCAAATCAACCCCTCCCGGAGTCTATACTGGCCTGCGACAGCCGTCCCCACCCCTCCCCCCACTACGTAGGGGGAGGGGTGGGGGCGATGGTACACAGCGAACAGACATTTGGAGGTTTCTTCTTATCAATTCTATCTGATCCACCAGTATTTTTACCTTCTCGCCGTCATCACCAGCTGGCCCTTGTGGTCCCTCTGGTCCTGATTTTCCCTGAAAGGTTAAAAGGTGTAAGACAATTTTTTAGGAATTGCTACGGAGTTAACAATGAAGACCAGTCTACCCGCCACCTAATGAAGACTTGTCTAGCAGTAGCAGTCGAAACGTCGCGGTCAGAAACTTCGACATGCGTGAGACAAACATATAACATCCTACTTAATTAGAAATTTCTTGAAAGAAAATAAGGTTGATGTTTCTTTTATGTTGACTATTCGTATCAAAGATATGCCTATTGTTCTGTTGGAATCTCAACCTGTTAAAAAAGAAAAAAAAATCTCGCGCGCTAATCAAATTCTTTTGTTACTTCTCGTCTACAATACCATACATGGTAATGGCATTGTTTTCAAGATTGCATACGGTATCTTTGATACGTTGCAAATTCTAACCACGGAAATAGTTCATTGAGATCCTAAAAATTCTCATTCCCAAGGGTTCTTTATGAGCACTTTAACCTACCCCTTTGCCTGGTTTTCCTGCTGGACCTGGGTCACCGCGTGGTCCCTCTTCACCCTAAAACAGTAATAGTTTCAATTATTTTAAAATTCATGAATAATTAATGAGAATTTTACAAAAGAAAACACGTCCGTGACGAAGGTTGTATTCTAGATACAAAACCGTCCTGATTTGCATAAGATTTAATTTGAATTTTCTCGAACAGCTTTTCTTTTAACTTGACAATTTTAGTTATATATTAAAAAAACTAACGTTGAACTTTTTTAAGTACTATACAATATTCGCGTTCAATTTGTATGAGATATACAACATCTCGTCTTCGACTCTTGTATGTCTCATACAGATCGGCCACTCATATTGTATATATTACTTACACTGCAAAAACGGCATTTTTCGAAATGCTTAATCCACGCTTTTTTTAGTAAAAACATTTTACTCAATGGTACATCTACATTTACCTTCACTCTTTATAATGATAGATAATAAAATGAAATGTGTAACACCGTAAAAAATGTTAAACTTAACTTTACTGACGTTTCGAGCTAATGAGTCGGGTTTACTCACTATAAAGTATCATCCTGAATTCCATGATTTACTCAATATTATGAGTTGTATCTACTCACACTGGAATACAAACATTATAGTAGGAATGGTTCAGTTACCTTGTTGCCCTTCTCTCCAACACGTCCGTTGCCTCCAGTAGGACCAGGTCTTCCCTATAATGGTATAATTATTATTTTGTATTAGGACTTCATTACTGATAAATAATATTTTAAGTTGGAAATGACTCAGAAAAATATGAGACCCAGATTAGAATGGAACCCATGCATGACCCTCCGTATTCAAGTCGGATTCTATAACCACTGAGCTTCTGGAGACTGAAGGTTGTGTGACCAATAATATTGTCAGTCGTATAATAACCGATTAGGTCCACAATCTTTCTCTATGAGTGACGATATGTTTTAGTCAGGGTCAAATCTAGGGGGTGTCCCTTCGGGCACCCCCTAGCGCCGTAATCACCCCTATTTTATTTAAAACATTTAGGGACCGGACAACCCCTAACAGCTTAAGAGCCCTTCATTTGCAATTGGGACACCCCCTGACAAATTTCTGGATCCGCCCCTGTTAGTACTTACGTTGGGTCCTTGAGGTCCAGGTAATCCAGCTGCGCCACGTGGTCCGATTGGTCCCTGAAATAAAGGACATATCATGTTATCATAAGAACATTATAGACATAGAAAAATATACATAGGCATACTTACTGGTTGGCCAGGTGCACCGTTGGGTCCCTCCACACCTTTTGGTCCCATTGGGCCCTATTTAAATAAAGACATTCAAAATTTTAATTAACGTACTTAATGTAGAAATATTTGAAAAGGATGTCCATAGAAGGTTAGTCTCCCCCGCAGCCGTGTTTAGCCTCGTCACGCAACGTTCCCTCATCTGGATGGACACAGGAAGCCCGACACTAATAACGGCTGCGAGGGAGACTAATAGAAGGTCCACTTACAGTTAATCCAATAGCTCCTTTAGGTCCGGTTTTTCCTTGAGGTCCCTGAAATAGTAAAAACTAAGTATTAGATATAAATTATTACATAAATATTTAATAATTTTATCAAATTTCGAATACATTACATTCGTCCAATCATCAGAATCTAATGATCAGAGGTAGACCTAAAACAGAATTCAAGATTCCGTAAAAATAATAAAGAACAGTACAGGACTTACCGCTACACCATCTTTTCCAGGAACACCTGCTTCTCCAGCCTCGCCCTAAAAGTAGTAGAGTCATACATGAAGGTGTCAGAAATTGAAAATAAAATAAGGCATAAACAAACACAAGCATAACAAACGAATGAAAAAAAACAAATAATAAAAATAATAACTTATAACTTGTACAAAAAAAAAAAAAATACTTTGTCAAACAAACAAACACACACACACACAGAAATTGAACTAAACAAAACATACGTGCAAACCGACAGAAACGACTTAAAAAGTTTTAACTTAAAAGTGATCAAAAATCAAAAATCAAACTGAACAAAAATTGAGCGAACCAAAAAAACGCGTTAATGAAAGTAGGAAAGAAACTAAAGAAGTAAAGCCAGAATTACAGCGTTGTTTTACCTTTGCACCATCTTTTCCGGACTCTCCTGGTAATCCAGGTTCTCCGGGTTCACCCTGCAAAATAGAAATATTCATGTTGTATTTAAGAAGCAAGGATGGCACAGTTGGTAAGAAGCAAGGATGGCACAGTTGGTCAGTGCGCAGCGTTATGTGCGAGAGGTCCCGAGTTCGATTCCCAGTGACCTCGCATCCTTTTTTCAACTTCTCTTCTTTCCGTGTAGCTTTAAATAGCTTTAAATACCCGTAAAACGGAGCACTGATGGAGAGAGGGAAGTAAAATGAGCGCACCGTCGGCTCTCTGGAAGATCAGCTTCGGCTGAAGGGACTTCCGACGTAAAATAATATTCTTTACTTTTATGATGCTGTTTCATAAAATAGGCTTTTTGCATGTATCTTTACTAATGTGTGCTTAGCTGTGGGAATCAAAAATTGTCTTGCAGTATGAAGTTTTTCATGCTTACCCCTCGGCCAAGATCTCCTTTGGGACCTTGAGGTCCTTTGTCGCCTGGGGATCCCTACGAACAACAACAGTTGGTAAGTAGACTGCAGTATGATAACTAGGGGACTTTTGGAAGAGAACAATTACGGTGATGATGATGATAATGGTTATGGTGAGGGTGATGATAACGATAATTATGATGGTAACAATAATGGCGAAGATGAATGATTAAGAGATGATGATAACGATGAATAGAGTGATGATGGTGGCAATGATGATGATTTTGAAGATTAAAAGGATGATGGCAACAAAATGACGATCAAGAATGAGCCCCTCCCAGGGGTTCTAGGGAGCAAAGGAACAAGCGCATTTAATTTAAGGGAACAAGGGATACTGCCAAATTATTTTCAGGGAACAAGGGAACAAAATATTATAAAACAATAGTATGGGATCATAAGGTAAAACATTTCAGGGAAACGGTTATTTTACTTATGGGGAACAAGGGAAAAAATGCAAAAGATCAAGGGAACATGGGAGCATGCACCCCCTTGGAGGCTCTCAAGAATGATTATGATGACGATGTGTTGTTGATGATGATAACGATGTTATGAACATAAAAAGTAATATTTACCCTAGGTCCTGGCATTCCTGGGTTACCAACAGGGCCGGGTTTACCTTGTGGTCCCTGCAAATAACAATAATAAAATCAATAACTATGAATTGCGATACTTTCAAGACAAGAGAAGAAGGCTAAAAACACACAATTTAGTCATAAGGTTGTACAGGGAAAAACATCCGATAGAGAAGACACTAGCTTTGATCCAGTGCAGATTTCAGCCCAGCCTTCGAATAATCACCTCCTACTGTCTCTCAAAGGGTAATGTTTTACACAGCCACATTTTGTGTTGTGAAGCTGCGTTGGAGACTAAGCATATATAGTGGTAACACAACTCACCGTCTCACCGCGTGGTCCAGGGAAACCAGGTAGACCAGGTCGTCCAGGAAGTCCCTAAAATATCAAGACATTTGCACGTTACTTTCATTTACGTAATGAATACTACGTACTAGTCACCTGTTACGTACCATCATTCCTGTAGCGCCAGACGCTCCACGATCTCCTTGTGGTCCTGGTGGCCCCTAATGATAGTTAACAAAACTTAATCAATTTATAATTCACTATAAATCGGCTCAGTTTCCGGCATTGTTGAATCAATAGGGTTTTTTTACTAATACTTATATACTTTTATAAAAACAAAACAAATCTACGTCCCTAACATAGCCGGCCTTAGGGGGAGAAGGTGGAGAAAACGGTAAAAAGGGCTTGTGCTAAGTTGGTGTTATCCAAGGCTGCTTTATTGTTTACAAAGTGAATGCGTGACATGTTACCTGTCTTTTTCATACAAGAGTCACACTAAACTTGATATGCGTGACATGCAATATGCTTAAATAAAGCTGATGTTATTTGATCATACATCATAAAACATTCAATTCGTGTTTACGCACTGTTACGGAAAGTTATACGCAATGTGAATACAAACGCGCATTTTCTTACGTTACGTGTTTACGCTTCAGTTCACAGTGATACACAATAGTGCTGGTTACTTACCATTGGTCCACGATCTCCTGAGACACCTGGCTCACCAGCGGCACCCTGAAAACAGGTAAAAATACTTGGATAAACCAATTACAAATTTTGACAAGAAAAACAAGGGACCAATTTGAATTATGTTCATGGGTAAGCTATAAGGGGCTTGAAGGAAGCTACTAGAGTTCATGATGATTATATTACCTTGTTACCAGAAGAACCAGGTGTTCCAGGACTTCCCCTCTCACCTCGCGAACCCTGTGGTAGACAAAAACAAAATGTCGGCCATTAGCACATATAGGATAAGACAAGCGGTAGCAATTGTTCTATTTCACTATGACGTCACATCAAAACATTCTATTGTCTTAACGCTAAGGATCATGGACGCCAGTGGGGGACAGATTCATAGCAACAATACGAGAATACACAATAAAATTACGAACGGAGAGGAAAGAAATGACAACAAAATGCCATAAATATGAAAGTATAAACATAGACACATAACATACATAAAAACTAGATAAAATGAAGCTCAATTTTCAAAGAGAAGGAAGATTTAGTTGAAATTGCCATTGGTTTCGGCGATTCTATCCCCCGATGTAAACACATTGTGACGTCATAATGAAATAGGCAATTACAAATACACTTTGCGCGTAAATGTTTCGGGTATAAGCTTATGTACGCATGAGAAAAGGAGGAGGTATACGCTGAATACGCGGGCCTTACTAAACAACGATTGGAAGATCAAGGGAAATTTGAAGAAAAATGGAGGAAATTGAAGAAAATTGCTGTAAAGGGAAGGAGGACTGGAAAGAGGTTTAACACTGAATTAGCGAAAAAAAGAAATGAGATGTAAAGATATTGATGAATGCTGAAATTAAGCAACAATCGACACAAAGGAACTAAGAAAACAAACGAGCAATACAATACATAAACATGGTTTTATTCGGGTAAAGCAACTATAAAGTGTAAATAAGATACTGAGACATCATCAGTGATTACTACGTGGTGTCAAGAGAGTATGTATTCTTTCTTGGTGGTGTATAAATAAGGTAATAGGGTGATGTTTACGTGGTGTCAAGAGAGTATGTATTCTTTCTTGGTGGTGTATAAATAAGGTAATAGGGTGATGTTTACGTGGTGTCAAGAGAGTATGTATTATTTGTTGTTGGTATATAAATAAGGTAATAGGGTGATATTTACGTGGTGTCAAGAGAGTATGTATTCTTTCTTGGTGGTGTATAAATAAGGTAATAGGGTGATGTTTACGTGGTGTCAAGAGAGTATGTAATCTTTCTTGGTGGTGTATAAATAAGGTAATAGGGTGATGTTTACGTGGTGTCAAGAGAGTATGTAATCTTTCTTGGTGGTGTATAAATAAGGTAATAGGGTGATGTTTACGTGGTGTCAAGAGAGTATGTATTCTTTCTTGGTGGTATATAAATAAGGTAATAGGGTGATGTTTACGTGGTGTCAAGAGAGTATGTATTCTTTCTTGGTGGTGTATAAATAAGGTAATAGGGTGATGTTTACGTGGTGTCAAGAGAGTATGTATTCTTTCTTGGTGGTGTATAAATAAGGTAATAGGGTGATGTTTACGTGGTGTCAAGAGAGTATGTATTCTTTCTTGGTGGTGTATAAATAAGGTAATAGGGTGATGTTTACGTGGTGTCAAGAGAGTATGTAATCTTTCTTGGTGGTGTATAAATAAGGTAATAGGGTGATGTTTACGTGGTGTCAAGAGAGTATGTATTCTTTCTTGGTGGTATATAAATAAGGTAAAAGGGTGATAAATACTTACACGTCTTCCACGAGGTCCTCGTGGGCCAATCTTTCCTGCTTCTCCCTACAACAACATGAAAACAAACAATGAGGCTTTGAAGTCCACACCCATCTGTTGGCATGGTATTCCGTTAAATTCATCATCATAATCACGTCTTTTGTCGACAATAGTAATAGTAGTGATGATAAATGGAAACAAGTGAGTAAACTAGTATAGGCTGCAACGGTGTTTGATATGTAACAGCGTAAGAAATGGTAACTTAACTTTACGTTTCGAGCTTAAGCCCTTCGTCGGAATGATCACAAATAACTTTATGTTAGTAATGATGTTTACGACGATGATTATGATGACCGTCTTGGTTGTGAAGTGAATCATGATGATGATGACAATGTTTTAAAATTGATGAGATCGATTGTAATGACAATAATTATGGTCATGATGATAAAAATGAGAATGAGAAGAAATATTTTTGTTGCTAAATACAACAATAAGTTTACCCGGGATCCTTTGGGACCATCGCGTCCTCTTGACCCAGGTGGGCCTTGGTCTCCCTGTGGAATAAAAATAAAAATTTCAGTTTGTTATTGTTGTAGTAATTGTCTCAAATGTAACGACCGCAATTAAATAATCAGACGATCAATCCTTTTTATTTTAAAATAATTAAGTAGGAAACGGTATTTTGTGATATTTTTTCATCTTCTTCACGGAAGTGCTTCATCGTGTAGGGGTCAACATATAAACCCTCTAAAATGGGACAATATTTAAAGTAAAGGAATCTATAGTTTTCTTTTGTAGTATTGAGCAGCTAATTTACGTACAAGAGAAATCTGTGTGTTCGTTTTTAAAATATTTGTTTGATGATTTTATTGTTAATTTGCTTCGTGTTAAGTTTAAGTACCTTTGTCCCTGCTTGTCCTGGGTAACCAGTCATACCAGCCACACCTTGTTCGCCTTTAGGTCCAGATGGTCCAGATATACCAGAAGGTCCAGGTAATCCAGTGCGACCCTATGAAAACATACAAAATATCACTTGAAGATATAGCTTACAGACTCGATACGAGCAACACACCCTTACCTTGGGTCCTTCACCACCTTCTGGGCCAGGCAGTCCTGGTGCTCCGGCCGTTCCCTACCAACAAAACACAAAACAAATATGAATTAAAAGCAACAACTTTTAGGATTGATTACCGTATGTACTCGAATAAGCGCCGCACTTTAACGCTACAATATTACTCTAGAACAGTATTGGACATGAATTTTTAGCAAAAGCTATATGCTTCAGTTCAAAGTAATTCAACATCATCATCATCATCATCATCATCAATATCATTATCATCATCATCATCATTATCAACATCATCATCATCAACACCATCATACCAACAACATCATCATCATCATCATCATCATCATCAAGATGTACTTACGTCTTCTCCTCTTGGTCCATCGTCTCCTTTCTCACCAGGGAATCCTGCTGTTCCCTAAAACAAACCAAGCAATAATATAGATCTTCATATATTTATATTTCATTTTTCAGCATCAATGCATCCAGGGAACGAGGAAACCTCAATCAATCTGGGCGTCTAGTTTGTAAATAAATGTAACAATAGTTGTTATCATAGTTACATGCAAATGATTTTGAACAATGGATTCAAGATGAGGCTTTTTGGCCAAGTTTTTGTTTATGCCTAAGAGCTGTCCCTTCAACCCATTGTTTGAAAAAATTGCATATAACTGTAAGTAATATTTACAATATGAGCGGCCGATCTGTATGCGATATACAACGGCGAGTCGAAGACGATCATTCATGAATTTTATAATATCAGCTATTAATCTGTCATCTTCAAAAAAACAAGTGTTTTCAACAAAACTAAATGAGGTGACTTTATCAGCATTATGCTTGTAAACAAAGTGTTCGAAGTGATTATCAATTATTAATGATATGTGTTTTTTTATCTATCACTAAACTACAATCATGTGCAAAATACCTTGGGACATTATCTGGTTTTTACATGAAAAATATTTCAACATCATTTTTCCGTTTTCCCCTCTCCCCCGTATCAATGTTGAATTGTGGGAATGTAAAACGGTTGTCACTTGAAAGACCAATCAACATTACTCAGGGGGGAAGGGGGTTTGCAAATCAAATTGATACATTTTGTATATTTTTTAAAACTCAAACAAAAAATGTGACAATGTCCCAACAATTTTGCACATGGTTGTAGTCAACAATTATAAATTGCTGTCTCATGGTAAACATACCTCGTCGCCTTTAGGTCCTGATACTCCACGCTTGCCTTGGTTGCCCTGGAAACATGTAAATAGCATTGATATGTTTGTAAACAAGTTATCTAATACGAACAATTAAAATCTTACTTTAGGTCCAGGTGGGCCTTGGTATCCCTGTGGTCCTCTTGGTCCGAGTGGTCCCTGGGGAGAGAAGAAAGGTGACGATATATCAAATCGATACTGGAGCAATAAAGAGTATCATCACGCGATGACTGAAGAGAAAAAAGGTTTTCCACATTGATGAACATAAATAAGGTCAGCCCTAAGACAAAATCTCTTGACGTTGACAGCTGGCATATTTTGATAAGAAATATAAATGGAAACTAGCGAGTAAACTAGTATAGGATGCGTTTGATTACAAATATACTTACTCTGTTGCCCTTTGGTCCTGGAGGTCCTTCAATACCAGGATAACCCTATAAATGAACCAAAATATACCTTAAAAAAACCTGCCTGTTAATGCAACTGATAAACTGGTGTATTTTCATTCATCCATTATGAGATACAACTGTAATACTGAAATTAGCATACTTACTGGAAGGCCATCAGCACCAGGGAAGCCAGGCATACCGATTTTGCCAGGTTCACCCTAAACCAGAAATAATATGAAATTACTTCAATTCAAATCAGGTCATGTCACATCACGTCATGCCATGTCACGACATTTTCTGCCGCCTCACCTGAAGTCATGTCACGCTGTTATGATATGCCACATAGGCGAAAACCAAAGTGGGCCATGCAAAGTTATAAAATACTTATGTCCCTAAGGGATCCCTTACTTGTGCCCTGTCCCTAGCATGTACACTCAGATCCTAAGTGTAGACACGAAAACTAAGGGATGCCTTAAGGATATACCCTTGGGGACAAGGGGACACAGGAGGAAAGACAGGGGACCCCATACGCCAGTACTGGACATTCCACAAAATACTTGAAGGTCACGCAATGTCTGTAGAGTATCACACTGACATAATACCCTCTCGTGTCACACAAGGTCACACAAGGTCACAATAGATGATATCAAATAGAGTCCTTAAGTGATGACGTCATAAAAATTTATTTTCACTTAATCATATTTTTGGTTCTTAATTTTGATAGGCAATCACAAAGGATGATCAAATATAGCAAATTTGACCAAAATTCAGCAGCTGAGAAATGGCCACTTGAATATATAATTTCCCCATACAAAACACTGTATTTTAGGCTCTGGTTGTAAATTACAGTGATATGTATGGGGAAATTATAAATTCAAGTGGCCATATCTCAGCTGCTATTTGACCGATTCTCGATCGTCAAATTTGGCATGTGAACGTCTTTTTTGATATTCCATCATAATTGGTAACCAAATATTTCTAAAGCCAAAATTTATGTTTTCGTGACGTCACACTTAAGAGGCTGTCTCCGTAATAACCTCCAGGTCGATATGAAACTTCAAAATAGATTTCTTTCATACTCTACTATTTTGAAGTTCTGTCCTTGGGAACAACTAATATCGAAGTGATTTGGCTCAAATTTATTTTAATATTTTTTGGGGGACCGTTTAATGTTCGACTAGTCGAAGGCCAATTTGAACTCCGAAATAGTATGGAATAACGACATATTCTCATCTCATTTTATACACCAAAAACATACTCAAATGATATAATTTTTGCACAAATGTATAGACATTTCCTTCTGGTTTCAACGGCCATATGACTTAAATAATAATTATTTTTTATTTTAACGTCAGCAGCTTAGAAAGTGACCCTCCTGCACTCGCATCGGACATCGGCTCAAAACAAGTCAACTTTAAGAGCTTATTTCAAAATCGTGGCACCTGATAGAAACTTCTCCTTTACTTCACTATAAACTACTAACATTAATCAATACAAAACGCCAATAAAATCTTTCTGATCTACAATTTCGAAAGAATGACAAGGACTTAAACTTTGTTAAATTTCCAAATGTGTCAAAATCGAGCATTCTTTATCGGTAAAATACTCATTGGTATTAACAGCTAAAATTACCTTAAACTGCATTCAATAATGCTCGGCTGTGCAATTAAGTCGTTAACCATCCTCTTTAGCGATCTAAATAACGTAATAACTTGACCTTCAAGGTTAGGGATTCAAGTGTCTTCTGCAGGCGTGAGTTCCATGAGTTCAAGTCCAGAATGTAGCAGTTGATTTTCGCTGTTTCGATTGCTTTAAATGTCCATGTGACCTTCGTTTAAGGTACCGTTTCCATCAATATAAATGTCTCGGGGATTACTAACAGTTATCAATGAAATTAAAACTCAAAATAAGTCATAACTTGGAGTTTAAGATGTCTTCTATCTGTTATAAATGTTTGTTTATATTCGGCACTCGTTCCCAGTCTATCACCACTATTGTACCTAGGGAGGGAGGGAGGGGAGCCGTAGCAAAATTAAAAGAATGAAGGAAATCAATAAACTAACAAGTAAAAGAAAAAATAAACCAAACTGATGCCCTTTATAAACAAAAAGAAAAGCACTAGGGAGAGACAAAATTGTAACAAAATTGTAACAAAAGTGAAAGAGTCATTTTTTATTAGAAATCATGGGGGGGGGGGGGGGGGGGCTGGTTAGGTGTATTTTTCTTGGTGACTGGGGGTGAGTCATGGTTTTGTAAAATAATTGTTTATTTCCCCCTAATTAGGAAATGCAATATTTGTGTGCGATATATACTTTTTCAACGCTTAGATTATTTCTTACGTGAAGTTTTCAAAAGCCAATGGCAAAAATGATGATAACAAACAGGCGAAAAGTATTTCGATTAAAAAAAACTAATGCAGGAGTTTCTGTATCAAACTTGACAATAATATTTAGCAGAGTGCATTATATGGGCCTTCCACCCTTGAATTGCGCTAATACCTTTGTCGAAATTGTAGACTAGATCATCGTTAATTCTGCTCATTACTGTAGAAGCTGGTATACTTTGGCTGTTTAGAGTCTCCTCTATTTCACGAAGACAAGTCGTCATATCTTCACACTGTTGACATGCGAAATTATAAAATAATGCGCTCTGCTAACCAAGAACGCGCCATTCCGATTAAAATCCGTAAATATCATTGTCAAGTTTGATACAGAAACGCTTGCATTAGTTTTTTTAATCGAAATACTTTTCGCCTATTTGTTATTATTAACATTCTTGCCATTGTCTTTTGAAAACTTCACGTAAGAAATAATCTGATCGTTTAAAAAGTATATATATCACATACAAATATTTTATTTCCTAATTAGGGGAAAAACAATATTGGCAAAACAAATAATGATCTACCCCTTGAAGTGCTAAATTTAACGTCTTGGGTATTATACTATTATATTAAACCATGACTCACCCCGAGTCATCAAGAAAAATACACCTGACCACCCCCTCCCCCCATGATTTCTCCCCCCCCCCCCCCTTCATAAATAATGACTCTTTCAATTTTGTTACAATTGTGTTACAATTTTGACTCTCCCTAGTGCTTTTCTTTTTGTTTATAAAGGGTATCAGTTTGGTTTATTTTTTCTTTTACTTGTTAGTTTATTCATTTCCTTCCTTCATTAATTCTGTTAGTTAATTATTTTATTATTTTGCATGTCACCAGTGTGAAGATATGAAGACTTGTCTTCGTGAAATAGAGGAGACCCTAAATAGCCAAAGTATCAGCTTCTACAGTAATGAGCAGAACGATGATCTAGTCTACAATTTCTACAAAGGTGCTAGCGCAATACAAGGGTGGAATATCCTAATAATGCGTTCTGCTAACCAAGAACGCGCCATTCCGATTAAAATCCGTAAATATTATTGTCAAGTTTGATACAGAAACGCCTTTATTTTTTTTTAATCGAAATACTACGCCTGTTTGTTATCATCATTTTTGCCATTGGCTTTTGAAAACTTCACGTAAGAAATAATCTAAGCGTTGAAAAGTATATATCGCACACAAATATTGCATTTCCTAATTAGGGGGAAATAAACAATTATTTTATTAAACCATGACTCACCCCCAGTCATCAAGAAAAATACACCTGACCAACCCCCCCCCCCCCCCCCCCATGATTTCTCCCTCCCCCCTTCATAAATAATGACTCTTTCAATTTTAATAGAAGGAAATAAGTTATTCATCGTGGAATGTGAAATTAAAAGGATACTTAATCAATTGTCTCACGATTGAGGTCATTGGTAGAAATACCGCGACGTTTCGACTGCAATCTGCTAGTCTTCATCAGGCGCTGGTGTAGACTGGATGATGGTTGTCTTATATACTTTTCGTCGGATTATCGGCGCTGTGATTGGCTGACGCTTGATGTCCCAGCATGCTTCTTGATTGTTGGCATCCACGCTTCCGGTAGATCACAGCGCCGATAATCCGACGAAAAGTATATAAGACAACCATCATCCAGTCTACACCATCGCCTGATGAAGACTAGCAGATTGCAGTCGAAACGTCGCGGTATTTCTTCCAATGACCTCAATCGTGAGACAATTGATTAAGTATTCTTTCAATTTTGTTACAATTTTGTCTCTCCCAAGTGCTTTTCTTTTTGTTGATAAAGGGCATCAGTTTGGTTTATTTTTTCTTTTACTTATTAGTTTATTAATTTCCTTCATTCTTTTAATTTTGCTACGGCTCCCCTCCCTCCCTCCCTAGGTACAATAGTGGTGATAGACTGGGAACGAGTGCCGAATATAAACAAACATTTATAACAGATAGAAGACATCTTAAACTCCAAGTTATGACTTATTTTGAGTTTTAATTTCATTGATAACTGTTAGTAATCCCCGAGACATTTATATTGATGGAAACGGTACCTTAAACGAAGGTCACATGGACATTTAAAGCAATCGAAACAGCGAAAATCAACTGCTACATTCTGGACTTGAACTCATGGAACTCACGCCTGCAGAAGACACTTGAATCCCTAACCTTGAAGGTCAAGTTATTACGTTATTTAGATCGCTAAAGAGGATGGTTAACGACTTAATTGCACAGCCGAGCATTATTGAATGCAGTTTAAGGTAATTTTAGCTGTTAATACCAATGAGTATTTTACCGATAAAGAATGCTCGATTTTGACACATTTGGAAATTTAACAAAGTTTAAGTCCTTGTCATTCTTTCGAAATTGTAGATCAGAAAGATTTTATTGGCGTTTTGTATTGATTAATGTTAGTAGTTTATAGTGAAGTAAAGGAGAAGTTTCAATCAGGTGCCACGATTTTGAAATAAGCTCTTAAAGTTGACTTGTTTTGAGCCGATGTCCGATGCGAGTGCAGGAGGGTCACTTTTTAAGCTGCTGACGTTAAAATAAAAAATAATTATTATTTAAGTCATATGGCCGTTGAAACTAGAAGGAAATGTCTATACATTTGTGCAAAAATTATATCATTTGAGTATGTTTTTGGTGTATAAAATGAGATGAGAATATGTCGTTATTCCATACTATTTCGGAGTTCAAATTGGCCTTCGACTAGTCGAACATTAAACGGTCCCCCAAAAAATATTAAAATAAATTTGAGCCAAATCACTTCGATATTAGTTGTTCCCAAGGACAGAACTTCAAAATAGTAGAGTATGAAAGAAATCTATTTTGAAGCTGCATATCGACCTGGAGGTTATTACGGAGACAGCCTCTTAAGGACTCCATTTGTATTTTCTCGTCATATCACGTGACGTCCCGTAGTCGTCGAATTTAAACCAGGCCTTGCTATTTAGTTTATCACTTACTTACCTTTGGACCGCTTGGTCCTGAGGAGCCTGGAATACCTGCTGGACCCTATTTGAAGAAAAAATATTTAAAAACTGTGTAAACAGAAAGAAAGCAAAAGAGAAAAAGAAAAGAAAAGAAACAAGCAAACGAATGAACAGATTAACTAACAATAAAAAAAAACAGCGACACAGCAAAACAAACAAACAAACAAACAAACGAACGAGTAATACTAATTATAATTTAATATTTGTTGCGCGCAAATTAACATATATGATCAAATGCGCGTAACGAACAAATAAACAGTTTAACAAACAATAAAAAAAGAGCGGCACAGCAAAACAAACAAACAAATGAATAATAATAAATAATAATATTTGTTTCGCGCAAATTAACATGTGCATATGATCAAATGCGACAAACGAACGAATGAACAAACAAACAAATAAGAACGCATAGAAATAATATAAAGAAAGCAACACTGAAAAAATTGATGAAACAAATAAACAAATACTAAGGACGAATAGACAAATAAAAAACTAAACAACCAAGAAATCAAAAGAAAATAAGTATAACAAGATTACCGGTGGTCCTCTCATGCCTTGGATACCTTGAATACCAGGGGAACCAACAGGTCCCTGTCAAACAAAACACAAAATTAATATGTCTTTAACACTCGTGATTGGCTCCCATGCGCGCTGGGAAAATATTACTTACCGTGACACCGGGTGGTCCGGGTGGTCCTCTATTACCGGGAGATCCCTACAATTACAGATAACAACATGAAGTACAACGTATGTTTTAATTAAAATATCAGTATTCTGATAACAAAATGTGTGTTGTGTTTATTCGAATGTCTTACCAACAGTCCACGTGGTCCAGCTGGTCCCTTTGGACCTGCCTCGCCTTGGGCTCCCTGTGTTTATAACAAGAGATCATCGTTATCACAGTTATCATTATCGTTATATTCCTATGAATATAATATCATTATCATCATTAATAATATAGATCTATGTCTATGTCTATATATCTACATCTATATTTATATCTAGATCTAGATCTAGTCTATATCTACATCTACATCTACATCTACACCTACATCTACATCTACATCTACATCTACACCTACACCTACACCTACATCTACACCTACATCTACATCTCCATCTCCATCTCCATCTACACCTACACCTACACCTACATCTACACCTACACCTACACCTACATCTACACCTACATCTACATCTCCATCTCCATCTACATCTACACCTACACCTACACCTACATCTACATCTACATGTACATCTACACCTACACCTACACCTACATCTACATCTACACCTACACCTACACCTACACCTACACCTACATCTACATCTACACCTACATCTCCATCTCCATCTCCATCTCCATCTACACCTACACCTACACCTACACCTACACCTACATCTACATCTACATCTACATGTACATCTACACCTACACCTACATCTACACCTACATCTACACCTACACCTACACCTACACCTACACCTACACCTACATCTACACCTACATCTACATCTACACCTACACCTACATCTACATCTACATCTACATCTACATCTACATCTATCGTGTACTTACCCTCTCTCCTGGTAACCCAGATGATCCTGGCTCTCCCCTCTCCCCCTAAAAACAACGATTATGATATTGATTAAATCCACCTGGCATTTATTTGTTTCTAATTGCAGCAGTACTTACTCTTTGGCCAATTTCACCCTTGTCACCAAGATCACCTCTAGGTCCTCGAGAACCCTGTAGGTGTTCAAATAAAGACATCAGTTAAAAAGAACCGAATACATGAAAAAGTGGTCAAACGTATGTAGGTATCAGTTAAAAAGAAACGAATACATGAAAAAGTTGTCAAACGAATTCAAGCAAAGCAGAATAAGAGAGGCAGAGGTATGAAAGAGGGAAAGAGGAAGTGGAAGAGAAGGATAAGTTGAGGAAAGAAAGAAGAAAATAACTCAAGTAGGAAGGGAAGGGAAGGGAAGGGAAGGGAATGGAGGATGATTTAGTAATGAAGAACAGACGTCAAAAATAAAGAGATAACAAGGGAAGATGAAAGAGAAGAAGGAAGGGACAGGAAAAGTAAAGGACAGAAGGTACACAAGTAGGGATGAAGGAAAGAAGAAACAAAAGAGGACAAACGTGAACAGTAGACGTTTTACTCACCCGTGGTCCTTTGTGTCCAGGAAGGCCAGGAATACCATCTAAACCTCGATCACCCTAAATAATAAATCGATTATATAAATAGATATACCGGCATCCTTTGCAGGCTTCAGATTGTGGACCGTAGCTTTGATTGCGACAACAATAATTGAAATAGGTGTATATATACATACCTTTGGTCCTGCGCCTCCTGGTGGTCCACGTGCCCCATCAGGTCCTGAAGATCCCTAATTATAGACAAATGTCATTACATTCATAATAAAAAAACCTTTATGTTGTTGAAAAAGCTACAAAAAGCTAAGTTTACATATAACGTCTTCTTATTTTAAACATAAACATAAACAATTTAATATATTATCATTAAAACGTATTGGAGATTTATTTTAAATTTTCGTCCAGATTTTAGTCGATTAGTTGCAAGGAAACTGTTGAAGATATTTACCCTTTTTCCAGCAAGTCCTCTTGTTCCTCTCATTCCCAAAGCTCCTGGTGGTCCCTAGAAAATAATTGGAGACTCGTTAAAAGTCTGCGTATCATTTATAAAATAAATTAATGTTAGTCTTTATTATATAAGTCTGTCCAACATTATTTGAACACGGATGCACAGAGCAGATTTCGTATGACTGTAAAAAGTTCAGTGCCGTGTGCGTGCCTTGCTGCGACCGCGATGTTTCTAGAATTTTGATTTTGCCTTGCCGTGCCTTGACCATGTTCGTGCCGTGAGCTTTTCATAGTCATACGAAATCTTCTCTATATGATGGAGGTGTCTGTCTCATAATCATCCGTTGGGTAAATTGAAACAGTCGACGTCTTCTACCATGGGCAGCGCGCACAATGTCATCTTCTGAGAAACAGTTGTTGGGCCAATCCATTCCTGGAATATTGATACTTTTGAAATGCCTAAAATAAATCAACAACAACACAATGCAGCGCGCATTTATAAAGCGGAACATACCATTGGACCTGGGTCTCCCTGTGATCCTTTATCTCCAGAACCTCCCGATCTGCCCTACAAAAAAAAGGATAGGATATATCATTAACTTCCATATGGTTTAGTTCTAGGAAAATCGTTGCAACGCGAATAGCAAATTCTGAACTTCAATTTGATTTTTTATGATCCTTCAAGTTTTGAGACAGAGCTTACATCGACGATAGACAAGCCAGAAAATATTTTAGCGAATTTTGAGGTTGCGATGTAAAGATTTTAGGTGTTATTGTTTCCATTGTTATATTTGCATACTTACCGGAGCGCCTCTCTGACCACGAGGTCCACGTGGGCCTTGGTCGCCAGGCTGAACAAAAACAAGAAGAAACATAAATACAAAGCAATAGATAAAGTATTGTTTATTTTTTTAATTATGGTTTATTGTTAAACAACTACATCGCAGCCATCAGGCTGAATTGCGTAATTATACAAATATAATTAAATAGATGGTGTAATCGAGCTGATGGTTCTTTCATTCTTTCCAAAGTATTTAAGCAAAGTTCCTTCCTCCTTGAGTCGAGTCGGGTGCAGTTTGCGATAAAGAGTGCGTCGTTATTATGAGTATTTGGGTATATTAAATGGTTATACACAATTTGGTATGGTTGTAGAGCGCAAATCAGCAAAGTCATATAAAAAGAACACGAGCCACAATCGAGTGTTGTTCTTGCTTGGATATTATGAAAGTGTGTTTTTTTTCTCACTTTCACATGCTCAGCAAGTAGTACTACTATTAAGGCCTCGTCTACACGAATCCAATCCGACTGAAACCGCATAGAAATATTTGCGTCTACACGAATCCGCGTATCCGGAGGATTCAAGTAAAAGTATGCGGTTTCGGTGACCGGATTCACTGGATTCGTGTGGACGATAGGCCGATTCGCATCAAAAAGTATGCGGTTTCAAAAATATCCGGATCCGTGTAGACGGGGTCTAATAATATTATATGGTTCATGGTTCATGGTTTTATTTTCCACACAATAAATTTACAAACAATAAATTAAGATAATATAGGAAAGTGGAAGGTGTTTGATAAACAACCCCTAGGGTTAACACTAGTATCAAACACCCTTACTCATAAAATATCCCTATTTAGTACTATTTATGTTGCACAATTTTAATAGAGTGCATTCAGTAAAAGCGTGAAACACTAATTATTAAATTGTACAAAATAGTGCTAGTTGAACAATAGAAAACAAAAGAATTAGCATAAAATAGTACAAAATAGTATTACTATGTTTCATGCTATTAGTGAATGCACTCTATTTGTACTCTATGATATTTATATAGCGCCTATTCAAATCTGCTCTAGGCGCTTTACAAATTAAAAATTACAACACACAAAGAAACAAAACAAAGTACACTGAGCTGGAGCTTAAAAAGGCGCCTCTACTAGTAATACTCACAAGTGAGGGAGGAATGACCATTTGAGAAGCTGCAGGTGGACGAGCTCCTGGCCCTTTTGTTTCTCCTGGCCATACCTATAAATATACAAATAACCATTTTTAGCATTCATATAAGGTCGATCTTTGGATAACTCAGTAATTCGATTTCTGTCGTATGTGTGAATGTGGCGATTCCGCACGACAAACCACAGGAACCCCAACCGCGCGCTCAAATAATAAAGCACTTTCTTTAGAAAGTGGCGCATACGGTATTAAATTGAAAATTAGGAAAGTTAGGTTTTCCATTAGGATAGCGCCATTGGCGTGCGTATATTCACCATATCATCAGCCAACAAAACAGGGGTTCTTTGGGGTTTTGGGGAAAAATCGGATTTGGGGGTTCCTGTGTTGTCATAAGACCCGCTTCCAGGTTCCTTTTTGCTCGCCCGTTCAAAACAGGAAGCCCAAACCCCGATTTTTCCCAAACCCAAAAGAACGCCTGTTTTGCAGGCTACCATATCAGTAGTTGTCTTTTTACCATCACGTTTAATCAATTATAATGAGATTAAAATTTGAATACTAACTCGTCCAGCTAAACAACTATGATCTGGACACTCTGTATTATAGTGGAACCCCGTTATTCCGGCCACCGAAGGAACAGTCTAAAGTGGCCGTATTAACGGGGTGGCCGTATTAAGCGGGTAAATTTTATAGAAAATGTATGGGCATGCATTTCGTCCGGACCTGAAAAACTGGCCGCAATAACAGGGTGGCCGCATTAAGCGGGTGGCCGTAAGGCGGGGTTCCACTGTATTCGAAAAAAGAAAGAAAATTCCCAACACAAATATTGTTGTTTGTACATACAACTTTGATTGATGGTCCTGCTGGTCCTCTTTTGCCGCCTGGTCCTTGTGGTCCTGGGGGGCCCGTTGAACCCTAGCAGAAAAAAAAAACAACTTATCTATATCTTATCAAGATAAAAATTCACAAGATAAAGATTTTAAAATATCAGTAAGGACATGTTTAACAAAAGCTATTCGCTATTGCTGATGATGATGATAAAGATGGCGATGATATTGTTGACAACGATGATATTGATAACTGTGTTTTTGTTCGATCGGTTGTTGTTGTTGTTGTTGTTGTTGTTGTTGATGATGATGATGATGATGATGATGATTGTGATGTTGTTGTTGTTGTTAATGATTAAATAGTATTGTTGTTGTTGTTGTTGATGATAACCACAATGTTGCTGTTGCTGTTGCTGTTGCTGTTGCTGTTGTTGTTGGTGGTGGTGGTGATATGGTGACGATGATGATAATGTTGTTGTTGTTGTTAATGATTAAATAGTATTGTTGTTGTTGTTGTTGATGATAACCACAATGTTGCTGTTGCTGTTGCTGTTGGCGGTGGTGATGGTTACGATGATGATAATGTTGTTGTTGTTGTTAATGATTAAATAGTATTGTTGTTGTTGTTGTTGATGATAACCACAATGTTGCTGTTGTTGTTGGTGGTGGTGATGATGATGATGATTGTGATGTTGTTGTTGTTGTTAATGATTAAATAGTATTGTTGTTGTTGTTGTTGTTGATGATAACCACGATGTTGCTGTTGCTGTTGTTGGTGGTGATGGTGACGATGATGATAATGTTGTTGTTGTTGTTGTTAATGATTAAATAGTATTGTTGTTGTTGTTGGTTGTAGTGGTGGTGACGATGATGGTGATGATGATGATGATGATGATAGTATTGTTGTTGGTTGTGACGATGACGATGATGATGATAACGATGATGAAGATGATGATGACAATAATGATGACTAATAAAGATTGAAGTATCTACTGACTGGTGGTCCTGAGTTGCCTTTCTCTCCTTCAAAGCCCTTAGGTCCTGGTAGTCCAATTTCTCCCTGAAACCACAAAAACAGCAGTTTTAGGATAACCATTCATAAATGATTGACTCCTACGTCGCCCAAAACCGCCCGTAAAAAAAAAAACTTGCTTTGAAAAATTGTAACTTATTTTTTAACAAGCCAAATTTGCCCAGCCGTTTGAATGTTAGTAAGCACTAGGAAGTTCTTCAATTTTTCATAGCATATCAGTCACTAAAGGCAAAATATGACCCTAAAATTAACGAAATTCCGATTTAAGCCAACTTTGAGCCAGTGTAAATGTCCAACGATGCTTTGAAACGATATGAAAGGCATGTGGCCTGAAAACTTGAGCCCTTGAGATTACAAAACAGCAGCGCTTTTCATGGTTACCCCAAATGTGGAGTCAAGAAATCCTACGGATTGTTTTTATCCAGAAAATCTGTAAAAAATGTCAAAAAAGCCCAGTGGTCAAAGGGTTAATAATAAATAGGTAATAAAAGTCACACTAAGAGATATATGTTAGTACTTACAGGACTTCCGGGAGCACCTGGATCACCTGGTAATCCTGGAATCTATAACAAACAAGATATTCATTAGACTATACTTTGCTTAGGGATCTTTATATGGTTCTCAGATTTACTTTCCTTATCTACCTCAGAGTACAAGCTGATTCAATAAGGCCCATACGTTTTTTATACGTATGCATTACGCTACTAGATGTCAGAGGAAATACGTTGAGCAAATGCCTCCAGTTGGCCAAAGCCCTCAGAGCGCCCTTCTGCTTATGCCAAAGTTTGAACAGTACTAGCCTCCTCCGCAGGCATCCCTTCCCAAGTTATCGGATTTTTCGGATTTCTGGGCTTCCTGTGTCAACGGGCGGGCCGAGGGAGAATATCCTAATCCTCTTATTAGCTTCCAGTCTCCTCGCGTCCTACCATGTAGTTAACACAGGAAGCCCAAAACGGAAATAATAGGAAAAGAGTTGCCTGCGGAGGAGGCTAGAACAGTACAATAGTTTCTTTCTCCTACCACTACCGTATATTGCGTTTATGGAATACTTACGTATTTAGTGTTTCCAATAGTAACAGTGCCTGGTCTATCTGGTCCGCCACCAGCTTGTCTTGGCATTCTGCTCCTAAATGGTACTTCTCTAGGTATTGGCCTGTCACAATCAGGAATAAATTCCGAACAGTAAAAACCCATCTTCTTTGTACCTTTTACAATTCTCAGATCATGGAGAACACCCTAAGAAAGCAAAAAAACATTCTTGTTAAAATCACTTTTTTTAACGTCTCAATTCTTCTAGACTGGACACGTGTGCCCTACTAATGGGGGAGACTCAGACACACACTCGCTACCTCTACATTTAATTATTTTACACACAATTCAGCTCATGTTCTATGTTGTTTTAGTAGCTCAACAGTTCATAAAAGACATTTGTTTGCGACTGACAAATCGATGTTCCCCAAGGATCATGCATATCGTCTCACACTTCATTGTAAAGTGCTCGAAGTATAAAACCTCCGAGAGCATTAAAAAATTAGAAAGAAAACTTCTACGTGTATTTCGGTGCAATTAACGTTATTCGTTTTGTCATAGAAAATGGCGCTCTTGCATATCGCCTATTGCACACTATGATAGTATACTAGACAATCCCAGGGGCGGATCTAGTCCTAAGTGGCACCGAACACCCCCTATCGCCGCAATTACCCCTATTTTATTTAGGGACCGAACACGCCCTAAAACCTTACGAGCCCTTTATTTGCAATTGGGACACCCCCTGACAAAATTCTGGATCCACCCCTGAATCCTGTTAAATGACTTGGGACACCCCCTGACAGATTTCTGGATCCACCCCTGAATCCTGTTAAATGACTTGGGACACCCCCTGACAAGTTTCTGGATCCGTCCCTGAATCCTGTTAAATGACTTACCCTGAAGTGAGAGCCATAACTGTGAGCACTGCCAAGCACTGTAATACCAGTTGTATTAACACGAACAGGGAAATCATGTGGTCTCTCAAGCACAAAATTACGAGGTACTTGATCTGCACAGTCAATAACCATCACGATTGCTTTTTCTCCAACACTCACAGCAATTCGATGCCACTCATTGTCGTCAAGACTCCCTGGGAACGTTACCTCACCAATGGTACCATCGGGCTTTTGGTATTTCAAGGCAACGGGGTTGACTTCAAATGCCAGAGAGAGCTGCATTTCGGAGTTAAGGATTGAAAAGAGAGTGCCCGAGTTATTGGCGTCGGTTTTAACGGTCGTCATTATCACAAACTCTTTAGGGAACGTCCTAGGGAAGAGCTCTCGTGTTGATATAGCGGTTTCAGAGTTCTCGAGTCTGTAACCAATGTCTTGTTCATATCCATCGCCGTCTCTGCGAGGCCTTGAAGTGCATAGGCCAAAGGTTTTCGTCGTGTTCTTGGGTAGATCTCTTAGACCAAATACCCACACAAAATCGCTGCCTGTAGATATTATCAGCAAATTATTAGAGTGGTTTTCATTTACCCGTCAAACACACTTTAGTGTATTACTCTTTAATACACCTTAATTCCATTGTGTTCATTTGTTGTTATTTGACTATTACACTTTAACTAATACACTTTGTTTCATGGTTAAAAAAGCTCTCTATGAAAAAGCACTCTATGATCATCAATACTAATAAAACAACGTAATTGTCATAATTGTAATCATAATCGTAATCGTGATCATCATCATCATAATAATCATCAATAATCATAATAACTTTATTTTATATTGCGCGCAAATTATGTATACATACTCAAAGGCGCATCAAAATCATACTATCTATGACACCATCATCGCCATCATAAATATCACCATATGATATTCCCGAGTCCAACAAAGAGTTGGGGGACTGGCACTAGAATAACCGAGAAGGCCTGGGCAAATTGTTTCTGGTCGTAAAGGAACCTCTATACAGAAATCATCGTTTCAATTGTGCCACATTTCATTCGTATGGTGTTTACGATGTTAACACGCCCCAGGAATATCATCTCTTTTACTCGCAGTACAATCAGAATTTTGTGAAGTTTCGCTACAGACGCCATTTTGTTTCGTCTACCCAGACGATTTACTCGCACGACGTTCATATACTAGCTCTTCTCATTTTGTTTCGTCGTCATCAGTCAGACCATGCAGCGTCACCTTAATATTTCCTTATTCCAACCAATAAAAAACTACACTGCAAAAACGTAGATCATCTACTAGTTGTAGTACAACTCCAAATATTGAGTAAATCGTGAATTCAGGATGACACTTTATAGTACAGTGAGTAAACCCAACTCTAAAGTGAGCTAACGTGAGGTCAAACTCAACTGATATATTGAGTACAATGTACTCAGGTGGGTTGTCATTATCCCCTTCGTTTTCGTCTCTTTATTTATGATCCGTCTATGGTGTATGAGGAACCCCTATTTTTTTTTTAAATTAAGAGACGTAAAAGGTATACTTTGGCTGGCATCCCGAATCCCGCTTCTAAAATGGCGCCAGATCTCGCATCCATATGGACCGAGTGTTGAATCGGAATATTTTATAAAGTAGGTATTCTGTATTGCAGTGTTACAAATAACAAAGTAAACCCATGCTAACTCAATTTCTTCTTTTGAATACTTAAAAGTATTCTTTATTCTTCGTTATTTGAAAACAGTGTAATAGTATAATTTTTGCACATCGAAGGCAGAATTCGCCATCACGTCTCACTCTTTAAACAATGTTTTTTCTAAAAATAAATTTGGTATTCCATAGCGGATTTAGGGGGGTCTGCCCCCCGTTTTTTGTGCCTTTCATACTGACTCAATACAAGGCTTTGTCTCTGCAAAGTATTCTTTCCCAGTCTCCGCCCCCCGCCCCCTTTCTTTGATTCATGTATCCGCCCCTGTTATTCCGTATAATATGGAAGCCCAAACATGTACACCCACTGACTATCCATTATGAACATATTGATGATTACACCCCTTTTCTGTCAATGCGTTTCACTAATGCTTCCTAGAATAGCTATCTTAAACTGTCAGATTGTACTAAGAAGCTTAATTAATACTTTCATTGGGCTCGTTAGCATCATTAACTAGACAGTAGAGCCATATGTGCAGCTTTAGGGGCGCATTTTTTTCCAGAGCGTCAAAAAAAGATTCGGTTGTTAAATACTCCAGTTTCATGTTGTCTAGCACCGCTGTGCTATTTGACAAAAAGCTCATTGGCACAATTTAGAGTAAATTCAAATGTTTTTTTTTTTATTGTTCAGCAGTAAATGTTTATGTGCTTTGCTCGGAATTTATGAATATTTTTTAGAAACATTGCGAATGGAGCCTGTGCAAATGCGCCTTTTGTCAAACAGATCAGCAGTGCCAAAAATCGTGATACCAGAGTATAAGTTGGTGTGTTCTTTTTTGGAGTTGACCTGAGACAAAACGCGGCGGTTTCAGACTGCTAGCTTTTAGCTTTTCAACTGCAATGTCAAATAATTTGGTCATGGGAATATAAAATAAAGGGTAAACGGTGCGAACTTGATAAATATATCGTCTTGTCGCAATTTATTAATAATAATTGGCTTATAAAGCGCTTATTCAGGACTGTTCCTAGCGCTGAAAATTAACATAAAAATACAAAATTATAATTTAAAAGGTAATTTGAACAAGTGCGTTTTCAGTTTTGATTTAAAAATTGATAAATTTGAAAGGTCTGCAATAGAAGTAATAGGTAATATAATGAAATTTGTAACACCGTAAAAAATGTTGACTTATTAACTTTACTGACGTTTCGAGCTTTAGCCCTTCGTCTTTTACTCCGACGAAGGGCTAAAGCTCGAAACGTCAGTAAAGTTAAGTCAACATTTTTTACGGTGTTACAAATTTCATTATATTACCTATCATTTATATCAAACACCGACGCAGCCTATACTAGTTTACTCGCTAGTTTCCATTTGTAATAGAAGTAGTTAACTCCTTACTCCAGAGTCAAGGAGCTGCAACTTTGAAGGAACACTGACCATTTATCATTCATCTTTTCATCATCACGACTTACTGTCATCAACGGTTATCTTACATTTACTCCTTACAGCTACCTAAGTTTATTTTTACTTTAATATTCATCAAGAGATAACAGTCAACATGCCTATGCGTGTAGCATTCATATCCAAACGAAAATCATATGACATGTGGAGTTGGATGTTTTTTCTGGAATTGAAACGTTACGTATTTCCTTACCCATTGTTTTTAAAATCTGTCTTTAGTTAAGAGAGGCAATTAAGGATCATTAATAATAATCATTTATAAGTATTCTAATCTTATAAGGGAAGATAATTGTTGTAAAAAAAGTAATAATTCTGCTACCCTGCGAGCAGAGATTTCTTTATCTCTTATCTAGGTAAGAGAAAGGAACCTCTGCACGTATGGTATAATTCTGCATTATTGAAAAGAAGAAATTAAAGAAGAAGAAAAGAAGAAATTAAAAAAAGAAGAAATTAAAGAAGAAATTAATGTAATAAAAACAATTGAAGAATAATAAATTTTAAAATACATAATATAGGGTAGAGATATAAAATATTTATATTAAACGAGGAAGAAAGGAAGATAATTATTTCTATAAGAAAAAATAATAATTCGGAAATCATATTTTCGTATGGAGTAAGGAAATAATAATTGGATTTACATATTATCTATATATATAAAAAATAAATAGATATTTTAATATTTTATCATTATCATATGAAATAACCAAGTTAAGCTCAATGAAAAATGTAGAGATCTGTATGTAAATTTCTGCTAAGGCCTTTGATGCCTCGTTTTGGTGTTTTTCTGATTTTTCAAACTCTTATATCTTCTTGCAAATTTAATTTTTTTTTTCTCAAACTTTCATATGTTATTCTTATTGCTAATACCTATCACGTGATAGCTTTCGTTTTCTTCAAACATCAGTTTGATATATTATGATAATTAGTGACGGCCATTTATGAAAGTCGTCTATATGTATGTAGACTTATAGTTGATGAATCAATGGAAATTAACAAGTAAACTAGTATAGGCTGCGGCGGTGTTTGATTTAAACGATAGGTAATGTAATGAAAGTTGTAACACCGTAAAAATAGAAATAGAAACTAACGAGTAAACTTGTATAGGCTGCGGCGGTGTTTGATATAAACGATAGGTAATGTAATGAAAGTTGTAACACCGTAAAAATAGAAATAGAAACTAACGAATAAACTTGTATAGGCTGCGGCGGTGTTTGATATAAACGATAGGTAATGTAATGAAAGTTGTAACACCGTAAAAATAGAAATAGAAACTAACGAGTAAACTTGTATAGGCTGCGGCGGTGTTTGATATAAACGATAGGTAATAGAATGGAATTTCTAACACTGTAAAAAATGTTAACTTAGCTTACTGACGTTTCGAGCTTTGGCCTTTCTATTACCTATAGACTAATAGTATAATTATAATATTTGAGGAAAATATTGATAAAAGATTTTAGTAGCGAGAGCAGGAAATGATTTAACCTAATCTTGAAGGGCTAAAAAACGTTTTATTTTATACGGTGTTACAAATTTCATTTTATTACCTTTGGCTTATACAATACACCGGCGCAGTTTATATACTTGCTAGTTTCCACAAATATTGAATATATGAATGAGAAGGTACATTAAAAATATGATGGGAAAAGACATGAATATATTTATATTTATCTCACGTCACGCTGTATGTGGACCTAACGGTACATCAGTGTAACGTTTCATTTGGAGACAAAATACATAACGTTTCACTTCCATAAAAAAATTAATTAATTCATAATTAATTCAATAAAAACTTCACAATCTCTCAAAGCACGGACTATATAATGAGAACTGTATTATAAGTTTAAAGTTAATGAATGCAGAATGCTTAAGATGTCTGTTTAAAAGTATCTCATGGTGCCCCTTATGTTATTTGTGGAATGTCCAGCGAGCTAAACAATACAGTCTGTGGCGGTGGCGGCCGATCTAGTAACAATGATTGACTGTATGCAGTGGGTTTAGTATTTCACGGACAAAGCACATTTCTGTTACCTTTACATTACAGGTCAATATCGAAAATAACGCAACTCACAAACAGCTTAGGGTCCTATAATATCGAATATATACACTAAAAAACAAATTAAATTGATAGACTATGCTAGTCAAGTATTAGTTGATCAGCAAATTAGAAGAAAATGTCATAGCTTGGTTAAAAAATGGTTTTGAGTTAGATAGGTAATAATTGTAGAAATTTTAAAGGTCAGACACATAGGTCGGGTCGCGTGTTGTGCGCTACACTATTGGATCTCTCAAATATCAAATAACACTGAAAGGACCCTATACAAAACAGTATTCAATAGTGCATTCGAATGCATTCATTATGAAATAACCGTGAGAATTTAATATCGTCCCTTCCTTATAATTACTGTAAGGATTTTAAGAGGCGGGGAGGATTTTACTGTGTGTGTATGGATTATTGAAGGAAGAAATTCACGCAATTCTTATAAGGGTTTGCAGGATGTTAGATCGACCTGCCGAGACTGCTTACGAACAAGGGTTGAACTATGAGCGCATAGACAAAACAATTTTTGGACATATACTGTTATAAGGAACCTATTCGATAGCGTTTCAATGGACGTGCAACAACAATAAACAAACTTAAAGTAAATATTATAATTAAAGAAGATAAACTAAATAAAACTAACAGCCAAACACATTAAAAATCATCGTCTTAAACGCAAGGTGTAGAAATGGATTATAACGCGAGTGAAGTGAATATTGGAATTATTTCCCTCGAATATAAGGTGGATATCGAAATTATTGTACACCAGACAATTATCCACGTACAATCAAAGGGTTATTTCACTGCTAAAATATCTCTCCATGAATAATGCAGTGCAGCGAATATGAACCCTTGTTCTACGCTCTAATTGAATGATATAGACATAAAGAGAAAAGAAATGCGTCGAACATACCTCTTCGTCTGGTCGACGCGAGTACCCCGTCCTGGGACGAAATGCCATGGACAGAAGAAACAAGGGCCAATATCAAAGACCCAACGAAACCTAGTGTCCTAAACAACATGGAAATATAAACATTTAGTCAACGTAGTAGCCTATATATAAGATATAAAAGGTTTAGGGTTTGGATATGCTTACCAGTTAGCCATTGTTGGCTTCTATTTCGGCCCAGCTACGGACCGCAAATCGAGAGTACTGCAATTTTATCCTTCACGAGCCGCCTTAGCACACAGGCTCTCACTGTATTAATGTTTGATTATTGGGATGAGTTGTGACGTGGCCGTGATTGGTGGACTGGATCTCAGTGTAATTGGAGACAACTGTGGTTGGGGGTCATGCTACTGACATGATAATGATCAGAGGGTTCATTCACGATCTATTCAACACTAACTCTGTTTTATTGCGGTGATTTGCAGTACTGAAACTTAGCTTAAATTAAGCAAAGTCTATAAAAGTTGTTGAGCATGGTTTTTAAGTCATAAATAATATTTTGGAAATGAACTTTTACCTTCGCAGTCTTTAAATTTCAAGTTATTGTTTCTTAATTTTATAGCGGTGAGTTTATATATAGTAGCACTAAAACATGTTATGGAACAAAAGCGTTTATACCATGGCTAGGAGAAAAATAATTCACTCCTATTTTAGCTTTTGTATCTATATTGTGTTTGTTAAATCAACAGGCTACTCAACTTTAATTGTGCAATAAAATAAGGCCTACAATGTTCAAACGTCGCATCTCACATGTGCCGATCGACAACCTAACAGAAATGACCAAAACTTCATAAGATTCGGCACATGCACATGCAACGTTTGACCTGAACCTTCAGTAACTACAAGAAAATGCATGTTTGAAGGACTCAGAATAGAAAAAATAACCAATGAAATATAGCACCGTCCGTAATGAATTTTTACACTTTCCATTCTAGTTTATGTTTTCTATTGTGTTTGATTGGTTCCTGAAACCTGATTTCCTCAATAGCGTGCTCTATAGTCCTTTTACACTAGTACTAATGATGCTAATTCAACTGAATTTTAGAGCTTCGTTTCTAATTTTATGCATTTGATCGATAATTTAACCCTTTTTTATCAGTTGTTAAAGTTTATTTTGGAAAATAATCGGTTTTTGCGATGATAAGATATTCTCATGATGACAGTAAAATTATAGTCTTTCATGACATACTGACTAAATAGTGCCTGCCTTTACCAGACCGGGTTACCAGAGCACTGAGAGAACATGCTCTCTCGCTGTTACTGATTTCACCTTATATCTGGCTTAAAAAAAACAAGGGATAAATATAACTGAAGAAACAAAGCCCAGTAAAGCCCGGGGGGGACTTTATAATACTCGAGGACCATAGTGAAAACTACTGGGCAACCAGTAACTATGTTAACCCTCATTAAATAGTTATAAAAACGCATCATCATCATCATCACTCATCGTAAAAAAAAAATCAGCGATTTGGCATTTTTTAGGGTATTAAAATTGTGTCATGCCCTTTTTTAAAGACTTCGTAATCTTATAGGGGTGTCAATCTGTAAATTTCCTACGAGTATATTATATACCGGATACTTTTATGCCTTCTCCGGAATCAAAACAAAGAAATATTAAAAGAGGCAGAAGGGAGATGGAGCAAAAAAAAGATAGTTAAGACAAAAATGTGAAATAGGAGTAGATCGATAAGGATTGGAAAGCCGAGGAATTGAAAATAAGGAAGAAAGGAAAAGTACAAGAATGGAAGAACAGAAAGGTAGGATTGAAGGAATGAAGGAATGAAGGGTGAAGTAAGGAAGGAATGGTGAAGGAAGGGAGGAGGGTGAAGGAAGCAAGGTAGTGCGAAGTGGAGACGAGACGGTGAAGGAACGAGGGGTGAAGGAACGAGAAGTAAAAAAAAACCCGAAGGGTGAAGGAAGGGTAAAGGAGTCAGGAACAAACGAACGAACGAACGAAATGTGACGGATACAAGGAAGAGAGCAAAGAAGTACAAGCAAGGAGGGAAGCAAGGAAGGATGCAAGGAGGGAAGCGAGGAAGCAAGCAAGGAGGGAAGCAAAGTAAGTTAAACGAAGGGCGAGGGATCGGAAAGGGATCGGAAAGGTGAAAAGAAAGAAGGAAATATGATAAGACTCGAAAGCTATCAAGGAGAAAAGTAAGAGTAATAAAAGAAGGAAGGAAAGATAGTTAAAAACATCAATTAAAACAAGGTAATAGCAAATTAAAAGAAACGAAGAATGTAGTTCGAGCTGAATCCAGGAGCAGCTGGAACATCGGAATTGAGAAAAGAGAAACTCTTTCGTCTTGCAAAAGAATAGACAAAAGCAGGAGATAAATCATGAACGAAAACAATTAACACAACAAGAGCAGTGGCGAAAAAAAGGAATTAATTGAATTTCTGGAATGAATCAGTAATATGGATATACATACTTCAGTTTTTTGGTTTTCCAACATGAGAAACATTTTTTCTTGGGTCTTGAAATAGTACTATTTGCAGGTTCCTTTGATTTCTGTGCTTTCTACTTTTTGTAGTATTTTTTCGAAAACAACTGAAACCAACAACACTAGTAAAACCATGGATAATAAAAACATATTATCCATGGTAAAACCTTTGAAACCTACAATTTTTTTGCTGCCCTGCGGTTTTCACGTAAAATTTGACACGTGACCTTGTTCTGTTTGACGCGTCCTCGCCCAAGGACCATTTTCCCGCCAAAATTACACTTTGACTGAAATCAACAAACAAAATGGCTGGCGGTCGAAGTACGAAAAGGACGGCGAAACGAGAGACAAAATCGAAGCGAATACAAAATGAACAGAAAGAAAAAGCAACTGCAGGAGAAGAGCTAAAGGATGAACAATCCACAGCAGCAAAAATCGTAAGCGAAAAAGACAAGTGCATACCACAAGATGATAAGCAAAAAGGCGATAGCTCTGTCGAGTCGTCATCACTACTGTCCAAATATGTCCCTCCTTTTTCTCGTACTGGTAAAAACTCCAGTAAAAGTGAGGGGGAAAGCCTTACAAGATCCCAAAGTACGCGTAAAAGACGAAATGAAGGTTCGAGTTCTGTCGAATCGGAGAAGACAACTAAAACGGAGGAGGCAGCCTGTAAAGAAACGGAATTGATAAACGTTGAGAATTCCCCTTCGACTTCAAAGTTGAACGTCGAAGATTATAACAGTCAGACGTCTCAAAACAACATAAAAGAGGTTAGAAGTTAGCGAATTATTCCCATAAAGCTTACCAAGTAGTTATTTTTAACCTTTTGTATCTAAAATATAGGATGGGGAAGACATCTTTATCCACCCAAACAAGCAACCCAAGCTATCCAAAATGGACGACACAGATCACAAATCACAGCCTACTAATAATGAACTAGAAACTTCGGCAGCAAATTGCGGTGAAGACAAACTGATTAGTGAAAAAGTTGTTCAAAACAGTCTATCGGAAAAAGACTTGAAGGGAATTGCGATTGTGGAGGAGTTTATCGAAAAGGTGAAGCATGAACGCAGCAGTGCTGGGTCGAGTGAAAGTCTTTGTGAGTCAAACAAAGAAACACCAACAAATCATGAGAATCTAGCAAACGAAGCTACACTGATCAATAACGTTGCAGAACAAGATGAGGCAGATGTCTGTACAGATCTTTCAGAAGAGAATGTTATTGGCAACAGTGAGCCCCAACTTGAAAACCTTTCTCCTATAGATGATCTAATAAAAGCATGTGTAACTCATCTTGTTGAAAAGGTAGAAGAGTTGGATGTGACAGGTAAACATACCAATCTTGTAAATATAAGACATACAGAAGAAAAGTGGGTAAAGGGATGGGGTTTCATATTGGGGGAGCAGGGGAACTTGTCCAGGGTTCGTGCTACTCCTTAAACTCCTTGAAAACTCCTTAGATTTTATTTACGTTTTTAAGGGCACTTGAAAAGCCCTTGAATTTTAGAAAATCAGCAAAAACTCCTTAAAAACTCCTTAATTCTAGCTAAAATACGGTAAATTTTGATAAAATTTGTTCATTCTGTGCGACGTTAACAATGACAGGAATATCATTTATATATTAAAGTTGTCGCAAAAAGTGCTTAAAAATTACTTTTTGGTCCTTGAAAACTCCTTAGATTTTGTTTGCTGACATCAGCACGAACCCTGTTGTCGCACCCTACATCTTGGTGGTAGATGAGCTGCATCACTAAGGTAGTACCACCCTCTTGGGTATTGTTTAGTCTTCTTTGGCACTTATCTTAAAATAGGGTTCTGAAGGGGGGGGTCCGAATCCCATTTCCCAGTTTATATTTGGACCAAATCCCAGTCAAAAATCCCATAATCCCATCCGTTTTGCTCAAGTTCTCAATCCCATTCCCATTTTCTATTGTTCGAACATCTGTACCTTTTAGGGGTTGAAATCAGCATGATTTTAACAATTATTTTAATCTGTGCGTAGCTTTTAGGGGTCATTTTCAAAACCTCGGCCGATCACCCACCACCCCTACCGGGGTGTTAGTTTGGGAAAAGGTGGGCGACATGCTTGGCATAGATAGGCAACAGGCACTACATTCCATGATGGACAAAAAGTACTACATGCGGTTGTTGGAGTGCAGTAGGATTCCTTGCTCCAAGCAATCACGCCACAAGGCAGATTCACACGCCAGATCACATGCCAAATGGAAAAAAATGATGATGATGATGTTTAACTAGACGCCATCTGGGGGATCACTCAGACTTCAAATTATGAGACATAATGTTATTGTTGCTAGGAATGCCTGGGACCTGACCCTCCAATTTGAGGACCAAGACGTCAAAAAAAAAGAACTGTTTGCATTTTTAGACTCTGGCTGTTCCGTACACGGAAGCCCGTGTAATTAAAGCAGATGTATATCGTAGAAGAGTGAGGGGGCAGATTTTTACAATTACTGTATTTCATATATACACATGATGCAATTTTTAAATTGTTTATTTGTTTTTCTATAACACAGGTGTTGAGTCGGAAGAAAAGAAAACCTCATCGTCTGAAGAGGTAATGAAAATAAACCACAAATATCATATTTTTATAATGTATACTGGTATATAAATTTAGATATGAAACTTCATAATAATATCCTTTGTTAGAAAACTAAAGTCCAAAACACGAGTAGTTTTTAACTGTCTTATTTTAGTCTCACTGATTAGTAGGGCATTGTAAGTTATGAGACTTTAATTACAGTGCGACTCGCCGTACCGTAGTCACCTACAAAAACTTTTGATGAATTTTTGACATTATTTTGACATTTTTTCATCTCAATCGGACCAATCAGATACACGTTTATATCGAAAGACGGAGTTTATATCAAGAGGCGGAGTCTATATCGATCAAAGGCGGAGACATTAGATACTTTGATGTCTGTAATTGGTCCGAAGGAGATGAAAAAATGTCAAAATAATGTCAAAAATTCATCAAAAGTTTTTGTAGGTGACTACGGTACGGCGAGTCGCACTGTAAGTATATTATTATTATTTTGAAAAGTGTAAGTAATGTTTAATAAACGAGCAGGAGTGTTCTATCAGGATTTAAAACCACGCGGCGAAGCTAAGTGGTTTTAAACCTGATAAAACACGATCTGCGAGTTTATTGAACGACTTCAAAAACCCCAACCTATATTTTGTATTTTTGTAAAAAAAATCAAGGATTTGTGAAAGTTTATTAGATAAAATTAAGGTTAAAGTTTATGTAAATTAGGGTGAATCTATAACTTCAGTTAAAACACTCGTCACGGTTACAATTTCTTTTGAAAATTTCTCATGAATTATTAATGAGTTTTTGAAGTCCTAATAGAAATATCAACACTGTCAACTTTGTTAGATTTGTGATAAAAGTATCTAATATAGTCTACAATTGTATTTTTTTCTTATTTTGTATTCAATGTTTGTACCTAGTTTGTAATTGTTCTTGGTGAAATCCTCTGAATAAAATAAATAAGATACAATAGTTACTAATATATTGATTTTTTAAGCAGCCCACTCAAGGACAAGTCATTTTGCAAGAGCGCAATGATGAATCAAGTATTCCAACAGAGAATCACCAGACACTGAACAACAGCAATGACTCTGTAAATAAGGAAGAAATCACCAATCAATCTTCTCACACCAAACTCACAGAGATGAAAGAAACGGAAAATGATATACAACTACATGTAGCGGAGCAAATCAATGAGGTTATCCAGAATACAGATGTCAACAAACAGCAATCATCAGATGTTACAGATATGGAAGATCTAGAGTTCTTGATGGACTGCACGGATTCACAGCTTATTGGTGATGAGGTTTTAGAGCAGTCATATTCATGTACTTCCAATGAAAACTACAGGTAAGATTGTAATGCCTGCTCATTTCTTAAAGCGTGCGAAATGCGGTAGGTGATTATCGAGAAATAGTATGAATTTCTAGACCAATCACTGCACACAAAGTTCTATAATCACTTGTGTATTGTGTCCTGGGGGGTGGGAGACTCCTTTATAAAAGGGGCTGAGGTTTGAAATCTTTTACAGTTTGAAATCAATGTTTTGGTCCTGCTTAGGGTGATAATGACGAGAATGGCCACTTGCTGAGTTTTGTGGTCCCTCAACAACAAAGCTTCTTATCAAAGATTGATTTTGATTTTAATCCCCTTTCTGGTCCCTTTTAGGGGTCATTTTCAGAATTGCCCTTTTATAAGGGAGCCCCCCCCCCCCCCCCCCCTGGGTATTGTGTAAAATGCAATCACAAAAATAAATGATATCATGATTAATACCATTGCCATCAACATCAACACTATTGTTCTCATCATAACCATTATCTTACTATCACTCATCCATGGATCATAATAATATGAACAAAACTTTTACTAGTTTCACCCTTGTTATTTTCTGTTTTCAAATTTGTTTAAAAACCTAGTACTTTGAGTTTTCTTTCATAAACAATTTATTCCTATTTTTTTATATCTATTTTTCTTCCACGTTTAGAGCTAAAGCTCCTGAGTCTATAACTGACATACCAGAGAAAGCAGCTAGTGTTGTCGCTACGGTTACTGACAAAGATCATGAGCTTGAAGATGGTGCCTTCCTTGTCCAGGAAATAACCAAAGAAATCACTTCCCTGAAGTAAGTTGGCATTAAAGTGCATATGACATGAAATTGTTTGTGGTCGTTTCTAGAAGAAGGATAGGTGCTAAATACGATATTGAAATCACGATTAAAAGAAACAAGAACCATTTTATATGGTGGTATAGGGCAAGCGTTGCAAACAAAATGACGTCACAAGGCCTAGTCACATGTTCATTTGGTTGCGCACTGAAGGTATTTTTCAAAGCATATAGCATGATTAATGGAAACAAATTTGTAAGCGCTATTTTCGTTTTGAAATTATGCTATATGCCTTGAAAAATGACTGTTGACTAGGCCTTGTGATGTCATTTTGTTTGCAATGCTCACCCTATACCACCGTACAAAAATGGTGCCTGGTTCTGTTAATCGTTATTTCAATATCGGAGTAGTGTTCAGCACCTATCGTACTACTAGAAACAGCCAGGAAAAAATTCATGTCATATGCACTTTAATAAAACTAACAGCAATATGTCAGTGTTCAATTTGAAAACATCATGGAAAAGCTGTGTACATGTGGATGTACAGTGACATACTTTGTTATGGTTTTACCAACCAACCATTGTCATTAGGACAAAGAAAATTAAGAAATCTATTGTGAAAATGGTTGGCAAATTAGCATCACAATACCAACACTTGTTAACACTATGCTCACCTATATACAAGTGATTCAACAATGAATGGATGAATAAAATAATGGAAAATGAATGAATAAATAAATGGATGCAACAATGAATGCACAAGTATGAGTAGAATTAATAAAATCTAAATAGCAGACGGCCCCAAATGTGCACTAAATGATATAATCCTCATTGTTATTTTTGCAGAAGTTATCTAGCAATGATGTGGAAAAAATACGAGCAAATCCAAAAGAGGAATGGACCTTCATAATGCCATTGTAGAACATAGATGAGCACTGATAGTACAAACTAGAATTAGGAATAGAAAACTGTAACCAATGTTTGATACTTTGATCTAAACATGCAGGATGTGGTAGAAGCATCGAAAAATACAACATGAATCAGAGTAGAATTACCAAGATTAGTTCAAATGAGGCCTTGCTACTATATATGTGTTTTGTTACGAGTCTGTAGCAAGGCCTCATTTGAACTAATCCTAGAATAAATTCTACAATTATGCTACTAAAGGACAACTTCAGAAAAATGAATCAGAGTAGTTTACAGTTTCTGAAATGTTCAATCACATCCCAAGTGTTTAGATCAGAGTATCAAACATAGACAACCTTATCTATTTCTATATAATAATCATGCACGTATATGCTTTATGCTTGTTTGAACCAGCTTTTTGTATTCTATATAATTATATTTATAAGTAAAGATATTGATCTAAAAATATTATATAATGAAACTACCTTTTTTGTTATAAAATGTTCTAATTAGCATGTCGATCTAAACCTGTGCATACAGACAGAGTTAAAATGTGCTTTTGTCAATACATTGAGCTTTGATTTATTTATTTAACAAATGTATTTTTTAATTATTGTATTTGTGTAAGTTACTGCAGTTTTACTCCGACGTCAATAAAACAAGATATTGATACAGAGTAAACTTTTCTTTTAATATTATTTTGACTTAGTTAACACATTGTTTTAATTATCGTATTTATGTAAGTTATGGCAAATACATTGCAGGTTTTACTCATCAAATAAAATAAGCTATTGATACAGAATAAATGTTTCTTTTAATATGTTTTTTTTTTTTTAATTTAATAGACTTACAATTATAATAGACTTATTATTGACAAGTTATATACTTCAAGTAAGTTTAAGCACACAGTCACATTAAAAGTTTGATGCTCAGAGTTAAGCTGTACACAGGCTTGAAAAGAAATGTTGCTCATTAAAAGTTATTTAATTATTGATACTTTTGTACCCTGGGTACCAGAGGTTATTTTCTACTTGCTTTAGTGTTTGTAAATTTGATGGTTTGTGATGCAACTAGAATTCAACTTCTGGCCCCTTCTTACTAGGTCCAAGACATGCTTGTTAAAATCACTGAACTATAAACAATCCTGCACACAATATGCAAGATTCGTTGCAGTTAAAATATTGCTAACTTGTGAGCAAAGCTATGCTCTCTGGGAAGTAAAATATTCCCATTCCAACCCATAATAACATTTTAATGCAGCCATGTATCAATAGACCTCGTTATCTCCATACTGATGCAAATCGCCCATTTCAGACCATGTGTCATTCTCTTGAGAATTGTTCTTTTATGATGAACGTGTTATATCATTTACATGTGAAAGAAACAATTCCCAAGGGTAACGTCGCATGATCTGAAATGGGACAACAAGCAAGGAAGGTAAAGAGGTCTATTTACAGAATTGTACCCTGAAATTTTGAAACTTTGCATGTCTTTATACAATTTCCACTAAAAATTCACAATTTGTTTTTGTGGCTTGTCACAAAGTGCAAACTCAGTTCTACTTGTAATGATGGATTGCTCAATGCCAACACTATTGGACAGTGTATTATGGCTTATGGCAAGGTTTCATGCAATTATGGTAGAGTTACTGACAATGCCCACTTGTCGTATACCAGGTGATTTTGCTTCCAAGCGAGCAAAGGATTGTTTGTCAAAACGAATAGTTCCAAAATGGCGCCTTGAGACAAAAACAATTTCGGTTACCTTCAGGCATTTGCGTTTTGTTTTTATTCTTTTTTATCCCTGATAGATCAGCAGTGAACTTTTATTGTCCAAGTAACATATAACTTTTGAATATAAAGTTATTTTAAGGATGTATTTATCAAGGGTTAACACGGGAAACAACTCTCTTGAACGACGCCATTTTGGAACTGTTGGCGATGTGACAGAAATGCTTCTGATTGGCTTATACTAACCGGAAGTGCACATGCGAAATCATCTGGTATGATTTAAAATTTGGCATTATTTCATCCCATATTTCATCTTCTATTGTTCATGTACAAACAAGTATTTTATAGACAATAATTTAATGGTGGTATGATTCTATAGTAATAATTTGATGATATTATAATAACTATTGATTTGAAGTGGATGATCAGAACCACCAAAATCTTAGATATATAATTACTATGGTGCAGACGATTCCCAAGGCAGCGTACTTGGCATAAGCAGATCGAAGGTTTAAGTAGGTAGCATCCTTTTTGTATTTTTCTGATTGGAAGCGAAGATTACCCGCCTTGTCATCCAAAACTGAATTAAAGAAAACAAAAATATAATTAAATAAACAAACCAACAAACACATTTTTCTGATTACACTGCATGACAAACTACTCCAAATTCATTTTTGTCTTGAAACCCTTAAACATTTTAGAAATGATTTGCTTGTGCCATGGAGTATTCTTAACCAAAGTAATTAAGTGAAATAAATATTGTAAAATAATTGGGATAGTACATGTAAATGCACATTGATTGTGGCCAGATTGGAAATAGCTGCTTATCTTTACTCTGTTTACCCAATAAAGTTTGTTGGTTTGTATTGGTAAAAAAAAAAACGTGTTAATAAGTCATAACAGCATGAAACACAGTAATCTGTGTCATGATAAGTTTGGTAGCAATCTGGAGCAGGTCCAAACAGTTAACTTTGTCTCACATTTGGACTGATCTGCTCTCCAATTCTCACAAACAAAACAAAACAAAAACAGGAGGCAGTTTGGTTATTGTTAAAGTAGAGAATAAAAAATATTTTGTTTACCTGACAGTTGTTCTCCTCTCTGTAAAACATCATCAATATTCTGTACCATTACTCTTTGTACATCAACAAGTTCATCATTTATTCTGTTAAGTGTCCGTCTTGTTCTAGAATCTTGATAGTTTTTCTTGGCTTTTTGTATGTACGTGTCTATAATTATAAAAAAGCAATATATATAAAAATATATACAGCATATAGAAAAACAGTTCCCAAATGCGCATTGAAAAATCATGTTATCAGATTTAACTTATTGTACATATTTTATATATTTTATCTGTAAATTAGGTCTGAAAGACCATTTGTGGAGCTCTAATAAAGTTATTATCATGTATTTCATATAAAATGATAAAATTTTGAATGGAACAATGGAAGTCATAAACAAATTACAACTTACTGAGTAACAAATATGTAAATAATGAAGTAATGAACACACAAGCAAATGAAGAAAGGAATCAAGGAAGGAATCAAGGAAGGAATTTAAAGAAACAAAGGTAGAAAGAGGGAAAAAAGGAAAGAAAGGAAAAAGAAAGGAAGGAAAGAAAGAAAGAAAGAAGGAAAGAAAGAAAGAAGGAAAGAAAGAAAGAAAGAAAGAAAGAAATGGAAGGAAGGGAAGGAACCTTATTTAGAATTTCTGGTTTCTTCATGAATTGTTATTGGTAGATATATTCTGATAACTTACCAAACTCAATAAATGGATAAGGTCTAGATGCCATAGCAACTCTACTTCCATATTCTCTAAGAAATTCACTTGCTACATCTTCCAAGAAGCTGAATGCAGCTCTTTTGGAGAAAGCCTTTTCAGATAAGGTGAGAAAACACACTCCTCCTTCAATGACGTAACTGTGGAAAAAATATAGAAACATTTTAACCTACAATCATGTGCAAAATACCTTGGGACATTATCTGGTTTTAACATGAAAAATGAAAAACATGAAAAACGGTTGTCATTTGAAAGACCAATCAACATTGCTTAGGGGGGAAGGGGGTTTGCAAATTAAATTGATAGATTTTGTATATTTTTTGAAACGAAAACGAAACCGCTCATAAAAAAGTGACCAACAATTTTGCACATGATTGTAGGATTTTATTTAGACAGTTAACTTGCCCTAAGGCACTTTGACGAGCAAGCTAATAATTCATATTTATAAGCTCAATCATTTTAAAGTGCCTATAAACCATGGCTGTTTGCTATTTCTATTAAAAGTACTGGTCCTAAATAACAATTTTCCAGAAGAATAAAATACTGTGATAAAAACTGCATTTTATGGCAGTTTGAATATGTGTTATTTGGGCTTCCTGTGTAAAAAAAACAGTTTATTGATATGAGCTGGTGACAATATCGATGACGTAGTGCCCGGGATAAAAACTATTGAAACTATTGAAACTTGCAAGACGCTATCCCGGACACTACGTCTTCGATATTGTCACCAGCTCATATCAATAAACTCACAGGAACTACACAGGAAGCCCAAACAACACTTTTTGGTCATATTCAAACCGCTATAAAATGCACAGTTTTTATCACAGTATTTTATTCTTCTGGAAAATTGTTATTTAGGACCAGTACTTTAAATAGAAATAGCAAACAGCCAGGGTTTATAGGCACTTTAAAGGATGAACATTTTTGTTATAAAATTGTCTGTCTACTACAATGACGTTATGGATTATTTCCATTATAGCATCATATACTACCAAGACCAAAATGCTTTGCCCACATTTGGTTGTGAAATACTTTGTGCCAATTGTTCAACAATGTGATATACAATTAATCATAAGTATGGACCACTATTTAAGGCATACTTTGCAGTCACACAGTTTGAAATGATGAGGAATTAGTAGTTGAAATGGAAAATGCTTCAGACCCTAAAAGGTACGCATAAATTAACTCAGGCACTGATTTCAGACCCTAAAAGGTACAACCACATTTAACTTTTTTTTTAAATTTAAAATTGATAAATACACACTTTAGAGAAACAATGTTGATGTATTGTTGAAGTTAATAAATATTATTTTTATATGACACTGTTTCAATATGTATAATCTTAAGTTCGAAAACTGACCCTAAAATGTACAGTGCCAGTTCGAGACACTAAAAGGTACGTGAGGGTCTAATTTTCGACCCTAAAAGGTTTGTCGAGCACCCCTATCAAGTTTTCAAGGGAGTACCCCCCGGGGCTTCAGAGTGTGGAGTTAAGTTTTGATTGCGACAACGATTTTTGAAATGGGTGTATATACTTACTGGAACATCATAGGTCCTGATTCAATGCTGCTCTTTGCTGGAGAGTGTTCATTTATCTTCCTGAACAGTAACTTCGCTTGACCTTGGTATTCTTGTAAACCTCTACTTGTCTAAATCATAATATAATCATAAATCGGTTATAAGGGAAAAATCAAGAAAGCAAATATTTTTTCTGAGCCAAGATACAGGGAGTCATTACCAAATCTGTCTAGCCAGTGGCTAATGTTTAAGTATTCGACACACTCACACGCACTACCAGGCCTTTAATACAATAAATATTTTAGCATATAACACTGAAAAAAATAGTCTGTTGTAGAAGATAATTACAATACATTTGTTGTAGTTGCTTTTGTAGAAAACCTTCAAAGCATTGACTATTTCATTACAATTATATTGATTGATTTTAATAATTTTTGTTTGTTAATTTTGTTCAATTTAAACCTATGCACTTTAATTGTACATATAATTACCGTCTTTCGTCCATTAGTTTAAACACTGGATTCTAATAAACTACAAATAACACCACGATGTACAATAAAAAATGTAACAAACAAATATGACCATTTTGACAACATCAACTTGCATTTGAAGCAAAGCATTGAACACAAAGTTTTAGTTCTTACTCACCTCTTGGTCACTTGGCATGGAAGCAGCTAAAGGCAGGCCGTCCCTTACACGGCCTATCATTGTCATTATCACCATTTTGACGATTTTCAGCCAAAATTTCTTCCAAAACTTGGTATATTTTGCTGAAAGTGGCAATTTCTGAAAAGGACACGTGGATTGCGCATGTGCCATGGATACAGGCACCTGCTGGAAACCACTGCGGGCTCAAGTCATGTTGTCAAGAAAAAAAAAATGGCGACTAAATTTTCGAATGTTTATTAGTATTTGTTGTCAATTTTAGTCAAAAATATCTAAACTTTATGTAAAATACTAGAGAAGATGTTCAGTCCTACATTGAAAGACTTTGATTTTCTGTTTCTTTCGTGGATAATTTTGAATGTTGGTTGTTTTGTTGTGACACTTTTGTATTTCCTTGAGGATCTTGTTCCCAAGTTTTTGCATGGTCTGTTTCGTTATGGTAAAACATATTCACATAAAAAGACGACGTCGCGTTTTGATAGTTTGCTGTACGTTCCGAACAGGTAAGATATTTGGGGAGTATATTTGTTGAGATGATGCCAGGATCAGTATAATCATGTTGATGATGATATTAAAATGGTGATGATGTTGATGATAATGGTGATGATGATAAAGATATGATGCAATTATCTTATCAAAAAGCCTGGAGCCTGCCACCATGGTCCATGGACACAGGTAGCCCAATAAGTAGAATTTACCCAGAAGTCTAAGCGATCATCGCAGCACCACAGCACCACGGACCACGGTGTCAGTTATTTCAAATCATGGTGAAAAAAATGACAGGGAATTCTATAATCGCTCCAGCTAATCAAACGAATGACAAAAAATAAATTGTCGAGTATTTTCATAATTTAGCTTAATTTATTCAACATAATTTTTTTTCAGTTATTTTTCCCATTTCTATGCCATTGGTGTGCTATGGTGTCTAATGTTGTTGTACCCACTCAGCATGCTTTGTTCTAATAATCAAAGCCCTGCCTGGCTACCATCCATTACTTCACTAACACTAACTAAAGATACTGAAAACAAATTTGAATTCACATCAATTGTGCTTGGTCTTGTCATGCTTCTTGTTCAAGTATCCCGCAGGCTGTTGGAGAGTCTGTTTGTTAGTGTTTTCACAGGAAGGATCCATATTTCTCACTATGCTGTTGGAATTGTGTTCTATATACTGACAGGAGCATCAATAGCATATCCATACTTGACCAGACTAGAAAATACAGGTATGTGTCCTTATAAGCCTGCTGGTTCACACTAGCGACATAAGCATAAGAAACATTCACAGATTCAGTCACAGGGGGCTGCCTGTGATTCAGTAAAGCCTTTCTTGTTGTGAGAAAAGACAAGTGCAGCTAATGAGCAAAGGCCAACTGAGTATGAGAATGTTGCTTATGCTTGTGTCTGTGCTTATGACTGCTTAAGCCTGGTTCACACTAGCGACATAAGCATAAGCAACCGCTGCTGTGTATTTATATCTTTTGATGTAACACAATAAAAACTAAGTGAAGTGAAGTGAAGTGAGTGAGCAACATACACAGATTCAGTAAAGCATTTCTCAACTAGGTGTGAGAAAAGACAAGTGCAGCTAATGAGCAAAGTCCAACTTAGTCTGCGTATATTGCTTATGCTGATGTCTGTGCTTATGACTAGAAAAGTTCAGTGCAGTGTGAGTGCCTTGCCGTGCCTTTACCACATTCGTGTCATGAGGTTTTCATAATCAAAAATATCTTTATAATGTTAATTACTTGATGCTTCTTTAAAAAAGAGTAGCTTGTCTTCTTTATATTATGTATGTTCATCTGATTAGTCCAAAGCTCAATCAATTAAATTGCTTTGTTTCCTTTGTGTCAGCAGATTGGTATCAATCTTGTACAAACATTTATCGCCATTTACAATGGAGTCACATTTTATCAGTTATTCTCTTCATTTGGGCCAGCATACACCAATTTAAATGCCATGTCATACTAGCAAACCTATGCAGTACAGCTAAACAAACTACTACTTCATCGAAAGTTTATAAGATCCCTTACGGAGACTGGTTCCAGTTTGTGTCCAGCCCACACTATCTTGCAGAAATTCTGATATATATCTCATTTGTGGTGATGCAAAAGGGAGCTAATGTGTATATGTCATTAATGTTATTGTTCGTGGTCCAGAATCTTAGTCTTGGTGCAACTGTTACTCATTCTTGGTACCATGACAAATTCAAGGAGTACCCCAAGTCAAGAACAAGATTAATTCCATTTATTTATTGAAACTTTAGACATTTTAGAATAATTTACTCTTATCAATGATCTATTGTCCACTCAAACATTTTGACAGTAAAATTTCAAATGACCATGAGGTTATTTTATTTTATTTTTGTTGTTTACATCAGATATTTTTGAAAATTCCCATATCAAGCAAAATGAATAAAATGAATAAGTGGATAGATAAATAAGAGCTGTGCATATATATTTATTTTGCACTTTCATTGCCAAACAAATGCAATATATGCACAGGGGGTACTCAGGGTAAACGTTTTAGGTATATATGCTCATTGTGAATTTTTAAAAACACCCCTAAAATATACCAGAAGTCCTTTAAAAAGGGCATGGCATTGATTATATTTTTACCTCACAAAAAATGTCAAAATTTGAAATTTTGATGCCCAAAAAGATACCAAATCATTGATTTTTACCCCGAAGAGATATGACAAGCACCTAATACTTCCCCCCTCCCCCCAAGTGACTACCACCTCTCCCACAGGAATGCAATCATTGGTAAAAGTTTCATGCACAATAAAAAAAAAAATCCCCCCATGCCAGAAAAAAATAAATGAAGATACAAGTAATACCAAGTTTGTGCATATTCAAAATAGATTTATTCATTCAATTCATGCAGTAGAGAAAACTAATACATGTGTTGTAAATGCATATGTATAATAATGTACATTTGAGTATGTTGAAAGTTTAGAAAAGTGAAATTTTCAAATGTTGATAATAAAATTTGGATTTGTACAAGTAATGTTTACAAAATTACCATGGCAACCACTAGTGATTGTCACGTTTGTACATTAATAATATTTGAAATAATAGAACTGTTTGATAACAGAACATGAGTGTTCCTACAATATCCCAGAATTCCTTAAGACATTAACAGATATACATTGTAAAGTGGTTCTCATTATCCCATGAAACATTCTTTAGTGTGTTATGCACTCTATACACCGAATCGAAATGTGGCGGCCAATTTGAATAACCATTCTTCTTGACTGCCCAGCCTTGCATGCATGTGAAACTCAATTGTTTTCCAACATGAACACGAGGCTAGACAGTCAAGAACAATAAGAGTACGCCATATTTCGATTTGGTCTATATGGTAAATTTTATGCTAGTAGAGGTTCCTTTTTCCACCATACATGCAAGTACTGGCACGGCATGGTGGAAAAAGGAACCTCTGCTAGAAGTACACTTTGTTTCATTGATCAATCTGCATACTGAGAAAGAAACTTCAATCCCATGTTTTTAGGGCCTGGTTGCTCAAAGCTTGATTAGGTTTCATCAACAGTTTCTCCTAGATTATCACCAATCAGAACTTGTACAAACGGGCCCAGATTTTTAAATTGAGTAAGCATTTTTGAATTCATGGCAAATGAAAACAACTCTTATGTATAGTCTGTTTGTCTAGCAGGTATATGAAAACCATGCTAAAGGCTATTTTGTCACACTATATGAGCAGTGATTCCCATGGCAACTTTTTGCCCGCTTTGTCACCGCAACTTGAAACTTGCTTGAAAATTAGTGCAACTCATTGCGATTTACTGTCACCTTAATTTTGAGCATATTTTCTAATTGCAAATGGGCCTAATGAAGCAGAATACAAGAACTGATACTATTAACACTGTCCTAGTAGCATACTAGAATTGCTATAAGTGAAAGTAGTACTTTGATATTTTTGTCACTCAAAATTGTAATATTAAGAACATGGCCGTTAGAGTAACTGGCATGTCATGTCGCGTACACATGTTGCAAATGCTTATATATTTAAGTAATTTATATGATTAAATTAGTGGCTTTCAAAATGATGAAAAAATTGTATTGTTATCACAAGCAGCCTGGGTGAGTTCTTGTGTATATTCTATTGTTAATGTTTGTGGCTGAGATGTTGTTTGTACAAATGTACCAAACAAGCTAGTCAAGATATCTGATCATGATTCTACATGAGAGCATATCTGGTAGTTTCTACATAAAAACATTTAATCACACTAGTGCCTCACGATTGCAAGCTTTAAACAGCAGTCTTCGCATGCAGTTGAGAATTAGCAATTCTTGTGTAAGGCACATGGCAACAATGGTAAATGTATTGGTAATGTATTTTGATGCTTATATAGCGTATTTCCATGTCTCAATAGGCTTGACAATTAATAATAAGCTTGGATATGCACTTAAGGTGAACCCCAAAGCTAAATCGCTTACAATCATAAGGAAATGTGCTATACAAGCAACCATTACACCACAGTACAAATATTTTATGGTATCTTAGTAACTATTAATTGCACTTTATATTTACAGAGATTTTTTAAGTTTTCTCTACTCTGCTCATAAGTCACATACACAAACATTTACAGTAAATGTACACAAGAACATTGCTTGGGCTGCCTGTGTTATTATAATTGGAATTGCATTGCAAAGTGGCCTAGCTGAAGCTTATTCATGCACATCAAAATCTAAGACTAACAGCTTTGTTTCTTCAGTGCCATTGCGGCTACCTACAGCACAGACAAGCTTCTTTTCATCACACTTGACTCTCCAGACCACGCCACCACTGCCTCCACTTTCTAGTTTCACCAGGTCCCTTATAAATTCCCCAGTATGAATATCCCAGATTTTCACAGTGCCATCATCAGAGCTGGTTATCACAAATTTGCTGCTAAACTGCAGACACGTGACGGCACTCTGGTGCTTATTTGGCCCTGCTAAGGTCTGTAGGCACTGCCCTGATGTAATGTCCCAGATCTTGACAGTTGAGTCAGCATTGCCAGATACTAAAGTATTGTTACGAAGTTCCATTCCACTGGTGAGAGACTGGTGGCCTACTAGAGTATGTAGACATTGTCCTGTTTCTGCATGCCATACACGTATGGATGTATCCAGTGAACCACTAACAATATATATTCCGTCAAACTGTAGCGAGTATACTCTGTTCGTATGTCCTTGTAATGTGTGAATGCACTGTTCAGTTTCAGGATCCCAGACTTTTACTAGGAAGTCGTAAGCTCCACTTACAACTCTACGCCCATTGTATTTCACACTATAAAAGACAACACAGACTGTCAGTCAGTCACATTGAGATGATGATGACAACAACAACTTTACTATACCCTGAATTTGTTATACACAATTGAGGGTCAGCTTTTAGCTATTTAGTGCTACCCTCTAAAGTTTCTTACTTACATACTTACTTACTTACTTAATTCATATCAATAAAACAATATTAAATTACAATAACGATAACAAATTCCAAAAATAACTTCAAAGTTAAAACTCAAAATGCTTGAAAGTTGGGTAACAGTGTGAATTGGCTATCAGGGTTCGTGCTGATGTCAGTAAACAAAATCTAAGGAGTTTTCAAGGAGTTTTCAAGGACCAAAAAGTAATTTTTAAGCACTTTTTGCGGCAACTTTGATATACGAAAATTTACGAATTTACGAAAAATGATGTACAATACTAGAATTTATACTTAACTTTACTTTGAATTTTTACCCTACTTTAGCTAGAATTAAGGAGCTTTTAAGGAGTTTTTGCTGATTTTCTAAAATTCAAGGGCTTTTCAAGTGCCCTTAAAAATGTAAATCAAATCTAAGGAGTTTAAGGAGTAGCACGAACCCTGGGCTATAGACTGAATGCCAATATGGCCGCCACTTCATTATCATAATTTTTTAAATTCATATTTTGATTGACCGCTACATTAAAATTATAGATTAGAATGACTTTAACAAAGGTAAAAACCTAATAAGAATTTCGACACAACGATTTTTGAAAGTCAATTGGCATTCGGTCTATATATTCACCATATAACATTACAGTAACTACTAATTTATCTATGGAAACTAGCGAGTAAACTAGTATAGGCTGTGTCAGTGTTTGATATAAATGATAGGTAATATAATGAAATTTGTAACACCATAAAAAATGTTGACTTAGACCTTCATTGGAGTAAAAGAGAAGGGCTAAAGCTTGAAATGTCAGTAAAGTCAAATTTTTTTATGGTGTTACAAAATTTCATTACATTACCTACCAATTTATCTAATAACTCACCATCGCACAGCAGCTAAGTGACCAACAAGAACATGAAGACAATTCCCACTAGAAGTATCCCATACTCTCAGTGTACCATCCCTGGACCCACTAACAACCTTTCCGTCATTCATATCCATGCACCGTACAGTTGACGTATGTCCATATAAAGTATGAATACAATAACCAGTGTCTGCATTCCATACTTTTAGTGTCCTGTCTGTCGACCCACTAACAATAATGTTACCACTTAGTTGTGAAGACCACACCCCACCCGTATGCCCAACAAGGGTGCGTAGACACTTCCCTGTTGTGGCTGACCAGACTTTAAGTGTCCCATCATCTGACCCACTAACTACCCGTGACCCTGAGAACTGTAGACATGTGATAACATGATCGTCATGTCCCTTGAGTATCTTGGATGGTCGCAGTTCACCACATCTCCAGTTCCAGTATATCTTTTGCTTTATCATGAACAGTTTCTTATAGGGGCTTGGTACATGCTTGGGGTAAGAGGGTGGTTGTGTGTTGCTGTTCTCTTTGTGGCTGCGTCGTCTTGGAGATTTGACAATACTAATAGGTTCATCATCTATTCTTGCTTCTCTGCATTTTTGCTTCCACAGTCTAGACACAAAAACAAACGTTTATCAATAACATTCAATGGTTTATATCTTAAGTTTCAATATGTCTACAAAAAGATGATACATACAAATTTGCATCATTTACTAATATATAAATATTAAAATGTTCAATTGTTACTGTGCGACTCGCCATACCATAGTCACTTACAAAAACTTTTGATTAATTTTTGACATTATTTTGACATTTTTCCATCTCAATGGACCAATCAGGTACAAGTTTATATTGAGAGGCAGAGTTTATATCGAGAGCCAGAGACTTTAGAAACTCTGATGTCTGTAATTGGTCCGAATGAGATGAAAAAATGTAATCCTTTTAGTAAAAAATAGAGCGATTCCACATAACACATTTTAACAATGCTAACTAGTAAAATATCAGCTTTGCACAGATGACCATACAATAGACCTCTTTACCTTCCTTGTTTGTTGTCCCATTTCAGATCATGTGATGCTACCCTTGGGAATTGTTTCTTTCACATGTAAATGATATAACACGTTCATCATAAAAAGAACAATTCTCAAGGGAATGACACATGGTCTGAAATGACAATTTGCATACGAAGGCAAAGATGTCTATTTATCACAAATTGCTTGCATAAACATGACAATCTTGGGGGGAAAATCAAGAAACAAAGTATCAGAACTGGCTGTTGTATTATAAAGGATATTTAGCACACTTATCAGATATAATGAAAATAAGCTAATTTGTGATGAATTGTGCATGCACCAGCTCACTAGCATGTTATTTTACTCATTATCATGTTAAAATGCATGAGAGCTATTTTCCTATTTCTTGTATGCTTTTTCTTATACCTTTTGATAGACATTAACTACAAAACTAAAAAGATTAACCATTGAAAATTTTGTATAATATATTACCTTTTTTGTTCACATTAGAGCAATTTCACATAAGAGATATAACCTATTTCTTGTATGCTAATGAGTTATATTATATTCATGAGCATGAAAACAATAGTGCAAGGACCACGCTTGAGTGATGCACACGATACAACTCAGATCAAACACAGGAAACAATTGTTAATGTTCACATTTGTCGCCTTTGCAGTTTTCGTTCACAGTTACGAAACGTGAACCACTCAAGCATGGTCTTTGCACTATTGTTTTCATGCTCATGAATATAATAAAACTCATTAGCATACAAGAAATAGGTTATATGAAATGACTCTCTATTATGTGAAATTGCTCTAATGTGAACAAAAAAGGTCATATATTATACAAATTTGCATCACATTAAAATATATTATCCAAATTTCCAATGGTTAATCTTTTTAGTTTTGTAGTTAATGTCTATGAAAATGTACATGTAATACACATACTTATAAAATACTGTACAAAATTATCGATTCTGATTGGACAAGAGGAGTAAAATTAAATCATAAATTGTATTCTGTAGAGTACCAATTAGTTTTCCAGTAAGTTATAAATAAAAAATAGCACAATCTTTTCGTACAATTTGTAATTAATAGATACTTGTGATGTTTTGAAAGTTATCAAATTGGACTCGCCTTTTATACAAATTTGCATCATTTACTATTAAATATATAAATAGAAAAAAAAATAAACAATATTCTTCAAATACTAAGGGTTATTTTGCTGATGGTGAAACAGCAACAACAGAGTTGAAATCAATATTTCATAATTTAGCTAGTGAAAGAAAATATTTTGATGTGACATCAGAGTGAAACAGTACAATTATTTTGAAATAGCATCTTTGCATATTTTTTATTGTTGACAACCTTTGAAAAAAAGTCATTTCAAACATCACAAGCAAAAAAGATAATAATATTTTTCTGGAATGCACATTGATGGAGGTTTCAAATGCTTTTACACTTAGAAAATTTAAATAATAATCAAAAATATTGTTTCCAAAAAAAACCCTTAGCTAGTAAATAAAGATGTTTTGAGTTCAGATTTCAAAATGTCAATAGGTGAAGGTAGTGTTTACAAGTGACAGTATTGTGATGCTAATTTGCCAACCATTTTCACAATAGATTTTTTATGTTTCTAATAAAAATGGTTGGTTGGCAAAACCATAACAAAATATGTCACTGTCGTCCACCTATAGACTTGGCTTCTATCAGAGATAAAGTGTTATTTAATTCATGGGTGGCAACAGAGAAGGATTGGTCACTATAACTTGAGATATCTTAGATAGACAGACTAAACAACTAGAAATAATATCAAAAGCACTTACAGATTATCGTCACATAATAGCTGCCAGCATTTGCAAGTCTGTGCTGCTTGAAGCAAATCTTTGGGCCCAAGGAATGAAAGAACATAAAGGGCTAATTCTTTTGGAAGCAGAGAAATGAAGTCCCTTTGGAACCTTGGCTCAATAGTACCCATCATATGCCTTACTAGCACAGGCTCACATGTGTCTATTATTTCTTCTAGTGCATATTTCTTTTCCTCTAGTCCCCATTGATGAAATGTCCGTAGCCACTCCTTCAGTCCTGCTGGAGGTTGACTACACAGTGATGTTCTCCTACACCTAGTTTCCCCAGATTGGGATAACGTTAAATCAGTCTTAATACGGCCATAACTTTTAACTGGAAGTATTCTAACAGTTTGATCGTGTTTAGCCGGAGTACATAGTTTTTTAGGTGGACTTGAAGTGGTCTCTGTTGTTGATTCAAGCTTGCCTGCAAGCTTATGTTTACGTGGTAACTTGGTTGACTTTTGTTGTGATAATATCCTCCCGAAGAGGTGTCGTCGTTTTGTCTTAAAAGAAGACCGTGTCACCCTTCTTGTAAAGGTTTGTCGTGCTGGAGTGCAGAGCAGTTCATTTTTGTTGCATTCAACAACATGTGGTCCAATACCTGGTACTTGTTTCAAGTCATTAACACTGGTAAATCCACCAAGGGCATCACGGAATTCACATATTGACTCTGCCCTAGTTGGTCCAATTCCAGTCAAATGTGCTAAATCATCAGGTGTTGCCCTATTGATGTCAATGCAGTGTCCACCCCCTAAGCAAGCCATTGGACTTCTTACACAACAGGAACACAGACGAACCCTACAGAACAAAAGAGCAACTGTGAGATAATGATGATGGAGTTTCAAAGGTTATTTGACCTTAAGATATAAAATCATGCTTTGCAGCTTGTTTTTGTAATTGCCAGCTGGAACAGACATCACAAAGTTCTCCTTTTTGGTTGGAGATATAATTTCATAAAGATATCAATATTGAAGATAATATAGTCAATAGCATAGTATTCTAAGTAGTAAAATTGGGGTATTTTCGCATACCAATAACAGTCATTCAATTCAGTAATACAACTGATCGCTAATTATTGAAAAATCTTGCACAAGTTCAAAGATGTTATACTAGAGCGAATTTGTATAACCTATTTCTTGTATGCTAATGAGTTTTATTATATTCGTGAGCATGAAAACAATAGCGCTAAGACCGTGCTTGAGTGATTCACATTTCGTAACTGTGAACGAAAACTGCAAAGGCGACAAATGTGAACATTAACAATTGTTTCCTGTGTTTGATCTGAGTTGTATCGTGTGTATCACTCAAGCATGGTCTTTGCAGTATTGTTTTCATGCTCATGAATATAATAAAACTCATTAGCATACAAGAAATAGGTTAAACAAACTCGCTCTAGTACACCATGACTATAATAAATCCAGAACATACAAACATTCACATTATCATTGTTGGGTCTACCATCAATTAGCTAAAAGAAATCAATGGTTGATTGAGATCCTATGTTGACAGGAGCAGCTAAGACAATCATGTCACATATAGGCCCAACCATACCAATCAATAATAAATTTTGATAATCAAGGAGAATCAATAAAAATCAGTATCAATGGAAACTAGCGAGTAAACTAGTATAGGCTGTGTTGGTGTTTGATATAAACGATAGGTAATAATATCGTAAAAATCAATAATAATCAATTGATTATTAAAAATCGATAAAGTTAAAATGTGCGAGTATCAATTATTATTGACTTCAATAATCGAAATTAGGCAATAATAACCAATGAAAATCGATAATAATAGATTAAGTAAGTAAGCTTGGGCTGTGAGTATCGTTTTTCATTGATTTCCTAAACCAATCAATACCAATCAAATGATTACTATCATTATTATCAATGAATTTCAAATAGTTTCGGAGGATCAATTTTTATGATTGATAGGGTCGAGGTTAGCCATTGTTCAAAAATCAATGTGGTGAGCTTTATTTTCAAGAGCTTCCTTGTTGTAGTCAATCATTTTTATGCCCTTCAAAGTAGGACAATTTTCACATAAACATATAATATATTATACATTATGTACATATAGAAATTGAAACCTCTTCGTGGAGTTAATTTTCTGAAGTTGATTGTTATCTGAATTGTAATTCTTGTCCACAGTTGGAGAGTTTAATTGTTGGTCATTATATTTCTAATTAGGGTATAAAAAATATGTACGCCCTTAACAAATATGAGAAATCTTCTCACGCAAAAATTCAATATTATTTAAAACAATCCTTATATTCTTATTCTATCAAAGTATAACCGAGAAAGCCGTTTATTAGTAAACTGAATCGCTTTACGAATATTCTATGATCGAAATTGTAGTTCATATAATGAGTTTCGAAGCGATGCTTGGTATCAACACAATGCACAAAGTGTGTTTCAATCGAGTTCGCAACCCGCTTGTTACCAGTCAAATAAACTTATAATTCATGAGCAAATCTTTTCACTCGAGAAAAACTGCAATGTCCAAAGACGATTCACTTGAAAATGCTACAAATCAATCGGGGTTCGCGAAGAAAAAAAATCTTCATAGCGACAAGCAATTACTCAATAAAAACAACAAAACTCCACATTGCGTGAGCTTATACAAAACCTAAAAAAAATTGACTCCGTTCAACTACATCGCAATACAAAATGACATTTTCTTTGATTTTAGATACTTAAGAAAAGAAAGAGGGATGGTTCAAAAATGAGTCTATCTTATCTTAAAGCGAAGGTGACTCCCAGCGGTCAAATTAATCACGCAGGAAAACTTATGACGAGCACTTCGCTCGTTTCAAACTCAGTTACTAGCGATTTTCCTACCTTTTTGATAAGGCTAGAACCTCCACAAGGGCTTGAATCACTTGTACAATTCATAAGGCCATTAGCTAGTTGAATGATGAGTAAATATTACATAAAGTACAGCGCCAGACTCAGCAAAAAGTAACAAAATATCGCCTGGCACGAAACAAAGATGGCGCGTTTCGCGAATTATCCACGAGGCTTTCAACGTCACCGTCACACCTTGACCTTGAGAGACTGGCGCTACATTTTCCTTATATGGTCAGTGAAGCTGAACTCGCGAGGTGAGATCCAAATCCAATGATCGCCGATGATTGACAGATGACGAGTTTATGAGGTAGAAATACGAAGTTGTCACGGAAGAGCGGAAGTCGCTGTTGGTTTGGGCAACATTCGTAACGTCATCAGAACATGCTCGTTTATTCCAGCTAATTCCTGAAACTTTCTTATAAATGTTATGTTGAAATTCACAAGCCGATTTCAAATGGAAGTTTGATTTTTTTTACGCTACTTGATCTTTTTATTATAGGGGATTTATAAGGCATGCACATGAATATCACAGATCTGGTTTCAAACAAAAGAATTAAACGAAGTCATGTATTCAACTGAAATTATTGACTTCGGCGAACTTCGGTGAGCTGTCGGAATTTTTTATTATTTACGAGTAACTTCCGAGCATTTCCGGAATGTAGTACACTGACTGAGCAGCCAAGCCTTCTTGTGACCAAAAGTTGTAGGACATTGAATTGTGGTAAAAAAATACTATTTTTGTGTTCTTTTTTGAGTTGCTTTCTCTCCCTTTCAGTCACACAATGGCGTCTAATGCACCAGGAAAGAGCGATAGTTTCCGTCGTACATGGGACAAGGAAGAATACGGGCAAAAGGCGCGAGAAAGACTAGAAGAGTTGGATGATGATGATGAAGAAGAATCAACAAGCAAAAGAAAAGAACCTCCCGTCAAACGAAAACTACTTCAGAAAAGAGAATTTGACGTCGATCTTGAGTCAAACCTCGGGAAAACTGTAGTGATAACTAAAAGTTCCACCATGTCGCAGAGTGGGGGGTATTACTGCAATGTATGCGACTGTATTGTGAAGGATTCGATAAACTTTCTAGATCACATTAATGGCAAAAAACATCAAAGAAATTTGGGAATGTCAATGAAAGTTGAAAGGTCAAGCCTTGATCAAGTTAAAAAACGGTTTGAGTTTAATAAAAGGAAAAGAGAGGAAGAGGGAAAACAGAAAGCTGATTATGATCTGGATGAAAGAATAGCTACACTGAAAGAAGAGGTAATGTATATATCAAAGAAAGAATGGGATTTTAAATGGGAGGATGGGATAGGGAGTGGTTTAACTCTATAATATCTGGTCGCTTATTGAATGCATCGTTTTTAAACAGTTCTGCTACATGAAGTTAAATAGTGGCCAGGTATTCTTGAGCTACTCCAAGGGAGTAAAATAAAATACATTTATTTATTTACCATAGTAAGGCAGTCCCTTTCTTCGAGGCTTATATGCTCCGGTTTGAGACCTGACTTCTGTGCCGGGAGACAATCCCCTGCTCTTTTCGGAGAGCACAACAGGATCTTTTACGTCTACCTTATATTGGAAGTTAGAGTTAAGGCAGACAGGACATCCTGCTTTACATCCTTATCAGAGAAGCATTAAAACAGCAATAGCAGTAGCTTGTTTTGTTAATATGGGTAGTAGAGGTGCTAAGCCTCTAGCCCTCTTACCGCTGTGTTTCCAAGTTTTGAGTCCCAGCTGGGGCATAAATTATGATTGAGTTGAGTTTATTTGGTGTGTTGTTGTCACCTATGTCACAAGGGTTTTATGGTTCTTCAGTTTTCCTCCCCTAGCAAACTCAAATCAACATGTGAATCAAGTGTTGTATGTTGTAAATGGAAGAGCCCTGATGATGGTTGTAAAATGTACATTCTTTTATGTAATAATGTACATGATAACTAGTTGTTTAATAAGTGTGGACTGTGTTGATATTTCTAAGGGAACAAATGAAATTGAGCAACTATGGAATATCCTGCAAATGATATGCAGTTATAGAAACTCTTTGTTGAGTGAGTCACAAAACAATAGAAGTCATTTGTTTTTTAATTTCCAGGGTATTCTATAGTTGTACGGGAGCAATAGTAACTAGATGTGTTACTAGTGTTGACTGTATTGTTGCTACTAAGGAAACAATTTGAGTAACAAGTGGGTATTTCACTGATAAGTTTTCTTTAAAACATTCTGATTTTGCTTTTAACAGGAAGAACAAAGAAAACAACAGAGAAAAGACTTCAGGAAAGAAAAGAAGCTAAAAAGTCAAGGCGAAGATGATGTTGATCCTGACATGGCAGCCATGATGGGTTTCTCTGGATTTGGAAGTACCAAAAATTAGCCATTTGATTGTGGCTTTGGTTACTTTAATAGACTAATGTTTGAAGTAAAGAACTGAGTGTGACATTGGTTAAAGGAGCTTAATGTTATGAACAGCTGCTCTGTTTGTCCCAGTAATACAGCACCAGTCAAAAGCTGCATTTTTATTGGCCCCCTAATACAGTACCGCTATTGTTTGGTTAGGTTGAGGGCAATTGTTTGGAAAGACTCTACGATGTTTCGATTTGGTGCTGACTGTCCTGCTTGTCCTGTCAAATGCTGAAGATCTCAATGCGTCCTTTTAGAAGATCCTCAGTCATAACGGACAACTCCTTAAGGCCTGGGCAAATGGCTTCAACATTTGCTTCAACAGTTGTCAGATTTTGTTGAACGCTGTAGAATGATTGTTGAACGATGTTGAACGTAGGAAGCAAATGGTTTCAACAATGTTGAAATAGGGTGGGAGATGTCGTCAACATTGCTATTTAACAAAATCAAAAGGATGTTGAAGCAAATGTTGAAGCCGTTTGCCCGAGTCTTATGCATCAAATTCAGTCAACATACATTCTTTATTAAAAATGCAATCACAGTGATAACCCTTGCATTATGACTAACAATTGAGAATTTTGATTTGATTTTTTGTTTTATGATCCATCAATCAGTTTTGAGATGGAGATTACATCAAATTAACCAATGATTTAACAAGTTAACATAAAAGCTCCATGTCCAAACTGACAGATTCCAAATTGACGTATCAGGAAAACCTAAAATCAACTTGAAATTTGCAATTTGCTCATGATGCAACAGTTATCGCTCTAACAGAAAGACTGCACAACCTCTTGAAAAGTTGTAGTCTGAAATGAAGAAGTATAATACTTATTATGCATGATATAATTTGACGGGTACTTTTCTTTTTACACTTCCAAATGGAGTGCACACCGCAAATGTTTGAAACAACTACTTTTTAGGATGTATTAGTATTTAAAGAACCACACAATATACATAACTGGTCGGCAGTTGTTAACGAGGGAAGATGGCATCTGTGTCCCTCTCTAAATTTCACTAATATGGTGAAGATATTAGTTTGTTTAAGATATGTGGTTATCACCCTATACAGCATGCACTAGCAGTTAAAATGTGTATGAAATAATAGACGGCAAAACAGTCCCTACTTTTACACAAAAACTCCAAGGAAATGAGTTCCCGCTCGGTCATTAATCCTCTCCCCATTCTTTTTCCTCAGAGTTTTCGCTTAAAAGTAGGGACTGTTTTGAAGTCTAATCATGGATGAAATAATCAATATGAATTTTACTCTTGAAGTATACTTTTTAGTTCATTCTATTCCATGTCTAAAGACAAACCTTTTAGTCAGCATTTTATATTTATTTTTCATGAAAATAATGTAAGGGATGGACCGTTAGATATTTGAGGGGAGGGTTGGGCAATTACCAAAAGAATTTAAAATATCCTTTGCACAAAAAAAACTTTAAAAAAATATTGTGCAAAGCATAACATAACTTCCTGCACAGCCAGACAAACAAAATATCATTTACCAAAATATTGCTGAAACCATGAAATAATAACAGAATAGTTTCTTGCCAATAGTTTCTATTTAGTGACTATTATTTTAGTCCCTATCATTCAACCAGAAATATATAATACAAAAGGAAGCAATACCTTGACTTTACTTGTCTTTACATAGTTAATTTTTACTATGGTCTTTGATCGTAACTAAATAAGAACTATTACACTAGCAATTTTATTTTATGGATAGAGTAATTTTCATTTGACTGCGAAAGAAAAACGACTATTTAGTTCGTACTTGTAGGTAAAGAACAAAAGAAAACAATAGATTCAGAGTGTAGTAACAACTATTCTTTCACGGTCATATGGAAATCAGTCAAGTGTTTTTGAACTCCATATAATTAATAAACAAACCATTGTTAGAACCCTTGTTTTATTCTACTGGATATTGTGATATTTTTAAACATGATCTTAATTTACATTTAATTTTGTACATTAAAAGTAAGAACGTAAGCAAAGAAAATAATATTTAGACTGTATGATATTATATTATTATCAATGATTGCCATTCAACTGATTCCATAGTAGATCCCATTTTGCTGCTGGACTTGTGTTGCTCACACAAACAAAAATATTGACAAGAGCAAAATGAGGTATACTCTGACATAGTCTCCCCGGCAGCCGTTTTTAGTGTCGTTCCACTTCCCTATGGTCCATTCTCTCCCCACAAGAGAAGAGAAAAGTGGACCATAGGGGAGTGGAACGACACTAAAAACGGCTGCGGGGGAGACTAACTCTGACATTGAGCCATTCTATTATTGAGAGGGGCATTGGAATTTGCGGTGATGCAGTTTTTGGTGAATTTTCATGCAATATTAAGGTTTTCACTACCCCCAATGTCACCCTCGATAATTGACTACAACCTTTCATTATTATATTCAGGACTATAATTATGTTTCACTAGCTGAATATTATATTAATTTTGTCTTTCCTGTATTCAACTATTTCAAACAGGATGTATACATCTTTAAATTCGAACACAATCTAACTTCACAAAACAGTTTGCAAAACTGTCACACGTAAAAACTGTTACATGTAAAAGTTGGTTTCATTAGCTACTTTTTTGTCTTCACTTTTGAAAATTATTTTAGAAAATCTTTCAAAGTTTGGAGACAAAAAAGCCAAACATTGCTTTCATAATGAATCCTAAAATTGCAGATTTAAAATATTTGTTTAACACCACTAGAAACTCAGGAAAGGAAATGATCAGATTATAAACTCTCCATTGAGAATGGAGATTTTCTAGTAGAACTTGGTTTTTAATTATGAGATAATAATACATTGATGAGCTCGACCTTAAATCTACTGTAATAATGTTTTATGTTACATTCCACCCAATTCAAATATTTTGGAGATACGATTATTTGTCCTTTGTATTTTGCTATCACAGAATTTAGTTCTTATTCCCAGAGGATTTGAATTGAGTGGAAATGTACATAACATGTTAGTCAAATAGGTCTATTGTTAGGGGAAGCTGTTTAAGTGGTGCATGTTAGCGTTCACTTTAATACCTTGCAAAAAATATTGAAATAATTATAAAAAAATACAATATCCTATACAGTAAAATACAAATTGGTTTGACTCTGGCCTGATTTTGGTTTAATTTATTCAGACATTTTGATCTACACTTAGACCTTCATCAGTGATCGTTAGGAACCGAGTCAGTTTGTAACAATCACTGATGAAGGTCTAGGTGTAGATTGAAACGTCTGAATAAATTAAACCAAAATCAGGCCAGAGTCAAACCAATTTGTATTTAATATGAATCTTGGCTGCAAATTCAACATTTTTACTATCCTATATATAGTCTTGGCTGCATATTTGGCTGTGACATTAACTTTTGAGATGTGAGGTGTATTTTGAATAAAACATTCAGGCAAAAGAAAGAGAGTCATATATTGACGTATGCTAAACTTTGTGGGTGTAAAAATATAAATATATGTGTTTGTTTCTTGCTATAATTAAGGAATTTTACAGCCCTTTTTTTAACAGTTTCAGCTACAATAAATTTACCTTAATGTTTAGAGTGCATGCAAAATATGAACTGGGTTGTTCCCAAAAATATTCATGAATACAATATTGAGAATTAAATTTTATCCACCCCACCCCTCCCCATTGCTCAATTCTTTCAGACTGCAAAACAGTCAACATTTCTACATGAAACGTCCAAAGAAAAAATGTGATAGAGATGAGATGGATTGAGTTAATTAAAAAGACAAGAGACTTAATGAATCGTAATGCTTCATTTTTGTCTCTTTTTTTTTAACCAGGGATCCACTCAACTATGAAATACAGTCAATATTATTACATTGGCCACCAAAAAAAGATATTAACACTAAGAGAAATGTCACATGTGACACTACATAAGTTTGCTCTAAATGCTCAATACTAGCAATAATTGTGAAAGTAGCTTTAAAGTGCACCTGACGCCTTTCATGATATTTTGCGAATCTGTTGTACATGAGGTGTATAATAAGTGTACTTAATTTTTCTTGATGTCGACCTCTCCTTTCTGAGATATGACCATTTGAAATCTGAAAATGCAAATGAGGTGACGTCATTCCAGGCCTCATTAAATATACAAAAGTTATCTGGAAATAATTATAGCAAATTTTTAAAGCTCAATATCTGTATAACTAATATTCACACTACCATTAACATTTTTACTACTTTACAAAAACAAGCAATTGCTGTCGGCTTTGAAACAAAACTAAGACAAATTTCCTGGGATGACGTCACCTAATTTGCATATGTTCATATCTTAAAAAGGAGAGGTCGACATCAAGAAATATTAAGTACACTTATTATACACCTCATGTACAACAGATTTGCCAAATATCATGAAGGGCGTCAGGTGCACTTTAATAACTCTTATTCTATGTTTCCTGTTTCTTATCATACAGTTACATATTGAAATTTCAACTGCTGACAACAAATAAACAAAGAATCGCTTGTAACTTGTTGTAGTGTTAATCCCTACTTTACATGGACAACGTTATGGCATTGACTGTATAAAATATAAATTTATTGATGAACGTCTTTCAACATATTTTGGCGGTGTTTTCACATAAAAAGTAGCAAATGTTTGCAGTCAATAAACTCCCACCCCACCCATCCCAAAAATTCTCAATTCTTTTGTCTGTTTGGTTTGGCAATTTTATGGAACTGGAAAAAACATAACTAATAATAATATAAGAACTTATTCCTCTAATTTTTCACTAGAAATATTCTGTTCCTCAGGACTTTGTGTAATGGTTTGAGCCTCTGTATTGTCTATACTTGCACTTTCATCTTTTTCTAGTGTACTTGGCATTTCTTTATTTATTTCCTCAAAGATTCCATCTTTAGGACAGGCCTTGCCGGTGGCTGCACAAAGCAGTTCATTGTTTTTCAAAGTAATTATCTTTGATTTTAATTGTTCAAAATTGTCTTTGTTGTCACTGGTATCAGTGCTTTTTAATTCTTTCATAGTTTTAGCTAGTCTTTTAAGCATTTCTTTGTTGAAAACCTATAACAAAATAATAAGCACCAAGCTTAGCTATAATCAACAAATTAATGTATGATAAAACTGTCAACAAACTAAAAACCCAATCAACCACATTCAGACAAAACTAATTATTCATAATATTTATCATAAGGGGCCCGTGGAGGGGCAGGGGTGGGGGTTTGGCGTTGATGGAGGTAAAATTTATTTTTTAGCAAAATAAATTTGAGATCTCCAATTTATTCCCCTTTTCAACACTAATTAAAAATAAATCTGAAACCTCAAATTTCACCCCTCTTCACAACACTAAAATATATGGGACCCCCAATTTCTCCTACAGTCCCTCCCATCTCCTCATTTATGACCAGGACCAGTCTTTTTAAAAGTATTAACAAACATTTCAGAGGTGCAAAACAAAATCATGATTTTGCAGATAAAAAAGGTTGTACCATTGAATGTTTCTCAAGTTCAAACATAAGTTTTTTGATATTCTCATCTTCTTCTTTGTCCTCTATAGTTTTATCTTCTTCTTGTTGTTGTTCTGTATCTTCTATAATATCTTTTTCTTCTTTTATTTGAGGTTCTTCCCTTTTGGGTTCAGAAGAACTTGTCTTCTTTAAAGCTACAGATCAATAATAAACAATATAACTACTCAATAGACCAAATCAACTATTAAACATGTTGCTATGTACGTTTCCACCCAATTCAAATCCTCCGAGAATAAGGTTCTTTGTCTTATGTATTTCGATATCATGTGGAAAGCCTTTTGAAACAAAAGTTTTTATTCCCAGAGGTTTTGAATTGGGTGGAAACGTACATAGCAACACGTTAGCCGATTTGGTCTATTCCATTCTCCATGTCCAATACTGATGACCTGATTCGATTTGTGAACTACTGGCAAACTTACAGTTGGTGAAACTTATCAATATAAGGGACTTGTCAGAAATTAGCAGGGGGGGAGGGGGGGGGGTGGAAACTGGGGGAGGGTCATCACTTTTTAAGAACCTAAAAAGGGAGGGTCACAAAATAATAAACCACCAAAAATGAGGATTGTGCAAAAGAAGACACTGTGACATAGGGTAGGGTCAAGATATTATGATCCTTTACTTTGGGAGTGTCATGAAATTTTCATCACTTCATTTCAAAACTCCACCCCCCCCCCTCACCCCCTGCTAATTTCTGACAAGTCCCTAAGTTATAATCTATATTATACAGTGTTACAGATGGGGTATGAATCTTTGCTGCATTGTTGGAATGGACAAGTTTATTGTGCAACATCAATAGACTCTTTTAGTTCTGTATGCAAATTGCACATTTCAGACCACATGACATTCCCTTGAGAGTTGTTCTTTTATGTCAAGTATGAAAATATTTATGCATAACAAATGATTAAATCCAAAGGGAATGAACACATGGTTTGAAGAGGGTAAATAAACATTGAAGCTGAATGGGTCTATTAAAGTATAATTATTTCATTTCCAAATTTGTCTTTTGGGATTTTGTTGAGATCTCATGTGCTCAAATTCAGTCTTATTTTTTGCCTTTTTTGATATGGCAATGCCCCCATGTTTCTTTCTTACAAACTTTAGGGGATTTATTATTTATGGTGGGGGATGGAAAGAATGAGGGGGGCGGACAAATTCAGAACACTCAAAGGGGGGGTCATCAGAAAATATGCAAACAAATGTACAGGGCTATCTTCATTTATTTTTGATTGTGTGGGGGGAGGGGGTCAGGAGTGGGTTAAACGTTTGTCTAGGCTTTATGAAGAATCTTGCCAGCCCACCCCCTGCCATAAATAATGGTCCTTAAGTCAAATTATTATAGGCCACATCTTATCGATTCCATACCTGATCCAGCAGCTTTAGCAGCCACCCTTACTTTAAGGGTCTGTTCTTTGTCTAGTAGAGATGTGACAGCTCTTTGTAGTATCATTCCTTCTTGGTGGAATAACAAGACAGCAGGAATCTTGACATCATTGTTGGTACCATCTCCAGCCATGGCAAAAATAGGCTGGGAGTCACTTGAGCTACCATCATTATTGTCTGCAAAATTGAATTAAAAAAGTCAAGTCAACTGGAATAAGTCATTTGAAGTCAAGTTATATAAAAGTCAATTAAGACATGACTGTAAAAAATTCAATTAATAATAATACACATCTTTATTGAGGATACCAACATCACAATTAGTGGTTTACAGAAGGGTCCTCTATGTTAAATACTAAAATAGAACAAATCATAAGCTAAGAAGTATAAAAAAATCTAAATATATACAAATATGTAACCCAAGATGTATTATAAGATCCATGTCAAGAGAAGTCAACTTGTGTCAGACAAGTCATAATTATTAGACAAAAGTCAGATTTTGTTTGGTCAATTCAAACTTGTCAATCAGTCACTTGACATGTATTATTAATAAATAATAATAAACTTTTTATTAGAAATAATAAACCACATATCAACATAAAATGGCAAGAGAATTTCCAGGCATACATACCAACAATAATGACTGCAACAGCACCTGATGTTTCAGCTAACCGCACCTTAAATAATTTTCAAAGTAAGTTAGTCAATTAGCAAATAAATTAGTTGATAAGTAAGTAAATACAATAATTTAAAAATATAATAAATAAGTTTAATCTTAGTACTTTAGTAACTATATAAGTTAACAAGTAAGTAATCAAAATAGTGTGTACATAAATAAGTTGATAATTAAAAATTTAAAGTAAATAAACGAGTAACAAAGTTAAGCAAGAATGTAAGGGTGATTTGCTTTATTTAGTGTAAGGAGCTTTGGCAATATTGAGGGGGGTCATGTTATTTTCAGAAGCTATGTAAAAGGGGGGGTTGTTATCAATATATTATCGTATACAGCTTTAGTAATAAACTGGGCAAATATAGGGGGGATTATGATATTTTTGCCAACCAGGAAGGGGGAGGGGACTGACATAATTTTTGGAAAAGGCGACAGGTGATTTTGCCGACACCCCCTCTCCATACACTAATAAATGAAAGCCCCCTAAGCTTTGAAACGCTGTTCACTGTAAGAGTGAATGGTTGGGCAATATTCATCATATTCATCATTAATTAAGTTATAGCAGTACCTTGTCAATAAACATGCAGTCACCTCTCTCTACAACAACAATTCTATGCTTTATACTCTCTTTATTAGTCAAAGTAGTGCAGCCTTTGAAAGGTTCTGCAATAACCACTTCTGCACCCACCTAGAGAAACAAGACATGGAATGATATCTTCATTTACTCATTCATTGATCTCTTAATTCATTTATTTAATAATTCATTGATCTATGCATTCATTCATTGATCTGTTCATTCATTCATTGATCTGTTCATTCATTCATTGATCTGTTCATTCATTCATTGTTTCTTTCATCCATTCATTCATTGTTTCTTTCATTCATTCATTCAATAATTGATCTATTCATTCATCCATTCATTGATCTGTTCATTAATTCATTGATTCTTTCATTCATTCATTTGTTAATGTATTCATTCATTCATTCATCCATCAATTCAGTCATTGATCTGATTCATTCATTCATTCATTCATTCTTTGATCTGTTCATTCATTCATTCATTAAACTATTCATCCATCCATCTGATGAATTCATTCATTCATCCATTCATTCATTGGTCTGATTCATTCATTCATTCTTTGATCTATTCATTCATGCATTCTTTAATCTATTCATCCATCCACCAAACCATTCATTTATTAATCTGTACATTCATTCATTGATCTGTTAATTTGACCTGTTAATTACACTGATCATACATTACATTGATCAATACAGTGCGACTACTGAAACTGGGGCCACCCACACAAATTTCAAAATAGATCTTTTTTGAGATAAAACAAAAAACTTGAACAGGGTTCTCATATGCTAAGATGTTTTTTATTCAATCTTGATCTATTCCGTTAACATATGATGAAAATTATTAGCATTTTTAGGGGGGGGGGGGGGGGGGTAATCAAACATTTGTAGAGACTCTATTGTTCATATTCTAAAGTGTGATTTGATAATTATGTTTTGGTGGCCCCTGGTTTCGGGAGTAGTCACACTGTAATTGCTGCCTTAGTGCATTGACCTTAAAATCACTGAACTAACCCCTACATCTCCCTTGGTCAAGTCAAGACCAAACTGTGCTGGCCCTGCACTCAGCACAATACTACCATTATATGGTGGAGACATAAGCTGCACAACACGAGGATTGGCTTGAATACCTATAATTTTATACAATCATTTCATTTAGATAGTCCACAGTATCATAAACATTAATCTTATATGGTCATGGTAGGGATCACTATAATTAGATAATTATTCAAATCAGAACTCAGGAAACATTTATTAACAGGTTCCCATTTAAATCTGTACTTTCCCATTTAAATCTGTACTTATGCAAATTGTGTTGATGTGTGCTAAACACACAGATCAACCAATCAGAGTATATTATTTCTGAAGTGAACTTCTCTGATTGGTTGATCTGTGTGTTTAGCACACATCAACACAATTTGCATAAGTACAGATTTAAATGGGAAAGTACAGATTTAAATGGGAACCTGTTAATTATAGAAACACATCAATATATTATATAATATTTAATATATACACATACAAACCTATAAACCTAATTATTATACACCTAATTGCAAGAACATTATCCTGACAAGTTTTGTAATTTAGTGAGAAAGGAATTAATTATAGGACAAAAGAAGATCACTCAAGCTGAACTTTTTCTATTGTTATTTCTTTCTTACTAAACTACTAATGTTCTTTTTTCATGTGACAACATTCTTGCAATTAGGTGTATCTTTATTTTTCTATATTGTATCTTATACATTTTTATTACTGATTGTACTATATTACGGGTATCTATTTATTTATTATTATAATTTTTCATTAATTTGTTATTATTACTTATTTTTAAGTATTTTTTTTATATCTGCTGTGTTGGGCAACCTTTGTAGATTAAAATTTAGATTCAGATTTAGATTATAATTATGATACTAAAGCATGATAATAATTATAAATGGTCCAACAATATTATTGTCCCATTCACAGTTTCATCCAGTTACCAAGAATGATAGTTCCAAGTCGAGGTTCTGGACAGTTGCTGCGCATGATAAATTATAGTTTCACTACGTGTGGAAACTCTCTCCTCAACTTGAAATTACTATTCGTGGTCACTGAACGAAACTGTGAAAAGGTCTATTATTATAAAAGAAAATAATATCAATGTGCAATAAACACATGGGACTAGTGTGGATAACTCGAAAGCATTAGCTACCTTACCAACCCTACACACATTCAGCAATTTAGTAATTAATCAAATGTTATATTTATTTATTTATTTGTTATTTGTAATCTACTTGTAAACTATATATATTTATTTTATGCGTAAATAAGTTGAAGTGTTATGCGAGTGAATACATTACCTCCATCATCATTTCTCAGTTTTGCTAGTTCAATCATTTCTTGCATAAACTTAATACCATCCTCTGCATCAGATTGTGAATGAGCCTAACAGAATAGAATTGAAGTTTATTCATTAAACACAAACCTATATACATTGTCTTCAAATATGGCTCTTATTCTGTGTCATCATCTACTTACATTTGCAGCTGAATGCATGAGCTGTATTCTGCCTTCTTTAGTCTGTACTACAGTGATTCCCATTGACTTGAGGATCGCTAGATGGTCTTTATTACCAGGCACAAACTGCTCTGCTCTCAGTTGTGGAGGTCTGTAACATCAACAATAATCATTGTAAGTATTTGTAATGTTTACAACATGAGCGGCCGTGTTGTATCAGCAGATACAATCGCAAGCCAAAGGCGCGCGATTGTATAGCTGATACATCACAGACGCGAATGTTGTAAACAACTTAAAAAATGTCTAGGTTAGCTCTTTCATATTTTACCAAAATCTTTAAGATTAAAATAAATTTTGCTGTAAAATTACCAGTTAAAACTTATGCAAATCAGGATATACAACACTAGTGTTGTATCAGATTTACAACACTCGTCATGGTCATGATTTCTTTTTTGAAAATGTCTCATTAATTATTCATGAATTTTTTAATATGTCTTTAGTTCAAAGATGCAAATTCAGAAAGGGTCAATTGACATTACTTGTTTGTAGTGAAGGCAAATGTTTTCTTGGTAGGGCAGCTAGTTTGTGACTTCAGCAACACTTTGTTTCTGATATCTTTGGCATATCTTAATCTGTCCTTTGAATGGCCATTGTTGGGGCAGCTGTATTCATGTTCATTTTCTTCATTGATTGTTAGGTTGTAGCGCACTTGCTGTTGGGCAACAAACATGTGATTAATTACATGAGATCATTAACAAAATTAACATCATCATGTTTCTAACATTAATCATACAGTAATTCAAGTCTTATCCTAGATTAAATAGTCTCTCCAGTTTAAAGAGTGATGTTCTGTTTTTTTCAATGCTCTTACTATTACTCGGGCTAAAAATGATACGGGTTTTTTTCATCATCGTCAACATCGTCATCTTGGAGTCAGGTCCCAGGCGTTCCTAGGAACATGTGATCATGTGATGACATGTCACAATTAAAATGCAATAACATCATGTCACATTTGAAGCCCGAGTGATCTCCCAGATGGCGTCTAGTCTTAAAATTGATTACAGTACTAATATTATCCTACATGTAGTTAAAATCTCTCCAATTTTAATTTTTTTTTATATTGGATTGTACATGCAATACCTGATAAGCTGTCTTGTTTGTTGGTACAGTAGACAGACTAAGTGGCAAGAGATGAGCCTCTGTAGTAAAGATGAAGTCACTCATTGGCAGAGCATGTTCTTGTTTTTCAGAGAACAAGAGATAAAGATACTTGAAGGTCTCAGCCAGCACAAACGAATCCATCCTGATAAAAACAAGCTAACATTTTACATTTCATCTTTTAATGTTTTTAGACTAATGTTTCATTGACAACACTTTACCAATTGCAATAAGAGAAGGGAATTGGGTATGAGTTGCGGCCACAAAGAATACATGGATTGTTTGGCTGGTCAGATCTGATAGATTTGTTGACTAATTGCCCTATTGAGACTAGAAATGCGCCATATAAACACATTAAATTATTATTATTATTATTTCATTATGACGTCACAATGTGTTTACAGTGGGGGATAGAATCGCCGAAAACAATGGCAATTTCAATTAAATCTTTCTTCTCTTTGAAAATTGAGCTTCATATTATCTAGTTTTTATGTATGTTATGTGTCTATGTTTATACTTTCATATTAATGGCATTTTGTTGTCATTTCTTTCCTCTCCGTCTTGTAAGTGCAATTTTATTGTGTATTCCTAGTATTTCTTCTAGTCCATAACACAATACACAATTTGCGGTGGTCGGCCTAAGCCCACACATAAATCAACACTAACATCACCTTTTAGTCAGGGTTTGAAGTTACTTTCATTGCTAACACAATCACGGCTAAAATGACCAGCTTTGTTACAGCGGTAACACCTTGCTTGTGAGAATTTCTTGTCAGTATTCGTAATGACAACCCTGTCCGATGAGGTAGATGGTGGCGGACCAAGGCGGTTCGAGCTCAAAGACGATGTTGTCGTACAGGAGAACGCTCTGGCGCGTGATGAGCAGCGAGATCTCGCCTCTTTCTCTCTCTTGGATTTCTCCCTTGATTTTTCGCGTCGTCTGTCGCCAAAGGATCGGTAACATATTGGTTTACGGTGTCCCAGCCGTGTTTATCCACTATCTTTTTAAGTTTATTGTGATCAGAAATATGAGACAAACCTTTCTCAGCGAGCGTTCTTGCTTCCAACAAAGTCTTGGACACGGCAACGTCCTCAAGTTGTTCCTCCACGGACCGATTAAATTCAAATTGCTTCTTATTTCCTTTTCTCTTCCAGTCGAACAGATTATCCTTGTTCAGGTCGTCTCTTTTTCTCTTTAATGATCTGACTTCCGAACGTAGCTCGCTGAGCTCTTTCTTGCTCACATTAAGGGCCTTCTCTTGGTTCTCCAACAGACTCCTCGCCCAGGCCGGCATGTCCGGTTCCTGACGAGGTGCGTTTCCTGCCAGATCGTGGTTTGACTCGTTTCTCTCGTCATCTCCGCGGCGGTTTCCTTCCAAGTCGCTACCTGCTTCTACCGATAGGCTATCGGAGTATTCCGGGTCAAAGACTTCTCTGAACTCTTGAACGGCTTCAAGTGGGGTCAGTGGGTTTCGAACGCATCCTAAAACGCAAACTAGCTCGTCTCGTAGTAGAACTTGAACTACGTGACCTATGCGTGGATGTTTTCGGTTCTCTCTGCCAGTTATGTTGGCTCCTAGTTGGATAGCGAGGCATAATACAACGAAGATAGTAGCAAGTAGTAGTAACTTGGAAAATAGAGTCGAATTTTAAGTGTCAACTAAGCAAACTTAGACCACAATAACCTAACTGACACTCAATCAACCTTATAAACACACATTCCTAATTTACATAATCATTTACATAACTCATACCCAGTCCTCTCATGCATTTAGGAAATCATTTCTCTTTACATTACCAACTCTCTTCTATCGTTGTCCATTACAAGAGAAATACATTTCTCGTATTGTTGTTATGAATCTGTCCCCCACTGGTGTCCATGATCCTTAGCGTTAAGACAATAGAATGTTTTGATGTGACGTCATAGTGAAATAGGACAATTCTCAGTCTATGTTGCGTTCTGTTAAGCCCCTCCCAGAAGAATGGGTTGATGCCCTTTTGATCCCTTAAAATTTTTGTCTTTTCTCCCTTTTTCCTCTTTTTTACCTTTTGTTCCCATGATCCCAAAAACTATTGTTTTATCTAATCTCTGTTCCTTTTTCCCTAAAAATATTTTGAAAATAGCCCCTGTTCCCTGAAGATAATTGGTTCTGTTCCCTTAATCCCTCAAACCTCTTGAAGCGGCTCTATATTACCTGTCTTCATGTGTTAATGTCCTGACATCTTTTAGAGCAGCAAACCCACAAGGCACTCTAGCATGTTCATTCATTTTCTCTATGATATTCTTACCAACTTCTAGATAGTATGGATCACTTGTGGCCTAATGACAAACAAAAGTGGATTCTTTGTAATGTTTGAAGGTTACTGTGCGACTCGCCATACCGTAGCCACTTACAAAAGCTTTTGATGAATTTTTACATTATTTTGACATTTTTCAATCTCAATGGACCAATCACGTACAAGTTTATATCGAAAGGTGGAGTTTATATTGGGAGGCGGAGACTTTAGAAACTTTGATGTCTGTAATTGGTTCGATTGAGATGAAAAAATGTCAAAATAATTTCAAAAATTCATCAAACGTTTTTGTGACTACGGTACGGCGAGTCGCACAGTAAATCATGTCATGATTATCCCTGGTATGTGAATGCTTTCGATTAAGGTTAACAATAAAAGTGAACAAATGAATGAACAAATGAATGAATTTATAATGAATGAACAAATGAATGAACAAATGAATGAACAAATGAATAAATGAATGGATGAATGAATGAAAAAATGAATGGATGAATGAATGAAAAAATGAGTGAACAAATGAATGAACAAATGAATGAACAAATGAATGAACAAATGAATGAACAAATGAATGAGCAAATGAATGAAAAAATGAATAAACAAGTGAATGAAAAAATGAATAAAAAAATGAATGAACAAATGAATGAGCAAATGAATAAATGCATGGATGAATGAATGAATAAATGAACACAATTATGGATGAATGAAAAATAAAATAAGAAATTAACAAATCAAAGAAATCAATGAGAGTGAGTTATCTTATATCTAATCTCATGAAGAATAATGAAAGTTTACAATAAAGAGGAACAAATGAATGGATGGATGAATGGACGGATTGATGAATGTAAATAATTAGATGAAGAAATGAATGAATGAAAAGATGAATGAATGGATGGATGAATGGATGGAAAGATGAATTAATGAATGAACAAATGGATGAAAAGATGAATGGATGAAAAGATGAATGGATGAATAAATGAAAAGATGAATGAATGAATGAACGAACAAATGGATGAAAAGATGAATGGATAAATAAACAAATGGATGAATGAATGAACGAACAAATGGATGAAAAGATGAATGGATGAATGAACGAATGGATGAAAAGATGAATGGATGAATGAACGAATGGGTGAAAAGTTGAATGAATAAATGAAAAGAATGAATGAAAGAATGAATGAAAAGATAAATGATTCAATCAATGAGTGTTACTCATGTCTCACCTCATAAAGAAAGTATGTACTTTCCACTAACTCTGGACGTAGTGGATGCTCACCCCAATGGACTTCAAAGTCAGTGGTAAATGCCTAGTATAATTATAATACAGATAAGAACACCATTCATTGTTGAACATCTTTTGAAAAAAGTAAAACCCATACACACCAACCACACATTTCTGGGATCAAGGAAAATGTGTCACTTAACAGAGATTTGGATTTATTGACTAACAATTTATTTGCAGCAGTTACTGTACAAAAGGGTTGGGACTAAACATATGTATGGTTTATACAGATAGTTAGATTGGTATAGTGTGATGCCACTATTAATATTAGTAACAGCAGATTTCATATGACTGTAAAAAGTTCATTGTCATGTGCCTTGCTGCGCCCGTGATGTTTTCTTTAAATTTTCTGTGCCTTGCCTTGACTACGTTCCTGTTGTGAGATTTTCATAGTCATAACCTGCTCTTACTAATATGGCATTCCTTATAATCCTGGATGTTATTTTTAAATGTCAATGAATAACTTGTTTGTTACCTCAGGAAGAAAAGTATGTTTCTTTGCTACTTCATACAACATGTGGTGGGTTTCTATAGCTTTCTTGAGATCACCTTTGAGAACCTGGAAATATAAAGAATACACTTTAAAACAACATATACTGGAGACTTTATTTCAAACAGTAGCTGAAATAGAATAGAATATTAATAGATACAGAAATGTTCTATCAGTAATCATGATTGCTGGAATCACCAAGGATTGCTGAACTGAGTAGTTTCCATACAATTGCTGCAAACTCTGGTCACTTTTTGATGATCTCAGCATATATATGACAACCAGGCTTCACCCTACAGTGACTGTGTCTAACTGCTAGTAATCCTAATACCTGTAATCCTGGCCAAAATGCTTGTAAAGCGTCCATGTATGCATGTGATGTTCTCTCAGGCTGGTGCATTTGTACACTGAGAAACATGGCCCCCTGGTTGATGTACTGCATGATAGACTTGTAATGCTAACAAAACAAATAACATATTGGTACCCAGCACAATCTCCATAGACCTTATTACCATAGTAACCACAAACACAATCTCATCACCATCATCAATATCATAATCATCACCATCAATATCATCACCATCATAATCATTGAATATTTTCATCACCACCATCATCATCGTTGACATCATGATCACCACCAAATTCATCAAAATCATCATCATCATTACCATTACCATCACCATCACCATCACCAACATCAAAATCATCACCATCATAATCATTGAATATTTTCATCACCACCATCATCATCGTTGACATCATTATGATCACCACCAAAATCACCATCATCATAAGCATCATTACCATTACCATCACCAACATCAATATCATGATCATCATAATCATTGAATATTTTCATCACTACCATCATCACCGTTGACATCATAATCATAATCATCATCACCATTACCATCACCAACATCGATATCATGATCATCACTATCATAATCATTCATCATCATCATCACCACCATAATTATGATCACCATAGCCACCATCAACATCATAATCAACAACATTATCCATATCTGCTTCACTATATCTCTGAAAGTAATTTACTATAACACAAAGCTCTACAATGTTATGCCTACCTTATTGAATCTATCCAAGTAGGTATGGTTACCAAGTAAAATGTATGCCTTCAAGCAGTACTCATAGTAGGAGTCAATACCAGCACCAACTCCACTATCTGTATCAAATACAAAAGTCATTTTATTGATTCTCTATTTTCACATAACCATATGACTTCTGTTTTTTTTGGGGGGGAGGGGGGTTGATATTGTAATTCAAATTTATTTGATTTGAATTACAATTTGTTTGATTTGAATTACAATAGCTGCCCCAAAAAACCAGAAGGCATTATGGTTATTGTAAAAGTAGAAAATAAATTACCATACTTTATCAATACTCATTCATAAAATAGATTGATAGATGTACAGGGAATCGGTTGATTGGTTGATTGACTGACTGAATGACTCTCTAAACAAAAGATGACTGGCTGGTTGATAGATTGATTAAATGATTGCTTTTTAGCTTGCTTGCTTGTTTAATCAACAATAATTATCATTGATTGTCTAACTGAATGATTAATTGATTGAATGGTTAATTGATTAATGAATGGATTGATTAATTGATTTACAACAGTCTGGCCTCTGAGGCATTCACTAATCACACGAGTTCATGAATGTAAACTGCTGGTTGTCAGTAGTTTGATAAGTCCTCCATATACATATTGGTAGATTGTAAAGCACTTTGAACTATTCAAAAGATTAAGAGCTATATAAATGAGGCTTATTATCTCTTTATTATTATTGATTTATGTCCAGATTAATTGATTGACAGATTGATCAATTACTGCATTTATTTTAGAGATTAATTGAGGGATTTGTTGATTGAGAATGAGCAACTTGTTACTGCGGTTTTCCATTTTCTGCGAACTCAGACATTCCCAGGGCTTATTGTGAAACATGTTTTTAGCTGCCGTCAATCAAAACTAATTAGTCGGTACCTTTTAAATCCTTGATTGACGGCAGCTAAAAACGTATTTCACAACCAGCAGTTGAAATGTCTGGGTTCGCAGAAAGTCGAAAACCGCAGTAATTAATTTATTAACTTGTAAATCCACTAACCTCTTCTGACCCAGTCTCCATTATGGATGTTAATCACAGTACCAACAAGATCAGAGGCACGACTTCTGAACCTCCACAGGGACTCCATAGCTTTGCCTGCTTTTTCCTGACAGAATAAATATAATATACTGACTCATAACTTTGTTTAACAAGTATGTGCGACAATTGCCTTGTCAAATATACATGATTGTATAGCCAATCGCATTTGTTTTACAGTGTGACTACCGGTATACTTCAACTGGGGCCACCCAAACAAATTTCAAAATAAAAAGTTTTTGAGATCAAACAAACATTTTGGAGAGGGTTCTCACAGGCTTAGATGTTTCTTATTCAATCTTGATCTATTCCGTTCACAAATAATTTATTATATTTGAATGGTTAGCATTTTATTTATTTATTTTTATTATATTTGAATAGCTGTTATTACAGTTATATGCAAATGATTTTGAACAATGGGTTGAAGTCGAGGCTTTCGGGCGAAAACAATAGGTTTGCCCGAAAGCCTCGATTTGAATCCATTGTTTGAAATCATTTGCATATAACTGTAATAACAGCTATTGTTAGCATTTTTTACCCCAAAAAACATTTGTAGAGATTTTATTGTTCATATTCTCAATCGTGATTGGATACTTATGTTTTGATGGCCCTAGATGGAGTGGTTCTACTGTAATAGAATATAGTATACCTCATATATAGGATCTCCAGTTAGTCTTGATAAAGCACCAAACTCCATGATCATAGTCCCTGCACATGCAGTACATGTATCAACCTCACTACCAGTCCCAGAGTCTGGGTGATGGATGCCATACTTTAGATTGATCTGATAGGGAATACAATGTAATTTCATAAGAAACAGGTTCCCATTTAAATCTGTACCTTCCCATTTAAATCTGTAATTATGCAAATTGTGTTGATGTGTGCTAAACACACAGATCAACCAATCAGAGTATATTATTTCTGAAGTGAACTTCTCTGATTGGTTGATCTGTGTGTTAAGCACACATCAACAAAATTTGCATAAGTACAGATTTAAATGGGAACCTGTTAAGACTAAATTAAGAGAGAATAGAAGTTTGGTGTGTGGGCAGTAACACACTACAGCATTGATGATGATAATGGTGGTGGTGGGGGTGGTGATGATAGTGATGATAATGATAGTTGTGCTGGTGGTAATGATGATGGTGGTGATGCTGTTGATGATGATGGTGGTGATGCTGTTGATAATGATGATAATGGTGGTGGTGGGGTGAGGTGGGGGTGGTGATGAAAATGATGATAATGATAGTTGTGCTAGTGGTAATGATGATGGTGGTGATGTTGTTGATAATGATGATGATGGTGGTGGTGGTGGTGGTGATTGTAGCGATGATGATGATGGTGGTGGTGGTGGTAATGATGATAGTGATGATGGTGACGATGATGATGGTTGTGATGATGATGTTGAGTGTGGTGATGCTGATGGTGGTAATGATGATGGTAATGATGTTGTTGATAATGATGATGATGGTGGTGGTGGTGGTGGTGATTGTAGCGATGATGATGATGGTGGTGGTGGTGGTAATGATGATAGTGATGATGGTGGCGATGATGATGGTTGTGATGATGATGTTGAGTGTGGTGATGCTGATGGTGGTGATGATGTTGATGTTACTGAGAGAGAGAAAGAAAGCAAATTCCAAAAAGTCACAGCTACTCATATTAAATTACTTTTTCCTTCAATAATATTATCATCTGACTGACATCAGGGCCTTTCTTCAAAACTTCCAAAAGTATACATTCAATGCTACATCCCTATGTCCAAGCTCTACTCACCTTAGGGTATGGGATCCCTGTGGTAGTGTTAAATGCTGGTAGTAAACGATTACCTATATCTTTAGCCATCTCAAGTAACTCTCCTTGGTACCACTCCATGCCATTACCCATCTCTTTAAGGGCTACTGCAGCTACATGACCACCTAGAAGACCACTATAGAAACAACAAACTCTTAATAACATGAACAGTCCCTTCACAGTTCCCTACACAATCTTCAATAGAAGCCAGGCCTTTGCATCGAAGTGAGACAAACGTTGAGCTTGCAATGATAGAGACCTTTTAACACCTTACCGGAAAATTATCATTCACAGTCTCTATCATTGTAAGCTCAACGTTAGTCTCGCTTCAATGCAAAGGCCTGGCCACCTTTCAAAATGGTGCAGGGAACTGTAAAGGGGACTAAAGTAAATATAGAAAACAGATATGTCAAATATATTAATTTCATAAAAGCCTAGCCGTGGTAAGAAAAAGGAAAAACAAAATGCACAGGTAACCCAATTACATTAGTTCAATAGTTAGTATTAGGTATAGTAAGGCTCATTAGCAAGTCAAGTGGGAATGGTAGGTAAGTGAGAGAGAGTAAGGGGGGCGGTGTAAGTGAGATCAAAAGGAGGGAGTGTTAAGTAGGTTAGATCCCCTGTTTTATTTATGAGTCCCATAAATAAAATCCCTTTTAGAATGTCAGATTGTACCAGTTCAAGACTATTTGTACCAGTACAATAAATATTGTACTGGTTCAAAATAAATTGAACTGGTTTAAAATCATATTGAACCTGAACTACAACATATACACCTATTTCAATTAACGTTGTCCATCTGGAATGGTTGATCTGAGACCGATAGGAATTGTGGGTGTTCATTAAATTTTAAATACATTGTTTTAATCACACTTGAATGGTGCTGAATTACAGATAACAGTATTTCAGAAGTAAACATTAATATTCAAGCGTGATTATAATAGTGCATTTGCAGTTTAACGAGCTCCCACAATTCCTATTGGTCTCAGATCAACCATTCCAGATGGACAACGTTAATTGAAATAGGTGTATAAATGATACTTACCCAACCATTCTGATGTTGGTTTCAAAGACTGACACAACAAGGTCACTGTCAAACTGTACATCTTTGATAACTAGTTTAACAGCCTTTTCAAATTCTTCTATTTCGCCAAGGACCTATTATTACAAGAATATCAATACATTACCACATATGAAGACAATCAATTGGTAATAGAAAAGATGAAAATGATGGTAAGGATAGTGATTATAAAGATGATAAAGATGAAGAAGAAAATAATGATGGTAATGATGATATTACGATGAAGATGATAATGATGATAATGATGATGATAATGAAGAAAATAATGATGATGATGATGATGATGATGATGATGAAGATGATGATGATGATGATGATGATAGTGATGATGATAAAGAAGAAAATAATGATGGTAATGATGATGATGATGATGATGATAATGAAGAAAATAATGATGGTAATGATGATGATGATGAAGAAAATAATGATGGTAATGATGATGATGATTGTGATGATGATGATTGTGATGATGATGAAGAAAATAATCATGGTAATGATGATGATGGTTATGATAATGATGATGATAATAGCACCGATGTTGATGCTAAAAATGACTGACTACATCTGAATAACATGATGATGATAATGATGATGATAGTGATAGTGATAGTGATGATGATGCTGAAAATGACTGACTACATCTGAATAACATGATGATGATAATGATGATGATAGTGATAGTGATGATGATGCTGAAAATGACTGACTACATCAATAACATGATGATAATGATGATGATGATAGTAATAATGATCAATGCTGAAAATGACTGACTACATCAACAACAGTGATAATGCAAACAATGGTAATAATGACAGGTATTACTTACAGCAAGTGTATCAAGAGTATCAACAAGGGTTAAGGAAAACCTTCAACAACAAAAATAGTATATCATTTACACGTCAGTTGAGCATTACATAAGTATTTATTTAATTATAAACGTCTCCATTAAGACAGGGCATAACCACAGAGCTATGCACAACTACAGGGACCAAAGTAATAGTAGAAATAAGAGCTGTCTGGTATAGAATTAATATAAAAGTTGACATTTTTGAGGTTCAGAAAAAAGCTGGGGGTTTGAGTCACATCTGGAGCTCCAATTTTTTCTGAGCTATCAATAATGCCTGTCTATTCTATCTTTAAAGTTTACTACTAAATTCACTGAAATGTTCACATGAAAATAATGATTGACTTATCTTATCTCTATTGTTTTTTGAACTAATCATGTGATTTGTGCGGTCGACCGAAATAATCATGTGACATGCAGCATTGTTCAGTTGTTTTAAAAACCTGCATGCTTATTGGCTCATGCTGAACAAAGCTGCATATCCTACATGTATATGTCAGGGGCAGATCTAGGAATTTAGGAAAGGGGTGGTCGGAAAATTTCGCAGAGGCAAAACTTTGTATTCAGTCAGTATGAAAGCTGAACCTTTTGACTATTTTTTAATGAAGATTTTCGCCCCCTAAATCCGCCCCTGTATAATCACATTATCATTTTGGTTGCCCAAACAAGCCATGTTAGTAGTTTGAATAGCAAAGGCAAGTTGATCATTATTTTAGACTGTGGACAGTTCAGTGAATTCAGTAGTATCTATCTAGTAAACATCACATTCTTAGCTGATTAACTTTATATGCATTGCACAGCTGAATAATGACAGCTGATAAACCAACACGATTTTTAACTGATAGTCATTATTAGTTGCATCATAATTATGTTTGTCTGAATCACAGAGAGTTCCCAAAAATTAACCAAAAAATTATTAGAATAACTTTATAGGGCAATGTGTCGCATTTTATGGATTAAAATGAATAAATCAGCAGGCTAAAATATATTTTAGCCCGCTCAAATTAAATCCTTTCTCTTGAACGAGAATGACCTTTTTCGCTTAATAAATGCCCTATAAAGTTATTCTTGACTAATAGTAATAGAGTTGAGGTTCTTGGGCGTAAATATGTTTTTGGCCCATTTCAGGATGCATTTAAAGTGCAAGTATCACCAAAAATAAGTGATTTGATTTTATCATCATTAGATCGAAAAGTGGTTGCTTTGTACCTAATATCATTTTAAAAATTAAAAAAAACATTGAAATCCATGTTATTTTGCGCAAAAAAGCGAGCGTATTTGCCAAGGTCAATTTCAAGGTCATATGACGATCCGTATCTGTGACGTATGAGGAGGAACGATTGTCACACAACACTCGTGCGGATTTGAGGGAAAGTTTGTCATCGACACAGTTTTTTCAACAAAAAAAAAACAATTTTATGGATAAACTATCAATGGATATTACTTTTCTGTAAGTAGAAAATTGTAATAAATGTAACTATGCTGTCATGGAGTTGTTATCGTTTTAATTTTATGTGTTTTTCAGTCTTTTCGACAAATCTTCACTTACAATCAATTCGGTAGTCTTTTCAACCAAAACGTGCTCAAAATTACATTTTAGACAAACAATACCATTCGTTCAGCTAGGACTGTTTTGAAAAGCTTAGAATGTTGTACAAAGGTTAGACCTATCTGGTATTGTGTATATTCTATATGATCAGTTTTGATATTGTATTTAAAATGCAATTGTTTTGAAACGGGTGAAACCTGAACCCAGCTGCTTATCGGCCGTGTTTGACGTTCTTGTACTTTTACTTTTCTAACTTCACTTGGAAGTCTCACAAGACAAAAAGTGCACTGTATTTCTGTATGAAAATAACCTAATTGTTTTTTGTTGTTGTTTTTTTTCATGCTGAAAAGAGATCATTTTCATAAACTGTGTGATTTTCCGTATCTTGAAGAGAAACCATTGAGTTCGATGCGTGACAAATTCATAATTTTTCGTCCGTTAACTGACATTTTATGTTTTGTACATTTATTTTGGTAAAATTGTGTTGTAAAAAAAAACAAATCGATAAAATAATTTCCTAAAACAAAAAGGATTAAATTTGGCTAACACTAGGCTTGTGGCGTTCTCGTTTAGAATAGGCGTTTCTTGTTGGTTTGCCGGTGTGAGCAGCGATGAAAACTGCTATACGCTAATACTGCTCTTTTAGATTTTGTTTTTAGTTCACATCGGCTTGTGCGTTGATAGTAAAGATAATAACCAAATTAATAAAGAATTAGCTATTAGAATAAAGAATTCTAAAAACCAGTGCACTTTCTTTGGACTGAATCCCAATGATGTTTTGATATAATTGTCAACAAAGTCCGATGAAGTGAAGTTTCTTGAACACCAGTATACAACTATATCAGACAAATTAATTTTATCCGTAACTACGTGAAAGAACTGTGTTTTTCGGTAATTTATACAAAGAAACACCATCTGCTCTTGTGCAGCTACAATTTTGGACAACACATCGCATAGGCATTGAGCAGGTTTTCGTGTTTTTATTAAAACTACAATGTACAACGAGCAGACAACAAACGATTCCGCTACCGGCCGTGCAAAAGCGTTCCTCTTGCTACGTCACAGCTAATTTGCATAATTTCTTGACTTGCGGCTTCGACGATGTATATTTTTCGATTTTTTCCGCACTTCGAAATAAATTTTGGTTAAAAGACATTTGGATTCGAAAATAAATCATTGAGAGCAATCATTTCAAGCAAAGTTTATTTTTGGTGATACTTGCACTTTAAACCCTCTATACGCGCGGACTAAAATGAACCTGAGTCGGGCCAAAAACATATTTACGGCCGCAAACCTCAACTCTATTGTTATATTACCAATTAATTTTGTTGAAAGAGCAGTGAGACCAGCTCAATATTTTGTTTTTATATTTTTATTCATATTGTACTTACTTTCCTAATGCGTCATCTACATCACCACGGCTAGGATCAACCCCTCGTACACGCCCTTTACAACTTAACGGCATTAACTCATCAGCAGGATAGGCATATTTCTATTTGAAAAACAACATGTCATTAGAATTTTAATAGTCACATAAAAATTCAAAGTTGGTGCACAACAAGTCCAAATCCCATTTGAAGAATGGGCAAGACATCTAGAGGGTTTTTACCATAGCGATTTATAATGTGTTAATTTTTCAAACAACTTTAAGTTCCTATGCCAACAAAGAATAATATTATGTAATAAATAAAAAAGCAATATCATTAGAATAAAACAAATAGATAACTTTTTAACATTGATCTTTATAAACCGTTTTTTGAAAATCTCAGCTGCAGAGATCGTAATTTTATGTAAGCTTATTTTGGCATAATTATTAACGACCGTCACTGCTTAAAAAACGCGCTTTCAAAATGCATAAACAATTAATTTACAGTACAGTCCCTCCTTTATAAACTTAAACAAATTTTACTAATCATTCTTAAAAATAGGAAGAAGAAAACAGCAAAGTTGTAAGAAATGGGCGAGAGTTGGGTTATATTTTTTTCGTTATTTAAGGAAATGTAATCACAATTAGTGACTTAACGTATTATTATTGGTCGTGAACAGCTGTCCGAACACGAACTTCTCAGCTGAATTGCATTCATTAACTACTTGTAAACTGATATTCGTATTAAAAATAACTATCACGAAAATCACACTGCAATAAAACATAATAACTTCCTCGACTACAACAGAATTCTCAAACAACAACAAAAATGTTTGAAGTGAAACTTACCATGTACGATCCGTAAGCGTGGTGAAACATTTCTTTCACTTGGTCCCTGAAAACAAAGACAGCTATTTCTAGTCCTGTACAATATTATACATTAAAGATTATAGCTTTGGCTTTAGTTTGACGTGTTTCTTGTACCTTAATTTGTGCTTTTCTTCAAGAGAAATTGCTTGAGAAACAGAACCGCATACGACAATTGCCACCAAAAACGGAACCCAAACAACTCTAAACCAACTTGTGCTCAGCATTTTGAACAATAAAGGTTCTGATCTTAAGCAATATCACTTGAGGATGGCGTAAAGCCGAAGATTTGTGGCCTATTTTCCCCTATAACGGCGGCATTTTGGTTGAAAGTACTACAATCCGTTTCTTTGAAGATTCCATTTCGCCATTTTGCCTTCGTGGCAGTGACGTCAATGTGGAGACTGAGTACTGCCATGGTTGTTCAATCATGTTACTCTCACCAATATTTAATTAAAACAGAAAATTGTTTATAGCATATTTGTCAAAAAAATCAATTATTGAAGATATGATAAAAAACATCATACCGGAAGATCAAGCTAACTTGATTTGATAGGTTTTACATAAAATTTCCAACAAAAGAATACACCTATAGTATTGTAGATTAAAATTGAAAATTGTGAGTGGGGAAGGGTACCATACTTTTACTAAAGAATTTTATGTAAGAAACAGTACCACTCCTCTCAAAATCTTTTCGTTATTTCATAGCGAGGCCTAACCCAAGGTTATAATAAAAGAATAATTTCGTTATGATAATATTGACGGTGGTTCTGGCGCGTCAGTGTATTTCGGCAATTCAGTGTAGGAGGGAGAGGATTAGGGTAATGGGCTCCTGTTATTTGACATTTTCTTAAGACTTCCGCTACTCATGCATGTACAAATATTAATTACGGAATGACCTCCCCGGGTGGGAGGGGGTAGGGGGAACTCGAAAAATGGATAGGGGTGCTCGACGGACGGATTTGAAAATGACCCTAAAAGGTACGCATAAATTAACTCAGATAGTGATTTCCAACCCTAAAAGGTACGACCACATTTAACATAAGAAAAGCTCGAGTATATTTGAGCTTTAGAGAAACAATGTTGATGTATTGTTGAAGTTTACAAGTAGTATTTTTATATGACACTGTTTCAATATGTGTAACCTTAAGTTCGAAAACTGACCCTAAACGGTATGATGCCAGTTCGAGACCCTAAAACCCGGGGGATTTCTCCTTTTGTCCAAGTGGTAGGGGTGATCGGCGTATCTTTTATATTTCCTGTGCGTACCTTTTAGGATCCTTTTCGAGTTTAAGGGTCATTTTTAATCTGCTTTATTTGTATCTGTGCGTACCTTTTAGGGGTCATTTTCAAAACCTCCGGGGAGTAACCCCCCCGGGCCCTAAAAGGTACGCGAGGGTTTTATTTTCGACCCTAAAAGGTCCGTCGAGCACCCCTATCCCGGGGGAATGACCCTTTAATGATCTCCCTTTCACAACTGTTTAAAGCGGCGTTTACACGAGCAATTTTTCCTTGACAAGTATCCTTGACAATTTTCATTGCTCGTGTAGACGATCAACAAGTTTTCCTTGACTATTTTATATTGACAAGGTTTCCTTGCTCGTGTAGATGATGAACAAGTTTTCCTTTACAAGTTTAGGTTGTGCCCGCAATGCCTTGCAATCAGCGGAGTACTAACATAATATTGGTTCCAGTCCCTTGTCGAGTAAAAAAACAAATGGCGTTTCGACTGATCGTGCGAAAAGACTGGGAACTAATCTCATTAATATTCCTTGCCACATTTTCCTTGTTGTCCGTCTACACGAGCAAATTTCAACCCTGACAATTTTTCCTTGTCAAGGAAAAGCCAACATGCTCAGTGGCGGATCTAGGGGTGGTGAATAGGGTGGCTAGCCACCCCCCCATTTTTGCTCCGTTTTCTGCTTTTTATTGTGTTTTATTAGATGAGTAACATATGAACAATCACACAAATACCAAAATATACGCTTCACATTCACCCCCCTAAAATATTCCTAGATCCGCTACTGATGCTAGCTTTTCCTTGTCAAGGAAAAATTGTTCATTTTACTCCATCTACACGAGCAATTTTTCCTTGTCAAGGAAAAATTGCTGGTGTAAACGCCGCTTTAACAGTTGCAACAAACATTATATATAAACGTGTTCTGTTAGGGACGATGTGAAGTTATTAAATAAATACCCGTAAAAGACTAACTTTACATATATATTTAATGATTTTAATATTTGTATTTACTTTCACTACCAAACCATAGAACAGTATAAGAAGTATGTAAAACTATCCTATATCAAAGACATCCGAAGTTCATTGAAATTTTATTTCAGGGTTGTGACGAGGGATGTGGGATCAGGGATCACATGCCTGGGATCGGTGATCACATATAGTCCGAATCCGAGCTGAAATCAGGGATCACAGAAGAGGGATCGGAATGGCGTATACATAAATTCAGGGATGTGGGATCAGGAACAACATGCCTGGCATCGTGGATATAGTCCGAATCATTTGAAATCAGGGATCACAGAAGAAGGATCGGGATTGTATGATTAATTTCAGGGGCCGGATGTGGAATCAGGGATCACATGCCTGGCATCGTGGATACAACAAGAAATTTCAAATACAGCTCGAGTCCGTAGGCCGAGTGCGGTATGAAGAAATTTCGAGTTCATTAGTCCTTTTCACAGTTTCGTTCAGTGACCACGAATGATAGTCGAGGTTCTTGTTGTTGCGCATGATAAATTATAGTTTTGCTATGCGCAACAACGCGAACCTCGACTTGGAACTAGAACGGAACTGTGAAAGATAAAGAAATTGTATTTGCCGATAAAGAACGAACGAAAAGTATCTATAATGCCTAATTAAAAAATAACTATTTCTTTTTTATGGATTTGAGCGCCTTTTAATTAAGCTAGATTTGGTACAATGCCTATCTCTTTTTTTCTTAGCATACCGAAGCACAATTTTCTCATGACACAATTACAGCTCAAATACCTGGTCACAAACTGAACAAGGCGTTTGATTAGATATATCTATATTTAAAATATTTCAAAGCACTGCAAATTGCTAAAGTATATTACTAAATTTAGTGCTAAATATATGATATGGTATCTTTAGGTTGAGCTTATGTCAAATGTCGTTGATAAGTTCATAGTTTATATTGTTAATGACTTTACTTTTAAATTTGTTTCTGCTTTTGAAGCCAATCAAACAGCGGTCGCCAAATTGTTTGTAGTATACAAGGCTTCTTTGTTCTTGGATGATTCCAGCTTTGTTGCATAAGCAATTCGTTTCTCTTGGTTGTTCTTGGATGATTGACGTTTTCCTCCAATGAAATCTCTGTAGAGTTTTCTTGTGCGTTTGTTAAGGGCAAAAGCAACGGCGATGTACACGCCCTGCAAGCTGTTCAGCACTACAAAGACGTATGAAAGGTTTTCAGACAGCCAACCAAACGGTACAGCGAAACCAAACACCCAAGTGAAGCCCATCAATGATGCAATGCGCACGTACACACCAAATTGACGCTTCCTTTCTGATTGGTCGGCAATGAGGCTTGCTTGGTTGTGAGTATCTTTGATGGCCTTTACTGTCATGAAGAAGAAGACGATGTTGAAGACAATCACCAGTCCAACAGGAATGCCAAAGAAATACAGCTTAGCATTGTTGTCAGCGATCCAGCATGCATCACGTGATCCGTATCCTATCAACACGGTATCTGATTGGTCGAGAGCAACACATATGGCCACGTACACCAGTACAGAAAGCCATCCAACTGCCATATATCGTAAGCTGTGTATTCGCCTTGTACGTCTTGAGCCAGCCACGAAGGGTGTTCCTTTTGCAGTGAAGGCCCTCCAAGTATCAAAGGCGATGATTGACGTCCACAAGAAGGACACCATGAAAAAGTAGTGAAGAAGGACAGCTATGGCAGTACAAGCCATGGCTTTGTCTGTCCGTCCACCCCCAAGTAACCACAGGAGTTGTGCAACAAGAATGGCAATACTGAGGTTCATGAGGTTAATGCCTGGTGGTGTTCGTAGCTCAGTGAACAAGGAATAGGTGACGAGTACAAAGACTAGTGAAATAATCGATATCAGCATGCATATAAATGTCAATATGGACTGGATATAATCATCTGTTGTTGTTGGTAAATAGTTGGACTGCATCTTTTCACAGACCAAAACACTACGGTTTTGCCAAACGTATTCTGACCAATCATAGAGTTTGTTGGTGGCATTCACCAATATTGATCTATTTTCCAAGACCTGGAACTCCTCTTCGTTTAGTAATCTCCATTCTCCAAAACAAGTTATTGTTATCATGGTAAAGTTTGGTTCACCGGTGAATGTTATGTTTTGTTCTTTGAAAGGTATAATTGTGTGAGTTGTTCTAGCAGTCAATGTTGTTTCGGAATCGGGTGTAGATGGTTTTGGTAAAACACTGGTAATGTTTTCTCTTTGTACTATGGCAGATTTATGTTCTGATCCTAATTCATGTTGTACGTTTTTGTTTACAACAGAAACGGGTTCATCAAATGCATCTGAAAAAGAAAATGGTATTGCGTCCTTGAGGATATCAGGCCTTGGTAGTAATCTTGGTGTATCTGTTCTATTTGGATTACTAGTGCCGTTAGCTATGTTTCCTTGTCTTTTCGGTGGCTTTGCGCGAGAAAGGAGTGGTTTTGTGTCTTGTGCCTGTCGTGGCTGCATATTGTTTAGTGTAACTGCTACTTTTTGCTTGGTATTTCCGACAGTTTTCGGTTGTTTTTTGGTTGGTCTTACAGAAGGCATTAATTTACGACGTGTTTTCGTGTAAGGAACTGTGGTTTTTCTAGAGTGAAAGCTCGTCGTACTTGATTTTTTCGAGCTGGTTAGTCTGACAGCAGTTTCTTTTTTCCTAACGGTGGTTTTAATAATCTTTTTCTTCGACCTTTGACTACTGTGAACCATTTTTCTTAAAGAAGGAATCCAGAAATCATCGATTCTCTCTCCAGGTTTGAAGGTAGTCTCAATTTCAGCAGGATTTACACTTTTGTTGGTGCTTTCTAGGCTGATGCAACTTCCATTTGTAAACGTGCCATTCCCACTACATTCATCAAATTTACTTAAAGTTGTCTCGATGGTATCTGTTAAATAATTCAGAGTTACTTAGTATAAATATGAAAGACCAGGTGAACTTTCAATTTGCCGTCAGCTATATATATAGAAAGTGAATTTAGAAACCTTAGCTACTGGCTTGGAAGATCCGGCAGATTGCATACGTTTTGTACATGAGGCTCTGGCTCGGATATAAGGGCGACCTTATCCCACGTTATAACTTTAATAAATTGATTGATTGATTGATTGATGCATGCTTCTCCTTTTTGCCGCAAAATATCAGTTGGATGATTTCGTTTAACGTACTACTAGCAATAAGTGAATGGTATGTTGTACTGCTAGTTAACAAAGCGAGTTAAATTAATACGTGGAAGATAAATTAATTGTGCTGTATTGCGCTTGTATGCCCTCCTTTCGTAGTAAAACCATCTCATACATGCATTAGAGCTGTTTAACTGCGAGGGTTATATAGACCCGAAACGTCTGTAGGTCGATCTGTTCAAATAAATAGCTTAAACACCTTCACCAGTGTACGTTCAATTACTTGAGCTTGATTTCAGTAATTTAAGATTTTTTTATAAATATATAATATTTTCGTAGAAAATGGGTTTTAGTAGGAGTTATTGTTATTTAGTGTTTTTAGTGTTTATCACTAATTAGTGTTATTTAGTGCATGGAAGTTGGTGTTATTTAACGATGAAACAACGTACCGTTTTTGTCACTTTTGATGGAATTCCTACTCGCATTTGTAGTTGAATTGACAAACGATCCCTTACTTTCCATCCAAAGAAACGCTTGGCACAAAAAGACCAAAATTACTAGCCTAACAGTAAAACCAACCTTCATTTTCAGCTACAGTACATGTCATGTAAGAAAGAAACGCACCGGCAAAGAAATGTAACAAATCTACATATGTAACTCAAGGAAGTGTATAACTTCAACCCACCACGCTTGAATGTTTGTGTAACTGTTGGCTGAAAATGAATGTTCCTTATCCACTGTGGCGTCTGAATGACTAGCATTTGCATTTGCGTCGTTTTATTTAATACGTATTGGCTTTCAAAACGACATCTGAAAACATGTTGTGTATGTATTTTTGATCACTAGTTTGAAAATAGTAATAACACTTTTAATAATTGATTGCATGTATTGTGCGCCGGTCGGCTGCACTTTAAAAGCTCTCTCTATATTTTAGTATTTTAGATGCTTTGGATCGTTTATCCATTGCCTTATTACAAGTTTTTTCCATTTTAACGTTGTTTTATTGCTAGCTGGAAATGCTTTCTTACTCAAGATTGAGTCTTCTTTCGATACATTTGTCACAGGCTATGCCACTAAATAAATACAATATTGCTATAGTTATTTCACAATACATTAAAAGTTTTATACATTGTAAATAATTTTTATATTTATATATTTGTAAATTGTTTCTGAAAAGCCTTTGAGGAGAATCAATAAAGTACCTATTACCTAACACGCACCCCAAGCTTGTTATTTTTTACTTTAATTCAACAAAGAGCTAACGTAGGCAACTGAATAGATAACCGGCGTGGGTAGAACATTACTAGTTTTTCAATTCATCATCATATCAATTGCTCAAAACAAACTTGCTTGGATGTGTGAATAAAATCACCCACTTAAACGTTCTCTTGTTGCATGAGTGTTTTGGTCCTATTGAATCTAAAACTGGCAAAGTGTTCCCTAAATATAATATTACTATACATTCCTTTTCACTGTAGCAGGTTGCAAGTATGATAGTAACTTGATTGAATTGAATGTGTAAATAAAATCACCAATCAAACGACTAGTGTTTTGGTCGTATTGAATCTAAAACTGGCAAAGTGCATGGTCCCTAAATATAGTATATTAACTATATATACAATCTTTTCACTGTAGCAGGTGGTGGTCTGCAAGTATTTCGTATTATTTTATAATCTTTTCGTAGTGACTTTTACAATTCTTCTAAGTTCCCTTCTCTCTTTTCCTACATGGAATAAGGTACCAGATTGAGAATACATCAGTAACGTGGACAACGTCAAACACCGGGGTCAAACACTTCAAGATCAGAGATTGTTGAAAATGTATTTACCCCTCCAAATTTATTGATATCCGGACACAAAAAGGACATTTCTATTAATTATATTTCGTAAAAAGCATAGAAGTATTTGTTTTAAGCGTTTTTAAGTATTTCTAAGTATTAAAATGTTGCTTTTTGAAGTTATAAGCCCACAAAAAGACTTACGTGTCCTCAAACATCCTTTGCATGCAGCCTCAAAGAGCAATGCTTACTTACAGGCATGCTTTGCGTTGTTCATTTTGATTTAAGTGTTATGGGTCATTCGCATTTAGTCGTATTACGAAAAAAACAAATAAAACAAAACGCTAAACGATTTATTAAGAGCGTAAATTCGCACTCACATCGTAAAAGATATCTAAACGTTTGAGTGTGCGATGATTATGGTCCACAAAATTCAGTATTTCGCGCGATGCATGCTGATAAGTAACCATGAGTCTTTAGCAGTGTTCATTGTAGCTTTGGCTGCGACAACGATTTTTGAAATAGGATGCTATACTAAATATACCGAATACAAATAAGAATCTATTATAGCACTATATATAGATCTTAAAGCTGGAACAATATGTTCAGTACACTGAATAATTAAAGTATGTGCTCATTTTACTGTCTATATTTTGTCCAAGATCTTTACAGTGCGCCTACTGAAACCGGGGCCACCAAAACATTATTATATATCCAATAACGATCGAGAATATGAACAATATAATTCCTACGTATGTTTAATTTTCATTTTGATTAAAATGCTAATAATTTTCATTATATGTGAACGGAATAGATCAAGATTGAATAAGAAACATCTTAGCCTGTGAGAACCCTCTATAATTTTTTTTGTTTGATCTCAAAAACTTTGTTTATCGAAGTAACAATATTTGTCGAAGTAACAATATTTGTAATAGGATCAAAAACTTTATATTTTGAAATTTGTTTTGGCCGGTGGCTCCGGTTTCAGTAGTCGCACTGTAAATGGGTGGAGTCATTTTCGATCATCGAAAATCGAAGTCAAACCACTGTATATCTTATACAGATGCAAAACTCCAACATAAGCTCTTTCATAAATTTGTCAAGATTAAAGTAAATCCGAGAAAATTCAATTAAACCTTATTATAAAATAACTATTTGAAATCACGTATTTTGATTGGTTGAGGTGCGTGCTTTATGAGAGCACACAGCACGCGCGTTTGCATGTTGATCAATTTCTATTTTATAAAAGAAATAAAAAACTTGCTTTCTGTACTGTATGCAGTTATAAAGCACTTGGGGATTGTCAGAACACTTGAGAAGTGTTGAGAAGCACTCTGCTTAGCGTCATGCTTCTCTTAACACTTCTCTCGTGTTCTGACAACCCCGCGTGCTTTATACTGCACAAAGCACGCGCGCGCGTTTTCTATTCCTTCATGCAAATCAGAAGAATCGGTATACTGTAAAACCCCGCGTATAAGAACCTAAAATTTAAGAACCTGTCAGGCTGAATTTTTTTTTTTGTAAAAAGAGAGCCATGTGCTAAAGCATTGACCTGTATGTAAATAGAATAAGAAGAAAGGTGTTGTAATGATGGAGTGATGCTAACATAACCTAGATAGCCTGATTTCAAGTTAAGCACCATTTATATAAGAACCTGTTCAGGCTGACTTGGACAAATCTAGGTTCTTATAAGTGGAGTTTTACTGTATTAGAGGAGCATACCCGATACTTTTACCTCTGAATCCCCCGGGGGTCAGGCGGAGAAGGCTACATTATCACTACACTGCAAAAACGGCTGAGTAGATACAACACAGTATATTGCGTTAATTAACCATGCATTCAGGATAACACTTTATAGTGAGTAAACCCAACTCATTATTGAGAGTAAACATAGATGAAGACGCACCATTGAGTACAATGTACTCAATATCTTGAGTTTAACCTCACTTTTACTCAATAATGAGTTGGGTTTACTCACTATAGAGTTGTGTTTACTCACTATAAAGTGTCATCCTGAATGCATGATTAACGCAATATACTGTGTTGTAGCTACTCAGCCGTTTTTGCAGTGTATAAATTAAACGTTAATCGCCATATTTGATGTTTTCAAAACAGCACTCTGTTGCAGGCTTGCAGCTGATGATCTCAGCCTCGTTGTGTCTCTTTTATCGTGCTTAAGGTTGGGAGGTTGACGTTTTCCTCTTATCAAATCTCTGTAGAGTTTTCTTGTGCGTTTGTTGAGGGCAAAAGCAACGGCGATGTACACGCCCTGCAAGCTGTTCAGCACTACAAAGACGTATGAAAGGATTTCAGACAGCCATCCAAATGGTACAGCAAAACCAAACACCCAAGTGAAGCCCATCAAAGATGCAATGCGCACGTACACACCAAATTGACGCTTCCTTTCTGATTGGTTGGCAATGAGGCTTGCTTGGTTGTGAGTATCTTTGATGGCCTTTACTGTCATGGAGAAGAAGACGATGTTGAAGACAATCGCCAGTCCAACAGAAATGCCAAAGAAATACAGCTTAGCATTGTTGTCAGCGATCCAGCATGCATCACGTGATCCGTATCCTATCAACACGGTATCCGATTGGCTGAGAGCAACACATATGGCCACGTACACCAGTACAGAAAGCCATCCAACTGCCATATATCGTAAGCTGTGCATTTGCCTTGTATGTTTTTGTACAACGAACGAGAGTGTTTCTTTTGTAGTGAAGGCCCTCCAAGTATCAAAGGCGATGATTGACGTCCACGCGAAGGACACCAGGAAAAAGTAGTGAAGAAGGACAGCTATGGCAGTACAAGCCATGGGTGTGTCTGTCTGTCCACTTCCAAGTAACCATAACAGTTGTGCAAGAAGAATGGCAACACTGAGGTTCATGAGGTTAATGCCTGGTGGTGTTCGTAGCTCAGTGAACAAGGAATAGGTGACGAGGACAAAGACCAGTGCAATAATCGATATTGACATGCAAACCGATGTCAAGATGGACAGGATATCAACCTCCTTTGTTGTTGGTAAATAGTTGGCCAATATCTTTTCACAGACCAAAACACTACGGTTTTGCCAAACGTATTCTGACCAATCATAGAGTTTGTTGGTGGCATTCACCAATATTGATCTATTCTCCAAGACCTCGAACTCATCTTCTTTACAGCAACCATCTTCCAGAACAGTTAATTGTCATTTCAGACAAACAAGCGTATTGAATGCCCTTTTCAGACAAATTAAGACGTTTCTCAGAGAAATTAACCTTTGTCGATATATTTTTCAACTTCAATTTTAATTCTTTTCCCCCAAAAAGATCCATTTCAGAGCAATTGTATTGAGCCTGGCAAATATGTGCCCCTTGACTTTGATTGGCTATCGTATCTACATTAATGAAGTGCAGTACATTTCCTGTCTTATGAAGGATGACTGCTGACTGGTTGTTTAGAAATATCGTGGTTGAAATATCGTGGTTGGTTGCGTTAGTATAGACGAATGAGTTATTCAATACCGACTCTGTGACATTCTTCATAATTGCTCTGCAATTTTTTTGAATTAGACTGCTCTTCGGGATATTGGTGAATTTGAAGATCGTTTTTTTTCTTGGTATTATTAATGGAATTATGAAAGTTTTGGGAGGGCGTACAGTCGAGGGTACTTTCCCGTAAAAAATACGGTCAAATCTTTCTGTCCCTTTTTCAAGTAACTCGATTGTCTCTTTAAGCAATAGTTCTAATAATCTTTTAAACTCAGAGTATTTTACATTTAAGAGGCCATTGATTAGGCAGTACATTTTTCCGTTGCTCATTCTATGTAATGTGCATTTTGTTACTAACTTTTTGGCTCTTTGTAGGTCGATTTCTTTTGAACCTGTAAATAAAAAATGGTGGTTGTAATTGATTGAATGTATGTGTGATTTAACATGATGTGGCGGGATGGCATGCTGTGATGTGCATGATGTGATGTGATGTGATGTGATATGTTGTGATATGTTGTGATGTGATGTGATGTGATGTGATGTGATGTGATGTGATGTGATGTGATGTGATGTGATGTGATGTGATGTGATGTGATGTGATGTGATGTGATGTGATGTGATGTGATGTGATGTGATGTGATGTGATGTGATGTGATGTGATGTGATGTGATGTGATGTGATGTGATGTGATGTTCAGAAAATACTTACCATTGCTGTTGCTATTGTAAAGTGCTGCAAAAGTTGAGTTGATGTGGCTTGTAGTTAAATTAGCATGAGCCGATGTTTCACTTGGTACCACCAAAAAAACCGTTTGACGGAACAGGATCAAGAACGAGAATTCCATCAGGAACATTACAAAAACAAAATCCTTTATGACTAGCAATTCATTTGAACTTCTTCAGCCTTGTCCAAAATATGCACGTAGAAGACCTAGAATGAACTTGTTTCTAACAGTTGAAATGTACTACGGATGTTTATAGATGTATGTCCTATTCCGAATTAAGTTTTCAAAAAAGAGTTGCAAGTCTTTGATATTTTTCTTGAAAATCTAGCCGTCTTTCCACAGTTGCATACAACATTGAAAATCTTCAAAATTCAATTCCCTTTATATCTGATATTAAGACTTCCGTTCACATCATGCAATGAGTTAAAAAATGACCCGCTAATGATCTCCCTTTCAGTACTATAACAATTGAACTGAGCAAACCGCTATATAAAAACGTGTTCTGTTATAACGTACCGCTGAAGATGGGAGGCCGTTAATTATTTGTCGGCCTATATATGTACCGTATTATTTTGCTCGAATAAGTGCCGTCCCCGAATAAGCGCCGCCCCCGAATAAGCGCGCACTTTAACGCTATAATGTCACTCTAGAACAGCATTGGAATACATTTTTATCAAAAGCTATATTCTTTTGTTTAAAGTAATTATATTTCACCGCTCGCCCATTAAGTTCTTTCACTAATATTCGTATAGTTCTGATCAAGAAGGGGACAGTAAGATCGAGAAATATTTATGATAAGCGCCGCGGCGCTTTTTCGAGGAAATACGGTATGTGTTTATATATAAGGTACCACGGACGATAGGAGGTTAATTATATGTTGGCATTTATATGTATACGTTTGTAGAAGGTATAATGACCATACGACAGCAAAAAGGTGATTTTGAAAAGAGCATGTTAAAACACAATGTGTCGATTTACTATTGATGTTTACAAATTAGTCCATTCAGAACATTAGAAAGACCAATGTAGTGTATTCGTTAATTATAAACAGCCGAAAAAAGCAAACATTAATACATCATTGACAATTTTGATGTTTTTCCATTATCACCCACCCCTCCCACACAGATTTCGAAATACCCAGAATTCCAGAGTACTTCTCAGAATCCAATTCGGGGAAAACAAATAAATGGCGGGCGTATGGAAATGACCAACGAAGAATGACACCAAAAATAACGATGATTTCCCTGTCATTTTACAAGGTAAGCAACAACAAAAACACTCAAAAAGCACATTTCAGTATTATCGATATGTTTACCAACCTTAAAGCTGATGTATATTAAATTTGCAGGGCTAATAAATGCGGAAAATCTCTCGAGGGTGCTTTGTTGTGTTTTATGAAGTCCGTCTCGAAAGGTCATGGCTTCAGGCTCATTCCGTGCTCGCCGTTCAGTAGATCCTAAACCGATTCACTACGGATCATTTCCTAGGGAATCGAGGAGTACATCGTCATTAAACGGTATGCTAAAACACTTTCATTTTCGTTGTTGTAGCTGCAAAGATAAGCTCATTCGAGGGTGATTTTGTGTCCAGACAAATGTTGTTTTCAAGACACGTGGAAAAGCCGTTGAAATGTATTTTGCTTGTGCTTTACTTTATATAACTGTATTATATATTTTTCATTTTTAGATCTTGATGCAGCTTGGGATAATGTCGATGAGGCTAGATCCGCGGTAAGTTTTTTAATTAAAAACAAATGTTTTACAACGGACTCTGTTTTTCAAACTGCAGAAAACTTGTATTATCATTTGCATGCATCAATGCATATTTGATGACGATTCGCAGAACTTGATACTGTTATAAATCGAAAATTTTAAACTTTACTATTAAAAGACATATCATGTTCCAAGTAAAAAACTAAATTCGTAAGTTTATTACATGTACATAACAGAACCTTAATTTTTGAATATCGAGCCAAAGTTTTCAGTATGACTCATTTCAATATGACTAATTTAGCAAAAATGCTTTCTTTTGTAAGTAATTCTTCTGCTATTCATGAGCTAAGCGTAGATTTTTATTATCTCTGAGTATTGTGATAAAATTGAGAGAGAGAGGGGTTTTCAAATCTTGTATATCATGGAATGTTTTGATTAGCAACGACGCAGTCAGACGTCTAGCAACAGCAGGCGACCGATGATGTAATGTCTGATGCATGACGAGATTGGATGTGTTGGCTTTTTGTTGAAAAGCAAATAAAGAATTTCCTCAATTCTATGATTTTTATTTATTTGTCATTTATTCATTGCTAGTATTATTGATGCTATTTTCAATTTTTTTTTCTTAATTATAAGTTAATATGAATCCTCTTAATACTAAACCAACACCATGTATTTTCTAACACAGCTTCAAGCTGTTGAGGCACGAATCCATGAAGCAAACCTTGGTATGCGACAAAAAAGACTAGAAGAATCAACGCTAGAGGAACCTGCAGTAAGAGAAGTATTCTCACAAAAACAACGACTTGGACGAGTATCAAGATACGAACTCCGACCAACTATCAATGAACAACAATATCCTAGAGAAACTGACCTTTCACCTCGGCGTTCTTTATCTGAATTTCCATTAAATAGAAAAACATCAAGAAATGCTTACACATCATATGATGATTATAATGGTTTAAAGTACTCTGAACGGCAGCATTCTCCTCCAAGTAGAGACATCAGGTCAATATCTCCTCCATATATCAATAATTATACCAATGATGACACAGATGATAATGATTTGAGTTTGCAAAGAAATGCGAGGACTGGTAGATCAAGGGAAGTTGCTATGCCTTCCAATGTTTTGGGTACTCCTAACTTTGAAGATTCCTTGGAAGTTTCAAGTGTCAAAAGAAAGAAGTTGAATGGTTTTACGCCTTTGTCACCACTAGTGTCTATTCCTGATAGCTCAGGTAAATGCTTAAATAATAACTAGTGCAAACAGTATATCCATGAAATAAGAATTATTATAAAATAACTATTTGAAATCACGTATTTTGATTGGTTGAGGCACATGCTTTATGAGAGCACACAGCACGTGGTTTGCATGTTGATCAATTTGTATTTTATAAAAGAAATAAAAAACTTGCTTTCTGTGCTGTATGCAGTTATAAAGCACTTGGGGATTGTCAGAACACTTGAGAAGTGTTGAGAAGCACTCTGCTTAGCGTCATGCTTCTCTTAACACTTCTCTCGTGTTCTGACAACCCCGCAGTGCTTTATAACTGCACAAAGCACGCTCGCGCGTTTTCTATTCCTTCACTAAATAGTACAGACAATTAGTGCTCATTAAGCAATAGAAAACAATAGAATTTATGTCTTACAGTATAAGCTTACATAAAAGAACCAGTGATTTTCCAGTCAGGCTCAAGTGGATTATTTTATTTAAAATGTATGTCATATTTTAATACACCTATTTCAATAATCGTTGTCGCAATCAAAGCTACAGTCCACACTCTGAAGCCTGCAAAAGATGTTGATATTTCTACTCTTGTTATCAATATAGCATATTTTGGTTTTAAGTGTTTGTGGTATATATAAACATAACAAGTTTTGCAGGGATAGATGATGAAACAAATATTTCAGTTTAAAAATCATGTAATAAATCACACATTCAGTTTATATTACCGACATCCTTTGCAGGCTTGAGTGTTGACTGTAGTTTTGATTGCGTCTACAATTTTTGAAATAGGTGTATATTGGGTAATTAATTTAGCCTGTAGTCCTAAAATTACTGGTTCTCTTGTGCAGTTTTTTACTGTATTTGTTGAGTTTGAATATTTTATGCATTAATTGGATTTGTCATCAAATGTCTTACAGATGCCCTGGCAAGACTTAAGGAAAGAATAAGAAAGCAAAAAGAAAAGACACCAGCTCCAAAGCAAAAAGAAAATGAAGACGGTAAAGATGTTATTAAGTTATATGCAAATGCTTTTAAACAATGAATTTAAGTCACAGATCTTGAGCAAAAACAATAACTCAATAAACTCAATAAAACAATAACGGAAAGTCTCAACTTGAATCCATTGTTCAATATCAATTAGTAATAGATAAAACTGTATCTAGGCGTGTGCACCATTTTCTTGACTAAAACATAATAAATCCATGCACTTTCTTATGCCCTTAAATATATCTTAAAATCAGTTTTTCTGTTTTTCTTTATGAAAACTGCAAGCATTTTTATTATTAGCAAGTGATAAATAATAATATGGCTTGTATAGCGCTTATACAAGTCTGTTCTAATGAAAAAAATGGATATGATTATAAAGAAAAAGCTAATTTAAATAAATGAGTTTTGAGATTGGACTTAAAAATAAAATAAAAATAAAATATAACATTTTAAATAACACAAAATAGTGCAAGGGCTAAGTCTCCCATCAAACTTTGTCCTATAAAATGGTACACATGCTCATTGTCCATTAGCAGCTATCATAATTTTTCCTTTTAAATTTTCATACATGTAAATTGAAGACAACTTATTTAGGGGTGGACCATTTGACTTTTGAGGGGGGGGGGGGGGGGTGGATGATTTGGTCTGTGCATGAAATTTTTTTAGCCCACTTGCATGCACACAAAATTTATTAGATAGAAATGCAAAGATTTGAGTGGCGATTTTGGCTTGCAGGAAATTTTTCAAAATCATTCACCCCCCCTCAAAATTTAAATGGTCCACCCCTTATAGCATTTGTTATTCTTAAAATATTCATCCAATATGATATGTGCAGGATTTGTTTGATATTGAATTAACATTGCTATTGACAAATTGTTCTATTATAGCTGTTAATGTTTTCCAACCAAGTTCTGATGAGAGACCTGCTATTGACAATGATGAGTTTAAAGCAAAACCAGTTTGTACAAGAAAGGTAGTGACTGCTGCCCCACCTACTGGATATAAAGGTACCAAATGTACTTTGAAAAATTAATTGTTGTGACATGGTCTTCATCCATTTATTCATTTGTTCTTTCATCAATCCATCCATCAATTCAATTGTTCATTTATTCGTTTGTTTGTTCATTTTTTCCTTCCTTTCCTTATCCATCCATGTATTCTTACTTCATTCAATAATTCCTTTCTTCATTCCTATTTTCCATTCATTCATTCATTCTTTCTTTCATTCATTCCTATTTTCCATTTATTTATTTATTCATTCTTTCATGCATTCATCCTTCCATTCATTTATTCATGTGTTGTTTTATTTATTATTCAACTAATCTATCTATTTATTTCTTCAATCAATTATCATTATTTTGAACATTTATTTTCAGGATTCAGTATGCCAACGTCATCCAAACCAAAGGAGAGTAAAACACAATCAAGGAATGGCAACTATTCGTCATCTTCCAAGGCTGGTCAGAAACGCTCAAGTGTTCAACCAAAACCAAGCCAAGGTTCTGATGGAAAGGTTTTGAAAGGTATGACCTTTACTCACATTGTTATGATTTGACTCTAAGTGATTGATGCCTTAGGCTCACAGTGTTTATTAACCTTATAAAAACACAAACTTTTACAAAATTAACTAATTCAACAGGTGGTGTTAAAATGAGAAGAATCACAGCCCCTAAACCTCCCATGGACTTCATCACACCCTACTCCTGGAGAACTGGCATGGAGACAGTTAAAAAAGTCCTTGGTTCCTCAAACACACGGCCAAAGTCATCAGCTTCTACAAGAGCACAGTCCGAAGCCAGTCAGGACACAACAACCACTACAAGTAGGATGGAAATAGGAAAACGAGAAGAAGGAAAACGAGAAGAGAAAGGAATGAAGTTACGAGAGGAAAAGGTTGTAGAGGAGGAGAAAAGGGATGATACAATGTTGTCAGATGGGTTGTTGTCAGAAGGAATTCTGTCTGAAGAAGCAAAGAGTATTTTATCAGATTTGGAAAGTGACAAAAGTGGTGAGTGTCTTTAATTTATATATTTTTATTCAACTTTACATACTAGATTGATAAATCGATGATGAATAACATCCTGTTTAAGCCCCCAAAATACTCAATAGCTGTATTACAGTTATATGCAATTGAATTTGAACATGTATACATGTATTAAAATTGAGGCTTTCGGGCCAAGTTTCTGATTTTAACCAAGATCTCTGTGACTTGAATCTATAGTTTGAAAGATATGCCAATAACTATAATAACAGCTATTTATGGCCGCACTAGATCATCATCATTTCATAATTAAATGAAGAGACTTAAATGTTCATAATTCCATCTCTAAATTGTTGTCTTCTTCTTTTTGTATTTCAGATGATGAGGAAGAGAACATGAAAGAGTCCAAGCCTGTGTTAGAGTCAATACGTAGAAATCTTAACACCCAGAAAGGTAATCCAATTGGCTAAAGGTCAATTTTTGTGTGGAATAAATGGTAGCAAAGATTGCACTGCAAGGCTCTCTTTGGCCATTGATACTGAGTACAAACTAACATAATCTATAAATATTTTAGAACAAAACTATACAACTATAATAGTGTGTTGATAATAATGATGTGTTATTGTAGATGATCAAAAACCTAAAAGAGGAAAGCATACCATGCCAAAGAAAAGAGTACAACACAAACAAAAGTCACCAGGTATTTACTGTAAAATAATGAATGAATACATGAGTGAATGAATAAGAGGAAGAATAGAGGTTTCCTGAATTTGCTCAGATGATCACAAGACAAATTTTCCAAGACGAGACTGAACTTGATTCTTTCATTTATCAAGGACAACCTCGACTTGAAACCATTGTTTTGTGATCATCCAAGCAACATTTGGGAAAGGTTTATTAATTGATAATTAAGAGAGTTATTAACGTTTGAATAAAGGTAAAACTTAAAAAAATAAATATTATTATTTTGCATTTATAACATAAGCCCCTTGCGCAACAAGTGGGCAACTACTTCATACATGTTTGTCTTCCATTAAAATGGTCAACTGAATATGTGACGGAATGAATAGAAGTGAATGGATGAAGAAATCAAAGGATAAGTAAATGAATGAAGAAATAGTTGAATGGATAAGTGAATAATTGAATTAATTAATAGACAAATGAGGAAAAGGAAAAAATCTATGGATGAATGAATATACAAGTGAATAAATCAAAGAATAAGTGAATTAATGAATAAATAAACAAATAATTGAGTGAATTTATAAGCAAGTGAATAAATGGAAAATAAATCTATGGATGAATAAGTGAAGAAATGAATGAAATAATATTTATGATATCTTATAAAATAACTATTTGAAATCACGTATTTTGATTGGTTGAGGCACGTGCTTTATGAGAGCACACAGCACGCGCATTTGCATGTTGATCAATTTGTATTTTATAATTATTATTTAAAGAAACAAAAAACTTGCTTTCTGTTCTGTATGCAGTTATAAAGCACTTATTGTCAGAACACTCGAGAAGTGTTGAGAAGCACTCCGCTTCGCATTATGCTTCTCTTTACACTTCTCTCGTGTTCTATCAACCCCGCGTGCTTTATAACTGCACACAGCACACAGCACGCGCACCCGTTTTCTATTTCTTCATTAATGATTGTATAAATGAACAAGTGAACAAATAAATGAATAAGTGAATTAATGAATAAATAAACAAATTAAGTGAATGAAATAAGGAAAAAATCAAGGAACAAAGAATAGTATCAAATAAAGATTGTTATGTCTAATGTTGTTTTCTATATTGTTTCTCAGAAACTGTTCCTTCAAAATCAGATATACAGAAAAACTATGATGTAGACAAAGTGAAGGTATGATTATAAAATAATCTCTGTCTCACGTGAGCCCCTGCTATGCTAATGGGGCACCCCGCACAACAATAGAGACTTGATTTTAACTTTGCCTAATTTACAATTAGCCACATTGTTATTTACGATAGGTAATAGATGTTAACTTAACTTTACTAATTGTTATTTAGTTTCAATATATTTGTATCATGTTATATTTTTGTATAATTATCATTTTAGAAATACATGGATAAGAAGATCAAAGACAGAAAACAGCAACTGAGAGATGAGAAAAAGTTGAAACAAGAAGCAATGGAAGGGCGTAAAAAGAGACTAGAGGTAAGACATTTAGCTACAACTCATCAATGCAGAATCAAGCTGCCACCTGGGGGATTTAAGTCCTGTTTGGCAACATGAGCCGAGTTGTGTGCAAAATCTTACAACGTAGAGGTAATGAGTATGAGTGATTCTCCCCACACTAGAAGCTAGAAGATTTAGACGTTAAAAAAGTTATTTATTTATTATTACGTTACATGGGACAGCAACGTTACTATCTTGTCCATGTTGCATCTTGATTCTGCATTGGACTATTGATGATAAATCAATAGTTACCCAATTAAAACAATCTATTTTAGATAAATATCACAACCAGTATATTTTATTATATCCTCTTATATTCTCAATAACCATGGTGCCTTTTGTTTTTGAGGGTAGCTGATTGTAATTCAAATCAAACAATTTTGAATTACAATATCTACCCCTCAAGAAAATCTCTGCTTAAAAAACCATGCGGGATCAAGACATCAACCTATGGAGAAAGGGCTTTCTCATTTGCTGCACCCCATCTCTGGAATAGCTTACTAGATGACGTTAAAAAAACACCCCATCTGTGGAATAGCTTACCAGATGACGTTAAAAACGCGCTGAGAGTACTGAACGCTTCAAGTCTTTATTGAAAACTCATCTTTTTTTACTTAGTCATAACTAATCGGTTAATCTTTATTTTTATTATTATTACTATTTAATATATACATATTTTTTTTTATATATCCATTTATTAGTAGTAGATAAGATAGTAGATAAATATTGTTAAAAGCATAGAGACCGTAGTTATATGCGTTTTTAAGAAACTATTATTATTATTATTATTATTATTATTATTATTATTATTATTATTATTATTAAAAACATTAGGCATTATGGTTATGCAAAACACAGGGAGCCCGGCTTTTTGTCGTTTCTTTTCATTTGTCTCTCTCTTTATTTACGCTAATAATACGCTATATTATGTTTTCATCGGGATTCCTGTGGTATGAGACAGTTCCGACGTATTGATGTAATTAACAGTAACTCGATAGGAGGATTAACTCTTATCTGTAACGCACTCGCTAGTAACCGTTAATGTATAGAAGGGCTGAAACAACTGCTAGATGCCTCAATTAAAACTCATATATAAAATGTTTTAAACATTCTTTCATTGTTATAAAGCCGCCAAACGTTTGTGTAATAAACATACTTTATGTTAGGATGTTAAAATTTGAGGAAATCTGAAATAACACGATGCTATGCAGCAATATTTAAAAGTCGAGTTTTAGTTACATGTTCACCGCTAGTTGCCCTGACCGAGGAGCTTACGAAACTTAACTAAGCCGTTAAATAATTTTTATTCTTAGACGAGTAACAACTACTGATTTATGATCGTGGATTTTGTTATTCAAGTTTTTACTTGTACGGTTTACTTTGCGTTGTTAGATGGATTGTGTCACGAATAGAGAGTCGCTGAAAATAGCTGGTCAGGGCAAGTAGCGGTGGTGCTGTTACGATAATCTAGCAGTAGTTTCGGCCCTTCTCAATTATTGACTGTTACTAGAGAGTGTGTTACAGATAAGAGTTTATCCTACTATCGAGTTACGGTTAATTACATCATCATGTTAAACGATAGGTCGGAACTGTCTCATACCACAGGAATCCCGATGGAAACATAATATAGCGTATTATTAGCATAAATAAAGAGAGAGAAAAATAAAAAGAAACGACAAAAAGCCGGGCTCCCTGTGTGCAAAAGTAGAAAATATAACAAATATTAACATAAAAAATTTCTTACATAAATTCTTACAAGTATAGTGTTTCTTACCTACATGATGGTTATTTAATTCTGTTTTTTGTTGTTGCAGACTTTATACAACAAGCAAAAGAAGATACTGAATACTAACCTGAATCAAAACAATGTCAAACATAAAATGGGAGAGACCCACTCTGTCCTTCCTAGCCATTTTACTTACCAACATCAGCAGATTGGATATCTACCTGAGGTATGTGGAGTGTTTGGAGTGGAGTATCTAGGGTTGCTTGTGTGATTGTCCTTTTCACAGTTCCATCTCAGTGACCACGAATAATAGTTCCAAGTCGAGGTTCGTGTTGCTGCTCATGATAATTATAGTTTTGTTATGCGCATCAACTCGAACCTTGCCTTGAAACTATTATTCGTGGTCACTGAACGGAACTTTGAAAAGGACTTGTTATTGATGATGATTATGATATGTGGTGATGGTGATGGTGATGTGATGATAATAATCACGAAAATGACAATCGTGATGTTGATAATGAAAACTATGTTGATTCATTTTGGGGGATACGCTGTACTGGGTGTTTAATTTTTGTCAACCTTTCGACCGTTCTTGGTCAGCCTTCATTGGGATCTGTTCTCTTTGAATAGTTTTACAACAGATCCTGTTGAAGGCCAGACAAGTACGACAAAAATTAATCACCAAACGCAACCTATCACAAAAAATGAATTAAGATGACAATCAAAACCTGCAACAGAAAAAAGGATTTTAGACATGATAATAAAGATGATGATGCTGATGATAAGGGAAATTGTTATTGATAAGATGTCAACAATGCAGGGTTCGTGCTACTTCTTTAACTCCTTAAAAACGCCTTAATTCTAGCTAAAGTAGGGTAAATTTTGATAAAATTTGTTCATTCTGTGCGACGTTAACAATGACAGGAATATCATTTATATATCAAAGTTGTCAAAAAAGTACTTAAAAATCACTTTTTGGTCCTTGAAAACTCCTTAAAAACTCCTTATATTTTGTTTACTGACATCAGCACGAACCCTGACAATGATGTTGGTAATAAAGGTATGTGATGATAATGTGTTTTATTGTTTTCTTTATTACCTCTTCAGTTTATATCTCAAGAAAGTGAATCAGAGAAAGGTACTAAAATAAATTTAATCACACAGCACACATTTGATCAATAACATATTCACATTTAAATTGTTGCCTTGTAATACATTATTATTATTATTATTGTTGATTGAAAAATTGATCATGCTGGATGGTCAGTCAAGAAACATTAAATTTTATTCATACAGGAAAATTGATTGCCATAATTTGATGTTGTGTATAATTTGTGTTTTTCAGAAAGCACAGATGTAGCTTCATTTACAGGCCTTCCTTCCCCTTCCCCTAGAGGTCAACATAATCACACAACAAGTGATCACCATTTAGCATCTGTCAGCGATGCTTCCAGCGACATCTCAGAATACTCCTTAGATGACAATCAACTTAGATCTCCAAGGAGAAAGGAGGATATCTCACAATACTCCTTAGATGATAATCAACTTAAATCTCCAAGGAGAAAAGAAGATATCTCACAATACTCCTTAGATGACAATAACCTTAGATCTCCAAGGAGAAAGGAGGAGATATCACAATACTCCTTAGATGACAATAACCTTAGATCTCCAAGGAGAAATGAGGATATCTCACAATACTCCTTAGATGACAATAACCTTAGATCTCCAAGAAGAAAGGAGGAGATCTCACAATACTCCTTAGATGACAATAACCTTAGATCTCCAAGGAGAAATAAGGAGGAAGAGGAGGAGGATGATAATCCAGCTGATGTTACTTTGACCCCTGGTGAGAGTAGCTATTCAAGGAGTAGAGTAATGAATGGAGAAATGCAAGAGGAAGAAAGGGAGGAAAAGATAGGGTATCCTGGTAGGATTCCAAGTAAGTACTCAAGACATATATACTTTAATTCCAATCATTTTCATCATTTTAATATTGCAAAACCATTACCCACAAGATTGAAATAAAAACACCAATTATTTCATGTTAAATGGAATGTATGCTACATCAAGGGTAAATGGACTCAAATTGTTTCTTGAAACGACCTCAGACTTACATGTGACCTTGTCAATCAAAAAGTTAAAATTGGCACAAAAGTTTGAAAAAGAATGTCAAAACAAACACTCTCGGAAGCCTTGTTCACACAAGCAACACAAGCATATGGAACATACACAGACTCAATGAATTATTTCACAAATAGGTGTGAGAAAAGACACAAAGTGCGGCTAATGAGCAAAGCTCAACTGAGTCTGCATATGTTGCTTATGCCTATGTTATGCCACTAGTGAAAACCAGGCTTGAAAGATTTTGCTCAATATCTAAAACTAAGGCTTTGAGAACGTATCATTAAAATTTTGTTGAAATCATAAAAAATACCGGTAGAATGAATGTATAACTGACTGGCAAGGCTTAGAAACTCCTATAATAATAACCTATTGTCTATCAGGCGATGAAGTGCAAGGTTCCCGTAGAACAGACAGAATTAAGGCTCTCAAGAACACAGCAGCAGCACTAACCAATAGACTAGAACAAGAAGCAAAGAGACTTGGGTTATCACTACTAGATAAACCTAAGCCTGAAGCCACCCGGACATCTAGAGGAGTGACTGTAAGGGAACCAGAAGTCTTTAGAGGAAACTTGCCAGGTATGTTTTTTTCATGTTCTGTTAACTGTTACTAAAAATTGAAATTTTAACTGCTGAAAACAAATAAACAAAGAATCATGTGTCACTTGTTGCAGTGTTAATCTCTACTTTATGTGCACAGCATTATGTCAGGGTGTATTTATTTCTGTATTTATTTTCTAGGTGTAAGTAACCTGCATGAACAGGCAGAGCTCAATGACGAATTGGTATGTACTATTCAATTTAATCACTAAATTCTAAAAATGTTTTTCACAAATGTTTGTAACATCATTTTAAGATTGAATTAATTTTTTTTGTATACAAGTTTCTAAATTAAAAAAATAAATAAAAAGATAAAAAGAAACAAGGTTTTGTACAATGTATGTGATTTAAGCCTTTTTAAAAAGCTCATTCCGCTTCTTTAGGAAAGCTTGAATTCAGCAGCCACCAGGATTCAGGCCGTTTACCGTGGCTACAGTACCAGACAAGGACTTAACTGGAGGCTACCTTCTGGACAGACATTAGGTGGAATCATACGCAATGCACCCAGACAGACACCCATTGAAGGAAGAGCAGAGTCCATACCCTTATACCTTGCTTCGGACACATCTAGTGACAGTCACTTATCAGATGTCGAGACAGCATACAGCCATGAATCAGACAGAAGTTTTCATTCAAGGAATAGAAAGGTATGTGGACACCCAGTTGATAGGGACACCCTGTTAATGAACACACCTAGTTGACACCCTGTTGATAGAGACACTCAGTTATTAGGAGGATGTTTTGTCTGCACCTATATCTTAAATCCTCAAAACGATAGGTATCACAAGCATGCCCCCCAAGATAACATATTGTAATCAATATCAAATTGATAGTTATATATATACAATAGATGAAATGATAATTACAAAAATATATATTAAAAATACAAGAAGATATAATAAAATTAATACAATATGTTTGTCTGTATAAATGTCATGTGTTTTTATTGTTTGTACAAATCATGTGTATAGTTGACCATTTCTTGCTTGTCATCATCAGCATCATCATCATCATTATCATTACAGCCATTACCATGGGTATGATTATCACCTTAAGGTATTGTCATCAGCACTATGATTCCACATGCATCGCCATAATCCACCAACCATCGTCATCACTCACTAACCATCATCATCATTCACAAACCATGATCATCATTCACCAACCATCATCATCATTCACCAACCATCATCATCATTCACCAACCATCGTCATCACTCACCAACCATTGTCATCACTCACCAACCATCATCATCATTCACAAACCATCATCATCATTCACTAACCATCATCATCATTCACCAACCATCATCATTCACCAACCATCATCATCATTCACCAACCATCATCATCATTCACCAACCATCATCATCATTCACCAACCATCATCATCATTCACCAACCATCATCATCATTCACCAACCATCGTCATCATTCACCAACCATCATTATCATTCACCAACCACCATCATCACTCACTAACCATCATCATCACTCACTAACCATCATCATCATCATTCACCAACCATCATCATCACTCACTAACCATCATCATCATTCACCAACCATCATCATCACTCACTAACCATCATCATCATCATTCACCAACCATCATCATCACTCACTAACCATCATCATCATTCACAAACCATCATCATCATTCACCAACCATCATCATCATTCACCAACCATTGTCATCATTCACCAATCACCATCATCATTCACAAATTATCATCATCATTCACCAACCATCATCATCATTCACCAACCATCATCATCATTCACTAACCACCATTGTCATCAACATCACAACACAGCTAACAAAGAATACAATAGGTTTCCAGTACACAAAAATGAGTATGGACACAGTCTACACAATTCAATAGCCCAAGCTAAATTACAATGAACAAAGAATACAATAGGTTACCAGTACATGGACAAGGAGCCACTTGACCAATTCAATATTAGCATCTTTCATTTCACTGCCATTATTCATACTCAACTATTCTTACGTGTTTGATATTCATAATAGCTTCATGTTCATTGTTATTAAAGTATATTATTTCTTTTACAGCCTGAAGGCTCTTTAGACAGTAGATCCTATTCCACTGGTCCTCATAGCCTGCAAACTAAAGGTACATTACTCTCACAATAAAACTTCATTTATAAATACAATATTGCTGAAATCATACCCCTTTGTCAATGCTTAGGGGGAGACATTGTTTGAAAGGCCGAAATATTGAAAGTAAAAAATGATCTTCTCTCTCAATTGTATTTATTGATAAGAACTTCAAGTGATGATTTGTTGTGTTCTTGGTTACAGGTGCTGGTACGTCATCACTGTCTAAAGGTCATTATAGACCATCTACCACACTAGGGAAGTCTTTAGCTGATAGGAAGGGTGATAGGTACAAACTATTACTATACTTGATTATAATCTAATGAACACAAACACAAGACACAGTACAACATCTAACATCCACTACACTAGGGAAGTCTTTAGCTGATGGGAAGGGTGATAGGTACAAACAATGACTATACTTGATGATAATCTAATGAACACAAACACAAGACACAGTAGAACATCTAACATCTACTACACTAGGGAAGTCTTTAGCTGATGGGAAGGGTGATAGGTACAAACCATGGCTATACTTGATGATAATCTAATAAACACAAACACAAGACACAAGACACAGTACAACATCTAACATCCACTACACTAGGGAAGTCTTTAGCTGATGGGAAGGGTGATAGGTACAAACCATGGCTATACTTGATTATAATCTAATAAACACACACACAAGACACAAGACACAGTACAACATCTAACATCTACTACACGGCTTAGTATGGCATGGGATAACATAATATAACACAGCACAGCACAGCACAGCACAGCACAGCACAGCACAGCACAGCACAGCACAGCACAGCACAGCACAGCACAGCACAGCACAGCACAGCACAGCACAGCACATAATAGCACCCGCAGCACAGCACACAGCACAGCACAGCACAGCACAGCACAGCACAGCACAGCACAGCACAGCACAGCACAGCACAGCACAGCACAGCACAGCACAGCACAGCACAGCACAGCACAGCACAGCACAGCACAGCACATAATAGCACAGCACAGCACAGCACAGCACAGCACAGCACAGCACAGCACAGCACAGCACAGCACAGCACAGCACAGCACAGCACAGCACAGCACAGCACAGCACAGCACAGCACAGCACAGCACAGCACAGCACAGCACAGCACAGCACAGCACAGCACAGCACATCACAGCACAGCACAGCACAGCACAGCACCTGTAGCACAGCACAGCACAGCACAGCACAGCACAGTTTAGTTCATAATAGCACAGTACACATATAACATTAACAACATAATGAAATAAAGTACATAAAAGTAATGATTGTGCTTCTTATTTCTATAAAAAGCAAAATCAACACACACTTTGCTAAAACTTGTCATTTTCTGTTATTTCAGGATGAGTGTTATCAATATTTATTTGAGAAATCTGTCCAACCTAAGACAAAGTGAAGGTAAGCTACATGTATGGTTGTGCACCAGTAGAAGTGTCAATCTTAACAAGAGACCAATCAGCTATTAGATGTTTGAATGATCTATTTATAGTGCTTGGTGGTTTTTGCTATGGATATTTACCAATCAGAAATTGAGTTTCACATTTTGCACGCTATGATTGGCAGAGCTTGCAAATCTAAAAATAGCTCACTTGGACAAGTAATGTGCCAGCCCTTATTCTCTTCCTAAATTTTTCTTGTTCTCATTTGTAATCTCATTCCTTTTCATATTACTATGTTCATTCCTATTCTCATTCTTATTTTATCATTCATTTGTCATTTATCTATCGAGTTATAGAGCACACAGGAATTTTAAGAAGACGAGAGAAGCATTAGGAGAAGCACGACGCATAGGGGAGTACTTCTCAGTGCTTCTCAAATCCTATTTAAATTTCCCATTACTCTATAACTTCATAGAGCACTGCTGCCAAGTTTTCTATTTCTTTTATAAAGTAATCAGTAATTAAAATCGAATATACGTTCCGTGCTCTGTAGAGAACGCTTCTCAGCCAATCAGAGCGCGCGATTTAAATCAAATGTTTTATATTCTACCTTTATTCACAGATGAGAGACAAGTTGAACCAATCAATACACAAGATGATAATGACACTGCCAGTCTGTACTCCGATGACTTTCAAGCTGACAAGACTAGTGATACTGCCAGCCTTATTGACGATCTTAAAGATGATACTCTTGATTTGGACAAAACCCTAGTCAAAGAATCTACATTGAATGATAGTGGTGATCGCATTGAACAGGATCATGTTGAGGTAATAGAAATGTAGCATAAACCCATGGTCACTTGCCAGCATGTACCATGCAGAAAAGTGTTGTTTATTTTGACTTGAATGTAATGATCCATGCATTGATTTGGATAAAAACCCTAGTCAAAGAATCTACATTAAACGATAGTGGTGATCGCATTGAACAGGATCATGTTGAGGTAAAGTGGAGCCCCGCTAATCCGGCCACCAAAGGGATAGCCCAAAGTGGCCATATTAACGGGATGGCTGTATTAAGCGGGTAAATTTTATAGAAAATGTATGGGCATTTTGTCGGGACCTAAAAAAAAACTGGCCGCAATAACGGGGTGGCCATATTAAGCGGGTGGCCATAAGGCGGGGTTCTACTTTATTAGAAATGTAGCATATCTTAAAGACCCATGGTCACTTACCAGCATGCAACGCGCGAAAGACTGAATTTCGTGGACCATGAAAATCGCACATTCAAACATTTTGATATCTTTTACGATATTTGTGGGTATTTACGCTCTCGTAATATCGTTAAGCTTTGTTTTATTTGTTTACTCGTAGTACAACTTATTTTTGATATATTTTACGATGTGAGTGGGTATTTACGATGTTACTAAATCGTTTAGCATTTTGTTTTATTGTTCTCACAATACGACTGTGAATGGATAGTAACATTCAAATCAAAATAAACAATACAAAACATACTCGTTAGGGATCATGGGTATTTAAAAATATCATCCTGGACATCACTTGGAGACAAGTGATGGCAGCAGCTAAAACTGAACACAATTTAAAACCAGACAAAGAACTACAACTTTTGATGGCTTCAAAATGAAACATGGTATTCTACGGATGCCAACCACAATGTCTACAGCAAACATGTTCACTGAAGATGTGGAATGACATTGATTGATTGATTGTATGGGTGACTAAAATGTATGACAACTTGCAAAATAAATAAGACATGTGCACATATACCGTATTTGAAGCCTTACTAAATTTTTCATGCTACAAATACGGTGCCTATTTGTGGACGGCTCTTAATGTCTCAAATGATGTGTGTAGCGAATGATGATAAATAACTTGATAATCATTTTCATTTCAGCGTTCTCCAAGTGTAGATCGTTCTTACAGTAATTCAGTCAGCTCCCGTGGCAGTCCATCAAGATCACCTAATCTATCCCAGACTGACACAGAGTATTCTCCTATAAGACCATCAATGAGATCTGCATCAGTGAGTTATTGTCATTGATTATTTTTTAAATGTATTATATCTACAATATACATCATACAAATAACATAATTTCATTATTAACATCTTTGCTTCATCATAATCACCATCACCATCAACATGAATATCATAATCATTTGAGGATGGCAAGTTAGAAAACTGTTTACCATTATCATCATTATTATCACCATCATCATTATTATCATCATCATTATTATTATCACCATCATTATTATTATCACCATGTCATTATTATCACCATCGTCATTATCACCATCGTCATCATCATCATCATCATCATCATCATCATCATCATCATCATCATCATCATCATCATCATCATCATCATCATCATCATCATCATCATCACCACTATTATTATAACCAGCATAATTATTATTATTATCATCATCATCATTATTATCATTATTATCATCATCATCAACATGAATATCATAATTTGAGGATGGTAAGTTAGAAAACTGTTTACCATTTTCATCATTATTATCACCATCATCATTATTATCATCATCATCATTATTATTATTATCATCATCAATATTATAACCATCATCATTATTATCATTATTATCATCATCATCATTATTATTATAACTATCATCATCATTATTATTATAACCATCATCATTATTATTATTATTATCATCATCATCATTATTTTTCACCATTGTCCTCCATGTCATCATTTGATATTCCTCCTAAACAAATGTACCTATGTTGCAGCCACCAGGTGTTACCGCAGAAGAAACAACCCTCCCTGATCAGCCATCAAATCGTTATCGTCCACCTATGTACTTTCCAAACCGTCAGGGGGGTGACCGTGTGTCCCCAGGATCACTAGATCGTCAGATGATCGCTGAACTCAACAGGTTGGAGTTCATGGAAGAATCTGTTCGTCAATTGAGTGATATCGAGAAAACCAATGCCGTATCTCTTGCCCAACAAGAAACTGTATCACTGGCACAGATATTAAAGGTATGGGATAGTTTGCATTGAACCAATGGCTTGTAGCAACTAGGCCCTGTTGATTACGTCTGTGCAGAAGTTGGCTATTGTGATAAAAATGGAGATAGAAGTGATAGCTCTGATCACAATGTGTGTGATGGTGATAGTAATGGTGGTGATGAAAATGGTGATAGTGATCATTATGATCATAATGTTTATAGTGATGGTGGTGATGATGATAATGATGATGATGATGATTATTATTATACTGACGATAAGACGATAGTAATTGTCAACAGCAACTATCAATATCATGCCATATCCAATGATATTTGTTCAAACAAGTGTTTTATTCTATTTCCCAGGCCAAGCAAGCAGCGTATGCCAAAGACATGGAAGCACTTCAATTCAAAGCTCAAAAAGAGAAAATTGACGCCGCTCGTGATCTTGACGAGGTAGGTTATTATAAAACAGAAACATGTAGCCTGAGAAAACAGTTTCACGGGGGGAAGAGGAGCGAAAGAACGTATGTTTTCTCATGCTAAGAACTACATGTTGTAGTTACGACATATATATATATGTAATCTGATATAGTTAAACGTCAATCACGTAACATCCCCCTTCCTATGAGGATGAACAAAAGTTAATTCGTGTTCATAATGTTCAAATGTCTCATCTTGCAAGTTAAATGTCAAAAATCCTAATATCTAATAACACCTCTATACAATGTTTGATATCATCCCCTTTATCATTGTCAGCAACAGCATCAACTTCACCGTAAACTATCACTATCATCAACACCAGTGCTCACCATAATCATCATAATAATCATTATCATCATAAGCATCAACATCTTAACCACAACAACATCATCATCATCATCATCATCATCATATCAATACCGATGGCCACCATAATCATTATCACCATTATCATCATAAGCATCAACATCTTAACCACATCATCATCATCATCATCATCATCATCATCATCATCATCATCATCATCATCATCATCATCATCATCATCATCATCATCATCATCATCATCATCATCATCATCATCATCATCATCATCATCATCATCATCATCATCATATCAATACCGATGGTCACCATAATCATTATCATCATCAGCACCAACATCATCATGAATATAATCATCTTCATCCTCTTCATAAGCATCTTCATCGTCAGAATCAATATCATCATCATCATATCAACACCGATGGTCACCATTATGATCATTATCAGCATCAACATCGTCATTAACATCATCCTCATCATAAAATTAAATTAACATTTTTTACGGTGTCACAAATTTCATTCTATTTCCTATCGTTTATATCAAACACCGACGCAGCCTATACTAGTTTGCTCGCTAGTTTCTATTTCTTTTTTTACGGTGTTACACATTTCATTCTATTGCCCATCGTTTAAATCAAACACCGACGCAGCCTATACTAGTTTACTCGCTACTTTCCATTTATCATCCATATAATACCTATACCTGACTAATGTATTCACAATATTTATGATTTTATTCCAGGCCCGATATTCAGCTAAGAAGTCATCTCTTGATGCCCAAGAAACTATCGCCAAAGTAAAAACTGATGCTTCTAATTCTATTGCTCAGACTACTGATAGACTAGTGAAGGTAGGAATAGAGGAATGGATAAATAAGTGAGTGCATGTTTTTTTAGGTTTTTATTCCATTCACACAAGTGCTTACAATATGTAGACTGATTTTACATAAGGCTTATTAATAAGTATATAACTAATATATACAATATCAACGGCCGATCTGTATGCGATATACAACGGCATGTCGAAATTTTATAGTACTTATGAAAGTCGAACGTTAGTTCTTTCATATTTTACTAAAACTGTCAAGATAAATGTAGATCTGGCCGAGAAAATTCAAGTTAAAACTTATGCAAATCAGGACGAATCTGTATGAGATATACAACCTTCTCCACGGTTGTGAATTCTTTTGTCAATTTCTCATAAATTATTCATGAGTTTTATAAAGGAAATATCAATTATCTGCGGAAGTGTGTTTGGTGACCAAAGGAGTATTAGCTTTTCATTAACATATGGATGGTTGATTAAGTGAATGAATGAATGAACAACGTGACTTCTGATAAGAGATGATGCAGAATAAAGAGAGGAAAGGACGGCAAGGGGGAAGGCTTATGGAGGATTAATGATTGATCTTTTCTTTACCAGGCCCAAACTGAAGCATCTCGTATGACGACTGAATCTGCCAAGAAAGTTGAAGAGGTAACTCAAATAAATCACTCCTTTCATCTTTCCATTTATGTATCCATCCATCCGTTTATTAGGTCTCACCTTTTCCATTCACAATGTATGCTACGCAGGCTTATTTGAATTACAATTACCCCCACCCCCCAAATATTATGGTTATTGTGAAAGTAGAGAAGTAGTTTATTTATGTATTTAATGATTTTTCCAGGCACGTAACGAAGCTGCAAGAACACTCCTAGATGCTGCCAATCAGCAGATATCAGACATTGGTACCGTTGCCTCGACCGCCGCTAGCGCAGCAGCGAAAGAAGCCGTACGAACAACACTAGAACAATACCGTCAAGAACTACGATCGTCAAGAAAATACGACACTTCCCACTCTACCCCCGACAGTCGGTCACGTAGTAGCTACTCACGTGATAGTTACTCTAACGAGCGGTCACCTAGTTATAGTCGATCCAGGTCAACTCGTTCTGTTTCTGAGAGAAGGTCTGGTACGAGTAAAAGTGCTAGTGGTGGTGGTGATGGATATACAAGTGATGAGTTTGAGTCGTTTAAAGAAACGGAAACTGCACGAAGGTAGTTTACAGTTCCTTCCTTCCTTCCTTCCTTCCTTCCTTCCTTCCTTCCTTCCTTCCTTCCTTCCTTCCTTCCTTCCTTCCTTCCTTCCTTCCTTCCTTCCTTCCTTCCTTCCTTCCTTCCTTCCTTCCTTCCTTCCTTCCTTCCTTCCTTCCTTCCTTCCTACTTTTCCATTGTTCTCTTTCGTTTCTTTCATCCCTTTCTTACTTATCCTTTTATTTTTCTGTATTTTTCAAGTGTTCGCACAGCTACTCCTGATCGTACTTATGCCTCCAATAATGTCGATGGCTCGTTCATTGGTGATCGTGAGCGATCTGGTACCAAGAGTAGCGAGAGTATAGCCGAAGAGGTAGATGCTAGTATTAGTGAGGGTAGCATCGTGTCTGAGGGTAGTATGTTGGCTGATCAATCAGTGGTGGAGGCCATCGATGAACACAAAGACAAAGAAAAAACAGGTACAAGATGAGACGAGGAAGGTTTTGATGATAATGATGATGATGATGACAATGATGATGATGGTGTTGCATGATGATGATGACAATGATGATGATGATGATGGTGTCAGTACTTAGACAATGATGATGATGAGGGTATTTCATGATGATGATGATGATGTCAATAATATGACAATGATGTTGTTGCATGATGATGATGATGATGAGGTCAATGATATGACGATGATGATGAGGGTGTTGCATGATGATGATGATGAGGTCAATGATATGACGATGATGATGAGGGTGTTGCATGATGATGATGATGATGATGATAATGTTGATGTCAATAATATGACAATGATGTTGTCTTATTGTGATGTTGATGATAATGATTGTGATGATGATGGTGTTGATGCTGTTAATATGTCAATGATGACGATTGTATTGCATGATGATGTCAATAATATGAAGTTGATATGATAGTGATGATGATGTGAAGTTGATAATGACGACGATTGCGATGAGGGTGATATTGATAGCAATTAATATTCATTGAAAAAAACATTAGGTCGTTGTCATTACGTCAAAGTAATAATTACTAACCAATGTTTTAATATCCTATCTATTTCATACCAGATCACGATTACTCATTGACGTTCGAAGAGTCCAGGCACGCGATTACACGTTAATTACTAACCAATGTTTTAATATCCTATCTATTTCATACCAGATCACGACTACTCTATGACATTCGAAGAGTCTGTGGTGTCATCACGTAATGTCACCGATGACGAAATGGATTATCGATTGATCCTTCCCTCTGAGGGGCACAGACGAAGAAGTATCGAGAAGGTCCAGCGAAGTGCAAGTATATGCTCTGATGCTGGCACTGTCTCGTACTCATCGGTATGTTGATGACTCATTAACAGTGAGGACTTTTTTTCAAATACACTGAGTGTTCATTATAAATCTTATTTGCAATCTACTTGCTCAATGGATGTGGGACAAAAAAAGTGAAAAATGCATTCAACCTGATCAAGGCACTGTATAAATTTGTTATGTTTTAGCCTCAGGAGCTTTAAAACAATTGAATTCTAATGAGACTAGGAAGTAATATGTCAAAAAGTAGTGCGAGTGTTTTATCAGGGGTTTTCAAACTCATTAGTCGGGCTAGAAGGCCCGACTCTAGTTTTACCTTTTAGCCTATCTATCTGTCACGTCGCGTATAGTCCCCCGTGATGCTTTGGGAACGAACACAGGAAGCCCAAAGTAGAATTGTTTAGCCTCCTGTGTTGATTTTATGACTAGGCCGACTTCACGCTCATAGAGTGTCTAGTTAATAATTCATTATCTCATGGACCAATATCAACTTTGAATTTCAATCACGTGCATAGGTCTTGATACTTGATCAAACACTGATCAGGACATTGTATAAATTTGTTATGTTTTCGCCTCAGGAGATTCAAATACAAATAAATTCTAATGAGACTGAGAAGTAAACTCATGCTTCGTGTTTTATCAGGGGATCCAAACACCCTAAGGCTTCGAGTTTTCATAGGTTTCTCGGTGTTTGGATCCCCTGATCCACTTGTTTTTGATCTACAACGTAATCATGATAAAATTGTAATTGCACTGATTCTCAAAATCATTTACTCGTTTTTTAGGACGAGAACGTTGACAAGCATTTGTCTGAGTCAGTGCACGACAGAGTAAGTGTTATCTTCAACATCTGTGGTAATAATGTGCAATTATTGAATGAGGCTGAGTATGATGTGAAGAATTGTGCAGCCGGAAGAGAGTTTTACCTGCTAGCAATCAGAGATCTGATTTACTCCTCATATCATACGAAAGTCGAAACATCATCACGTTTATTATTAATATTTTTATCATCATCATCATCATCATCATCATCATCATCATCATCATCATCATCATCATCATCATCATCATCATCATCATCATCATCATCATCATCATCATCATCATCATCATCATCATCATCATCATCATCATCATCATCATCATCATCATCATCATCATCATCATCATCATCATCATCATCATCATCATCATCATCATCATCATCATCATCATCATCAATATCATCATCAATATCGTCATCATCACCATCATCATCATCATCATCATCATCTGTAACTGATTGTATATTACTTTCCAGACCACCCCGTTCTCCGGCGAAGACTCGTTCGGCAAGTTTACCACTGACATGGTCAAACTAATGCGAGAAGAGGAAGTGCGTGCCAAGCATCTAGAAGCTCTACTGCACCTGCGCGAAAAGGCCTTGAAAGAAAACACCAAGGCCGAGATGGACTGGCTCGAGTTACAAAAGAGACAAATGCGAGACAAAGGCGCTGATGACGCAATGCCCTTTATCAAGAAACGTCAGCGTGACGTCATCAAAAGACTCAAGAATGAAAAAGTTAGTAATCTTGATTGTAATGGGGTTCCTGTGCATTGAGTATTATTTTGTTGGGTTTATAACTAAAGCTGCATACAATTAGTAACACCCCATACACTAGTAAATGAAAGCCCATTAGTGTTTTTTTTTTTAATTTTAGTGTTGTCGGTGACTTTCGACGACATTCGTTTATTACAACATTTATATCGTTCGTATGTTCGTTTTATTCATTCAATTATTCATTTAGGCATTTAACCATTTAGAAAATTCAGTCAGTCATTGTTGATTCACCTATTCATCCTTCCATCCGTTTAGCCATTCATCCTTGTATTCTCTGATTAATTCATAGATTCATTCCTTCATTTATCCATTTATTCTCTGATTACTCCTTGGCGAATTCGTAAATTCATTCAGTCATTGTTCATTTGCCTATTCATTCTTCCATATGTTTAGCCATTCATCATTTTATCCTGTCCCCCACAGCCGTGTTTAGCCTCGTCACTAAACGTTCCCTCGTCCCACACGGCTGCGGGGGAGACTACATTTTATTCTGATTAATTCATAAATTCATTCATTCATTTAACCATCCATTTATCCATTCTCTGATTATTCTTTGGTGAATTCATAAATGCATTCATTCATTTAACCATCCATTTATCCATTCTCTGATTATTCTTTGGTGAATTCATAAATGCATTCATTCATTTATCCATCCATTTATCCATTCTCTGATTATTCTTTGGTGAATTCATAAATGCATTCATTCATTTAACCATCCATTTATCCATTCTCTGATTATTCTTTGGTGAATTCATAAATGCATTCATTCATTTATCCATCCATTTATCCATTCTCTGATTATTCTTTGGTGAATTTATAAATGCATTCATTCATTTATCCATCCATTTATCCATTCTCTGATTATTCTTTGGTGAATTCATAAATGCATTCATCCATTTAACCATCCATTTATCCATTCTCTGATTATTCTTTGGTGAATTCATAAATGCATTCATTCATTTATCCATCCATTTATCCATTCTCTGATTTTTCTTTGGTGAATTCATAAATTCATTCATTCATTTAACCATCCATTTATCCATTCTCTGATTATTCTTTGGTAAATTCATAAATGCATTCATTCATTTATCCATCCATTTATCCATTCTCTGATTATTCTTTGGTGGATTCATAAATTCATTCATTCATTTAACCATCCATTTATCCATTCTCTGATTATTCTTTGGTGAATTCAAAAATTCATTCATTCATTTAACCATCCATTTATCCATTCTCTGATTATTCTTTGGTGAATTCATAAATTCATTCATTCATTTATCCAGTTATTTAGCAATTCATCCATTTATTCTCTGATAAGTTCATAAATGCATTCATTCATTTATCCATCCATTTATCCATCCATCCATTTATTCCTTGGTGAATTTGTAAATTCATTCATGTATTTAATATTGTCCAGGCTGAGATCAAGTACCTGATGGCAGCACACAGAGCAGCTAGGCACGATAGAAGACTAATGATGATGAACCAGGAAGAGATTACACGTCTAAGACGAAGTACACAGAAGATACGTGGTAAGGTACGGGAAGAAGAGGAAGCTGTTGTAGTACGGGATAAGGTAGGCTGGCTGAAATATTTGATACTTTAGGCTATCATTATCATTATTATTATCATTATAATTATTACCATTATCATCAGTTGTCATACTATCATTATTATTATTGACATTATCCGATTATAATTAGCCTATTACTAGATATCATCGTCAGCATTATCATCACCATCACCATCTTCATCAGCATTATCTCTGTTAGCATATCATCATCATCATCATCATTGTCATCATCACATCCATCATTACAATTATCATCATCAACATCCATCCCTCATCAGCATATCATCATCATCATTATCATCATCATCAGCAGCAACAGCGTAATTATCAGCATCAGTCTCATCACCACCATTACTATTAATGTTATCGTAATCGTTATAATTGCCATTGTCATGATCAAGCCTTGTCATCACAACCATCTTTGTCGATGTTGTCGCTATTTCAAGTCACTGTATTTTCAATGCATTGAAAATATATCTGACTTCATTGGTGTTTCTAACAAAGCATACGCCGTTTTGCTGAAGTCAATTTTGCCTCAGATTTTGGTTGGATTTATACACCGAATCGAAATATGGCGGCCAATTTGAATAACAATTTTTCTTGACTGCACAGCCTCGCATACATGTGAAAACTCTATTGTTTTCCAACGTGAACATGAGGCTAGACAGTCAAGAACAATAAGAGTACGCCATATTTCGAATCGGTCTATAAATTACTTTCTTTACTGTTTAATTTCGTACAAAAAAGGAAGCAGTTCACCCAAAATCTGTGCTGATGAAATTTTGTTCGTGCATATAATTTTTCGTTTACTGTAACTAAAGGCTAATCTTTGTCACCTTCAACAGAGTAATAGTGATGTACCAGAAGAGTTAAGCGTACCCACTCGACGATCAACACCAGTGTCAACCGATCGAGAAGACGACGAATCGCCGTCGAAAGCCACGACAGTACCCGAAGAAATCTCCGCTATCGAATCGCCAACTGCCGACACGTCGTTTCCGACCTACGAAAATGAGTCGAGTACATCCGAAAGGGTTCGGAAGAGATCGCTTTCAGAAGGTGAGAGCGACGATGGTGGTCCGAGTGGTTCGATGACTTCTAAATCTAAAGGATCACCGTCAACGAGTGATTCTATTGTCATGCAACAGTTGAAGAAATTGAAGAGTCAATCAAGTGAACGGTTAGTAGGAGATTTTGTACTTTTATTACATTATTCATCTATTTATGCATTAATTCATCCACCCATGTTGTCATTCATTCATTCATTCATTTAGTCAATCGTTTATTTATTCATTCATTCATTTAGTCAATAATTCATTCATTCATTTATTTATTCATTTATTCATTTATTTATTCATTCATTCAGTAATTTCAGTATTCATTCATTCATTCATCCATTCATGTAGTCCGTCAGTCATTCATTCGTTTAGTCAATCATTTATTTATTCATTCATTCATTCATTTAGTCAATAATTCATTTATTTATTCATTTATTTATTCAGTAATTTATTCATTCATCCATCCATTCATGTTGTCCATCAGTCATTCATTCGTTTAGTCATTCATTCATTCATGTTGTCAGATATTCATTCATCCATTCATTCATGTATTTATTCATTCATCCATCCATCCATGTTGTCCATCAGTCATTCATTCGTTTAGTCATTCATTCATGCATATTGTCAGATATTCATTCATCCATTCATTCATGTATTTATTCATTCATCCATCCATCCATGTTGTCCATCAGTCATTCATTCGTTTAGTCATTCATTCATGCATGTTGTCAGATATTCATTCATCCATTCATTCGTGTATTTATTCATTCATCCATCCATCCATGTTGTCAGTCATTCATTCGTTTATTCATTTATTCATTCATTCATTCAATCATTTATTTATTTATCCGTTCATCCATTCAGTAATTCATTCATTCATGTAGTCAGTCATGTATTCATTCATTCATTCATTCATTCATTCATTCATTCATTCATTCATTCATTCATTCATTCATTCATTCATTCATTCATCCAGTCATTTATTCAGTCAGTCAATTATTCAGTCAGTCAATTAATCTAGTTATTTGTTCATTAAATGTCATCATCGTTCTTTATTTTCCTTATCAGCCGGATCACCATCCGTTCTTACCATCGACGTCATTACAATCATTATCGTCATCATTACTTTCGGACTAGCTCGACATTTCTTGTATCTTTTAAATCTCCACTCAAAACGTGCTCTCTGCACTTACACTGGAATTAAAAGCTTCGAAAGTATTGTGAGAATTATTCGTGTATATATATATATTCAATTTGTGATACCATTATTAATACCGACGACTACGCTGGCCATTTCTTGAATTGTAATGAACTTCTAATGTGCCATACTGACACAAGCCGTTTTTACACTAGACATATTGTCTGGACGGACAAATAGGACAATAACACGACTTTTGGAGGGCATATTGTTTATTTGCGGCCCGAGTAGAGTCATTTGCGCCCGAGCGGATAGGTCAAGTTTCAGAACAATAAAGACATTTGGGAAATTTTCTGAAACAGGGCTGCTGCGGTATGATTTGTGGCCCGCCAAAATTCATTTTCGCACGCTAGGCCTTTTCAATAGGGCAGGTTATTTGGCCTAGTATATTGATGATAACGATAGTTTTAACGAGGGTTGATTACAAAGCCAGCATGTCTGTTCTCATTAGGACCTTGCTGTCTCGCCGTGTAGGTGAAATACGGTGATGCGTGGGCTTGGTTAATTGTTTTTCTGTTTTCTTGAATTACTGTGTCCCTTTCGGCATTTTGTAATTAGTTCTACCTCACAGGACTTTAGTTGTCATTTTATATATTGTTAAAATAGTTTAGAAAACGATGGATCACTGAATACACAAAGGTTTTTCCAGTTTCACAGGGGAAGACATTATGTAAGTTGTAGCTTTGATGTTGGGTTTTTTTTCGACATTTCATACAAACACCTATTTTAAAAAGGTTGGCAATACACAAATACACAAAGGGTTTTTTTCCAGTTTCATAAGGCAAGACATTATGTAAGTTGTAACTTTTATGTGTGGTTTTTCAACATTTCATACAAACACCTATTTTAAAAAGGTTAGCAGATAGGTCATTCTAAGACGGAAAGGAATCATGGGTATATGTCTAAACATGATCATTCGAGGTGTTTCAATGGTTTCATTCAAGCACCTAGTTTTAAAAGGTTGCCAGATAGGCCATTCTAAGACGGAAAGGAATTATGGGTATATGTCTAAACACGATCGTTCGAGGTGTTTCAATGGTTTAGTAGTGTGAGTAACGCCAAGTATCAAAACAGTAAATGTCACGTTTTGACGAGAATAATGACGATAAATACCTCGATTAGTTAGGGTTTATAGATGTATGTCCATAATATCTTAACAATAACTTACATGTTCTTGAAGGAAGTCGTAATTTTAAACATCTCGATTATTTATAGATGTATGCTCATAATATCTCAACAATAACCTACATGTTCCTGAAGAAAACCATAATTGTAAACACTTCGATAATTCGTGTTTATAGATGTGTGCCCATGATATATTAACAATAACCTACATGTTCTTGAAGGAAATCGTAATTGTAAACACTTCGATAATTCGTGTTTATAGATGTGTGCCCATGATATATTAACAATAACCTACATGTTCCTGAAGAAAACCGTAATTGTAAACACTTCGATAATTCGTGTTTATAGATGTGTGCCCATGATATATTAACAATAACCTACATGTTCTTGAAGGAAATCGTAATTTTAAATATCTCGATTATTTATAGATGTATGCTCATAATATCTCAACAATAACCTACATGCTCTTGAAGGAAATCGTAATTTTAAACATCTCGATTATTTATAGATGTATGCTCATAATATCTCAACAATAACCTACATGTCCTTTACAATAATAAGAGTTACAACTACCTTGATTATTCATGCTTAGATGTATACCCAAAATATCTTAATAATATCCTCAATGCTCTTTACAAGAGTAATGATTATTAACACCTTGATTATTCATGTATACCCAAAATATCTTAAGGAGGCTCGGGTCAGTAATTTTCGCGCTCACCCAGCGACGTTTGAAAGGCCGTAGTTCCCGCGTCAGAGGGTATTTTGACAAGATTTTTTAACACTTGTCTACATATAGAATAAAGTTTTTTAAAAAGTTATTTTTAATTAAATCGATAATATTTTAGCCGACAAATGATAACGCCGCCGAATTTCTATGTAGCCTATTTTTGGGAAAAATCGACCTAAACTTTTAAAACCACATAGCCTACTTTAAAGCTGTTACCTAGGTCAACAATCTGGCAAAGTTTTAAAAAAAATCATCTCACCGATTTTGAATAAAAACGGGACAATTTTTTTCAGTGCAAAAAATCATTGTTTTATAATATTTACCGATGACAACGGACTTTGAAGAGATAAATCAAAATCCTTCCAGCCAGGTATTAACAGGACATTTTTCTACATTGTCTGTGAATTTCAACAAATTTAGTCCACGGGATGTTTTTTGGGAAAGGATATAAATTGGCAGAAGTTTGTCAGTTTTTGTGCAAAACTTCTAATTTTTACTTCTGAGCACGCTAACGAAAAAATCTGAGATAACTTTTTTTTATTTTTTAGCTATCAAAAGTTCACCATATTTTCAAGTGCGCCTCTAAATTTTATAGTGATTGAAATATTTTGAGGCGGTGAAATAAAATTCTGAACGTGGGTATAAAAAAGCAAAAGCATGCAAATCATGAATAACTCCACCAAAACCGTCACGGTGTATTGCGTCGTGACTCCAGAATGTAACGCAGATTTGCATCATTAGCGGCCGTGAACAGCCGAACGAGTCGGCTTCGTTAAGATATCCAAGTTTAATTTTTTTTACCACGTTTAAATGCCTCAATTGAAATGAAGCTTCAGGATAGCATTTCTAGTACTTTGGAGAAGAGTTTGTGAATTTTACAGAAAAATGTAAACGGCAGTTTTGAATATTTCTAGAAAAGCACAACAGTGATGTGTTTTCGCTTGAAGTCAAGCTCTAACATCTCTAAGAAAAAAAATAATTTCTCAATACTGTGAACGATTTATTGTCCCAAACTTAGTAACTAAAGACATACATGTACAGGGAAGGTTTTGACGGTTTTTGAGCGCTATTTGTTCAGTTATTGTAAGTCACATTGCCACACATTGAGTGATTCCTTCTAACACTCAAAACTACAAAGTACAAAATATATCTGTAATTTTCTCGAAATCAAACATACAGATTTCTTTAATTCTTTGATATTTTGAGTGTCTAATGTTGTAGTTTACTGTGGTGGTAGCCGCTTTTCGAGATCTCATCGCGTTCGTCTACAATTTAAGCGCAACTGATTTCCGTTTTTCCTGTATATCGCTGCTATTAAAATACAAATCTAAAAACAAAGTAAATTGTTTTAAATTTCAGTCTAAGACTGATAATCTGTAAAAGTTTCAGGTTAATCGAAAATTGGGAAGTTTGTCAAAACGACGTTTATAACGGCCTGGTGTGGCTTTTCAAAAACTATAGTGATCCACCTTAAAAAATCTTGTCAAAATACCTTCTGACGCGGGAACTACGGCCTTTCAAACGTCGCTGGGTGAGCGCAAAAAAATACTGACCCGAGCCTCCTTAACAATATCGTACATGTTCTTGGCGAGAATAACGATCATTATATAGACACCTCGATAATCCATGTTTATATGCATACCCATAATATAATACCTCAACAATAACCTCGATTTTCTTCCTATTAAACTCTAATTCTTTCCCGACCTGGAATGATCTATCGCCCTCGCTATTCTGGTTCAATCGTTAGTCATATCCTCAGAGATTCAATTTACGATAACGGAGGTAATCAGAGCGAAATGAAGTGAAATATATATATTTTTAGATGGAAACTAGCGACTAAACTAGTATAGGCTGCGTCGGTGTTTGATATAAACGATAGGTAATATAATGAAATTTGTAACACCGTAAAACATAGAAACTAGCGAGTAAACTAGTATAGGCTGCGTCGGTGTTTGATATAAACGATAGGTAATATAATGAAAGTTGTAACACCGTAAAAAATGTTGACTTAACTTTACTGACGTTTCGAGCTTTAGCCCTTCGTTGGAGTATATATTTTTTACTTCGTGAATTTAAAACGTGGTTAAATAGGGAGGGAAAGATAAGAAAAGCAAACAAGTGAAACCATACAAAGAAGATTTTAAGTTGTTATTCACCGTATTAATTATAATAGAAAGATCAAAAAAGATAAGAGAAAAAAATTTCAGGAAAAGGAACGGGAACTATACGAAAAATGGTAGAAGACAAAATTCGCGTATTGTGAAAAGATTTTAGAAAGAACATCGAAACAGCAAATATAACCGAAATGAGGAAAAAATTATATGAACAAAAAAAAGGAAATAAGGAAAGCCAAGTGGATAAAGAAAAAAAGGAAGGAAGAAAGAAAGAGACGATGAATTTAATAAACATGGCCGGCTTGATCCAGGTTCTCAATCATGTTGAACTACTCTATATTTACATAGAGTGGGGCGACTTAACAGACTGCAATTGAAGGCAGTTTACAATGTTTTAGTGGTATGGTTATTGGTTTAATGCCCCATGTGTTATGCAACCAAGAAAGAAAGAGAGAAAGAAAGAAAGAAGAGAAAGAAAGAAAGAAGAGAAAGAAAGAAAGAAGAGAAAGAAAGAAAGAGACAACGACTGCCAGCCCAATAAAGAGAGGAAGAAAGAAAGAAATCGAAATAAAGAAAGAGGGGAAGAAAGAGAGAAAAAATTTCAAATAAAGAAAGACAGGAAGGAAGAAAGAAAGAAAGAAAGAAAGAAAGAAAGAAAGAAAGAAAGAAAGAAAGAAAGAAAGAAAGAAAGAAAGAAAGAAAGAAAGAAAGAAAGAAAGAAAGAAAGAAAGAAAGAAAGAAAGAAAGAAAGAAAGAAAGAAAGAAAGAAAGAAAGAAAGAAAGAAAGAAAGAAAGAAAGAAAGAAAGAAAGAAAGAAAGAAAGAAAGAAAGAAAGAAAGAAAGAAAGAAAGAAAGAAAGAAAGAAAGAAAGAAAGAAAGAAAGAAAGAAAGAAAGAAAGAAAGAAAGAAAGAAAGAATCAATCAATCAATCAAAGTGGAAGGGGCAAACTGATACCCATAGCTAGAAAGAAAAAAAAAAGATCAAAGAAAATAGTAAATAAATGGAAGAAAATATAATCAGTAATTAACATACATCACAAAATAACTATTGCTGTCAGTTTGAATAACCAACAAAGCTGTTGACATATTGACTGTGATGTAATACCTAAAGAAAGAACTGTCACGCAGTTTAGTAGTGTCACGCTAGTTCGTCACGCCATCTGAGTTCGATCACATTTGAAAATGTGTTTGTTGATTCGTAATGCATATATTTTGTTTTTGAACTTCGATTAACTTGTTTACCTACTACTTACTTACTTACTTACTTACTTACTTACTTACTTACTAGCATAACTACCTTCTTATCTACATAACAGCTTGCCTACATATGAGTTGAATTATTTATCAAAAGTGTTTAAGTTTTCATGTATCATTTCAATTTTCCCAGTCAATCTTCAATCGTAAATCTCGTCGATTTACGCTGATTTAGTCATGATACCGAGGTGGTCGCTTAGTTGAAGTCCGACCGTAATATTTGCTATCACTATAATATATGGCATTTCGGATAGTTTCCCAGGGCTATGCAAAATGCTTGCAAAAATGTGAATTCTAATAAGTCGCTCTCTTTGCCGCCCCCTAAACTACGAACCGCGGTATAATCAAGTTAATAGCACAGTAACATGTTTCGATTTCAAGATAAAATATAATGATATGAAACTTTTTTCCGTAACTTTCTAGTTCAGAGAACATTTAAGAGGATAATGACGTCAGCCTCAAATGACGTAATGGTAACATCCATTTGTGATATTGGAATATAATTTTTGTAACTTTCAAAACAACGTTCTGCCGATATTTTGTTCGATTTTGTGAACTCGATTTTGGAAGTGTTGAGAAAGTTGTAAATTGTTGTTGGCATTTCAGTGCTAAATGTTTTAAGTTATTTTGGGCTAGTTAATCATGGCTGAGGACGGTTCACGCCGGGTGACTGTTTATCCTGCATTAATCACTCGCCTGGACATGTCCGTATTTCGGAGGCTCAACTAGGTCAAAAGTCCAATGAGAAATTGACTTTATTCGATCCTGAGAAACCTTTTAAATGTCAGTGAAATCAATTGGTAAAATTGGAACCAATCAGCTTCAATCTTGGTATGTCAATCATTGTTTACTTCTGTAATCGGTTATTCCAATTTTGAAAAGTCAACAGTGTAGTCGTTATATTTTGGTATATTAATAATATGTTATTATTATATTAAGTTATTATTGAAGTTTTAAAGGTAAATAATTTTATTATTTTAGCTTTAAGTTACGCTAAGGAAATCGCTATAATTACACTTTGTCAGGTTTACTTGTAATATCATTACAACTGCCGTCTCTATATAAGCCTTATTATAATCTCTTCAAAAATTAGGCATGTACAGACGCTCTTGACTGAGGAGACCAGTTGCTAAGAAAATGGTCCACGTTTTATGTTAGTTTTCTCTTGATTCTAATTTCCTTGGATGGTGCTTTGGGTAGAAATCTGAGCCGATTTTGTCGCAAATTTTGGGAATAACTCAAGTTTTGCATTTTTTCCGTTTTTAGCGATTCCATCATGATCTTGTCACGGTAATAATGAATATTTAAAATAAGCAATTGAGGGTCACGAATTAACTTAATTTTGAATACGAATCAGTCGTTGTTTTTCTCGCTGGTCGAGAAAGATTTTCTCCATTCAAAGTTAAATTCAAAAATGGACCAGCGTTTGAAGTCATTGTCGTTGAATTAGTTCTAATGTCCAAGCCATTACAAAATAACGATCTAACTCTCTCATGATATTGTCAATATATGCGATTTTGAAATCTGTATGGAGGAGGACTAAAAATATGTTCTGTTTTGTGGTCGAATTCTTTTCAAGGTAAGGGTTGTTAATATTTCAATTTAGCCACCAAACTGTTTCAATTTCAATTCACTTCCTAAAGAATTCCCGGCTAAATTTACAAGCCTTTAATTCAATGTTTGGTTTTATAATTATTCATGTAGAAATGTTCTAGAATACGCTCTGTTTTTGACTACAGTGGTGTTTATTTTTGATAAAAAAAACTAAATCCATTTAGAATCACAATTTTACTGTGTTTTTGAAATAAAGTCGGCATTTTTTTGTCCGAGTTTATAATGCAATAACTTCCCTTGTAAATCGTCGCAATTATATTCAAATGAATCACAAGAAGTGCTCCATACACATGTTTATCAATCATTCAAAACGAACACTGCTAGATTCCTCAACTGTATCGAAATGCTCTGACTCTATTGTTCAGTTTGGTAAGACATAGATAACATTTATATATATTTTTTTAACTTAAAGAACGTATATTTTTGTTAGATTCTCGTCATCTATTTTAAAAAACAGAATCGAAAGATCGTTAAAATTCTCTCATTTCGGTAGCTTATCTTTTTATCTTGTTAAAATTAGCAGGGTCTTTGGTATTTTTAATATATTTATTGAAAACTGAGTAAAGTTAAGCCGCAAAATGTCAGGTTTTTTTGTCGTAATTGTACTAAAAAATTCCAAGTCAATTTTGAATCAATTAACAAAAAAATTAAGGATTAACTTGTTATTTTGTTAAAATTGTGGCTGTTGCTATTACATCTAATTCATTTAATACCCGATTGTATGTTTATATCTCGATGTGAACGCTTTTTGATTCTAACGTTTATATTTATATTTATATTTATATTTATATTTATTTATTTTCACATTTTTTCTGATTTTTTTTTTGAAGATGATTCTGAGTAGCAAAATTGATAAAATCCAAGTTTTAATTATTAAAGGAGTAGACTTTTTGTCTGAAATCATAAAAGTACAGACGATTTCAACAATTAGCTCTTGTTTATGTTATTTTTATTCGCCGGCTAGCCACAAGTCAACCCGCACAAAATCATAACCGATTGCGTTACATGTAACGCAACACTGTCGATCAGAAGCGTGGCATTACTCACTGGTTTGTCATGGAAACGTCACAGATTTTAGCACAATCTTGAGAAACTGACCATTTTCTTTCTTTACTTATTTATCCATTAATTTATTCATTCCTCTATTTATCCATCCATTCATTCATTCATTCATTCATTCATTCATTTATCCATTCATTCATTCATTCATTTATCCATCCATTCATTCATTTATTTATCCGCGCAGCAGTTTTTTCAATATAATCATCCAACCATGTATTAATTAATCAATTTATTTTTTTTATTCAATGTGTCATCTTTCTGTCTTTCGTTTTCCTCTTTGTGGTCTGCAAGTCAACCGGAAATAGATTCACTTACCGGAAGTGCGTGGCTGAACAATTGTTTTGGATTTGAACTTTTTGTTTTTAGTTAAATTTCATCAACATTAAAACCGACTGGACATTTCTTATTTTGCAATTTCCCTTGTATCAATTAAGTCACCTTTCCTTTTTTCTCACGGAAAACCTTGAACATTGTTGCTGGCATTATAAAGGTTGCTAAAAAATGGCCTGTTTGAAACAAAATTGGTGACATTATAGAGAGCTTCATTTTACCAACGGACTTTACACTAACCGCAAAAACATCAACAAAAGACTCGTATTTATGCATTTCCTTCTTACGGTTGGTGTCCTAATTGGATTTCTGGTGAGTTAAATTCAAGGTACTTTTCTCTTGTCCATTAATACGTTTTAACTGATGTGGTAAGTCTTGTTCCTCTGGTCTTTTGTATACTGGTCTCGAGTACTGATACTAAATCAAAATAGTTGTATTTGTTGATATGAAACACGAGGAGTGGTTTTAGCTCTTATAGTCAGTCGTGTATCATTATAACGCTTCATTCCACTGTTCTCTGGAAGTGGTACGATCTGGTATGGTTAGAGACGCCGACTACTAGCACAGTATAAACGGAAGTTTTCGAAAATGTACGAAATAAAGTACTGTTTTCGTTAATCTATCACATTTGTTTTGTAGAATCAGTTCGTATTTGATATTTGTCTTACAAAGCACCCAAATGGCAACTGATTTTTGTAACAATTTGAATATATGTTTGAATATGTTCTTGAAAGTGGTTTTGTATAAATGTATACATTTAGTATCGAGTCCGATTGTCTGTTTGTTTTAATATTTAAAAGTTAAATTTTTTATTCATCGTTTACTTTTTTTACTGTCCTTACTTATGGTTTCTGAATCGTTTACTTGAAAGGAATTAAGTGTTTTTAAATGAACAATTTTATGACCCACTCTAATACCGACTATTTGGACGTCAATACGGTGAATAGTTTCTTGATTGTTATTTTCTTAGAAACACCGACGCAGTCGTCATATTGATGTCATTTTATAAGTGACCCACATTTGTTTTGTAATGTAGTATGATAAATAGGAAAATAATAACTTTGATCATTGAGAAATTTTCGCATTATCCATTTCGTCATTCATCCATTTATTTTTAACTTTTAATCTATATAATTATCTATTTATAATCTATATTATTTCATTTATTCGTTTATTCATTCATTCATACATTTGTTCATTCGTCAATTCATTCATCCGTCCGTCCGTCCGTCCGTCCGTCCATTCATTTTTAATTCATCTATTTGTGCATTCATCTATATTATTTCATTTATTCACCCATTTATTCATTCATTTGCTCATTCGTCAATTTATTCATCCGTCCGTCTAGAGTTAATAGAGGTCCGTCCGTCCGTTCATTTTTAATTCATCTATTTGTGCATTTATTTATATATTATTTCATTTATTCGTTCATTCATTAATCTGTTTATTCGTCATTTCATTCATTCTTTTCGTCCGTCCATCCATCCTTTTATTCATTTTTATTCATCTGTTTATGCATTCATCTAGTCGTTTATTATTTCAGTATTCGGTGCCTTCCTATTTCCTCCCATCCATCCATTCATCCATCCATCCATCCATCAATTCATTTATTTCATTCTCTTTCCATAGATACCTCACGCAGCGAGAGCAAAAGTTAATGCGAAGGAAGCACGAAGGAGAAGACCTCCCCCTGACAGATCGTAAACTCATTGAATGGGAAAGACGTCTAGCTGATGAAGAACAGAATGATGTGAATAGACTCAAAACTAAACGAGCAATCAAAGCAACACAAACTTTATCTAAAGGTAAATACAATATACAACTGTTTTAAATGGGTTTCTAAGCAACCAAAATAAAACAAATATAAAAACAAAATATATCTAAAGGTAAATGCAATATACTACTGTTTTAAATGGGTTTCTAAGCAATCAAATCAAAACAAAATATATCTAAAGGTAAATGCAATATATAACTGTTTTAATTGGGTTTCTAAGCAATCAAATAAAAACAAAATATATCTATAGGTAAATGCTATGTACAACTGTTTTAAAAGGGTTTCTAAGCAATCAAATCAACACAAACTATAATGATCTAAAAGTAAATGTGATATACAACTTTTTTAAATGGGTTTCTAAGCAATCGATGGAAAACAAGATATATGCGGAGTACAACTGTTTTAAAAGAGTTTCTAAGCAATCAAATCAACACAAACTATACTGATCTTTTTTAAATGGGTTTTTAAGCAATCAAAGCAAAATAAACTATATGCGGAGTACAGCTGTTTTAAATAGGTTTCTAACTATTGCGTTACTTATAGATACAGATGGGGGTAATCGCTCCCTTTGTGCTTTTAAACTATATGTAGTTTCGAAAATGTCTCAATGAAGATCTCTGTGCAGAATATCCGCTGTAGAGTGCAGACACTTATTTATCATATGACCCGTATTTTGCCCGGCGCGCGCTCTTAAGAAAACCTTCGGAAAAAAGTCACGTGATGGGGTCCGTACGGCTTTTTTCACCTGGTCCGTACAAACACGTACGGACCAGCTACTCGAAACATCACAACAAAAATGGCGCGCGCTGAGCAAAATACGGGTCATATGATAAAAAACTTATTGACTGAGTTAGGTCGGGCCGTACGGGAAAATATTTGGCTCTTGGTCATTTGTACGGACCTCGCTCCGCTCGTTCCGTACGTCATGACCGCGAACCAAATATTTTCCCGTACGGCCCTCCCACTCAGTCAATAAGTACTTATGTCCGTGAAATATCATCAATGTTATACTTCCTTTATTCACGCTTATCTCTCTCGATTCACCAGACGACGACATTGCCACCATGGCTCCTGACAGGTCACATGAAGGCTCAATTCCTGAGGTGGATTATGTATCGAAGGATATCTCAGGTAACAGAACCAATCTATCTTTCTTTCTTAAAATACTTCATGGTTTTTTTATTGAACGATTGAGTTAATCAAAGTGATGTCATAGTCTAAATCATCATCATCATCATCATCATCTTTGCTTTTTGTGTCATTATCATCATTTGTCTTCGTTATTATCATTTGCAAAACCATCATTATCGTTATCATCGTCATCGTCATCATCACCATCGCCTTTATCATCGTTATCATCATCATCACTATCGCCTTCATCATCGTCATCATCACCATCGCCTTTATCATAGTTCGCCTTTATCATGGTTATCATCATCATCGCCTTCATCATCGTCATCATCACCATCCCCATTATCATCATCAATTTCACCCGCATCATCTTTATCATCGTCATCATCATTATCCCCTTTATTATCGTCATCATCACCATCGCCTTTATCATAGTTCGCCTTTATCATGGTTATCATCATCATCGTCGTCATAATCACTATCGCCTTTATCATCATCATCGCCATCGTCTTTGTCATCATCATTATCATCATCGCCTTAATCATCGTTATCATCATCATCGTCATTGTTATCATCACTATCACCTTCATCAATGATCATCGTCATCATCATCATCGCCTTTATCATCGTTATCATCATAACCTGTCAATCATTGTGTTTTCTATTATATATTGTAGAAGCATCGGATCACAGTGATGTAGAGACACGTATTCGTGAACTGAGAGATCAGTTACAGCAAAGAGAACGAGAAGTAAGACGACTACACAAAGAACAGAAACGACAGAAAAGAGCAATGCTACACGAAGAAGAGGAAAACCTAAGGAAAAAGCTACAGGTAAACGACTAACTTGAAGCAAAACAAAACAAGCGACAGACAAACAATCAACAGATAAACAAGCTACAGACAGACAGACAAACAGACAGACAGACAGACAAACAAATAGACAGACAGACAGACAAACAAATGGACAGACAGACAGACAGACAGACAGACAGACAGACAGACAGACAGACAGACAGACAGACAGACAGACAGACAGACAGACAGACAGACAGACAAATAACAGACAGACAGACAAATAACAGACAAACAACAGACAGACAGACAAAAAAAAGACAGACAGACAACAGACAGACAAACAACAGACAGACAGACAAACAACAGACAGACAAACAAATAGACAGACAGACAGACAAACAAATGGACAGACAGACAGACAGACAGACAGACAGACAGACAGACAGACAGACAGACAGACAGACAGACAGACAGACAGACAGACAGACAGACAGACAGACAGACAAATAACAGACAGACAGACAAATAACAGACAAACAACAGACAGACAGACAAAAAAAAGACAGACAACAGACAGACAAACAACAGACAGACAGACAAACAACAGACAGACAAACAACAGACAGACAGACAAAAAAAAGACAGACAGACAACAGACAGACAAACAACAGACAGACAGACAAACAACAGACAGACAACAGACAGACAGACAAACTAGGTAGTATGTACTCTTATTTTTGTTGATGTAGTTAGAAAGCCAAGCAAACTAGATAAACTGACGTCTTTTTCATTGATTTATCATCGTCTAGGCTGTTGAAAGAATCCTACAGAAAACTAAAGAAAATTTTGAACGGCCAGCTACAGAAATCAAACCAGAGACTACTCCCACCAAATCTGTAAAACCCACACCAGCTAAACAATCCACCCCTGAGAAGTCGTTTGTACTCGACGAAACGCTTCCGTCCACTAGTAGAGAAGGAGAAGGTAAAAGAGTGGGTGCACCACGATCATCCTCCAGCGAGGGATCCATTTCAGAGAGATTGGTACCGAGCAAGGACACCTCAGAAGAGCACGCTGTGTCTAAAAGCAAACAATCTGATAAATCGTCTTCAAGTGATGGTCCATTCAAAGGACTCAATGTGGTTCTGGATCTCGATTTTAGCTCTCCAAATGGCGAGGAGCTGAATTCTGTCAGTGAGGTTAAGGGCTTGGACTTCAGTTCTCAAAACCGTGAAACTGAACCGAAATCCATCAGTGAAGTTAAGGATTTGGATATAAGCGATCGCTCAGGGGTGTTCGAAAGAGAACCAAGCTATACACCATTTTCACGATCGGAAGAAATTGAAGACGATGCCCAAACAGCAGAAGACATTAGTGAAGCAAGTGAAATTCAGACCATTTCTGGAGCGTCTGCTAACGACGAACCGAGTAGATCCAAATCCTCACGGTCATCTTTACCCGAAGTTATCTCCAAGAGGTCTGGAGATGAATCTCAGAATTCTATTTCTGAAGATATATCTGAAAAAACAGCTCCACAATCTGGAGACGAATCAATCTCTGAAGCTATTTCTGCAAGGTCGTCCAGGAGGTCTGGGTCAGAATCAATATCAGAAGCCATTTCAGCTCGATCCCAGGGGTCTGGTGTTGAGTCTATATCTGAGGCCCTTTCTGTCAGGTCCAAGAGGTCTGGGGAAGAGTCTTCACCTGGTATTAAGAAGTCAGACACTCGGGATGTTTCGGGTCGCCGTTCAGAATCACCAGCAAATGAATACAGCAATACTTTTGAAAGCGAACATAACAAAGATGGAGACCAAACTGACGACGATATTAGTGAACAAATTATCGGGGATGAATCCCGTCTATCAATCAAAAATACCACTCCTAAGTCCTATTCATCTGATTTCGAACTATCAGAATCTAACATTGCGAACACTTTGGACGCTAAAGATAAGCCTCACGCTGCTAGTTATTCACTAGATTTTGAAGCACCCTCTACAAAAGTTGAAGAGCCTTCTCCAGAGAAGAGCAAAAGTAAAAGCTTATTTAAGGAGGACGAGGCTGAAGACTTGGAACAACGACGCCTTAGCCAGGCCACCGATGATGAGGAAAGTATAGCTGAAGAAATACCAGAAGAGGAGAATGATCGTCACTCGTTAGAATCTGGTGCTCTAAGCGATGCAAGTGATGAGGCAGCACCTCTGGATTCTTTAGTAAAGAAAGACAAAGATGTACAACAAGTGTCAACTCACGAAGAAGACAAGGAAGCAGCTGAGGAAGAAGATATTAGTCAATACTCACAGGACTTTGAATCTTCTCTGTCTCAGAGAATCAGTAAAAGTCTTTCTAAGGAGTTGGAACCGGAGAGCCTTCACAAAACAAGTAAAAATATTTCTAAAGAAATTGAACCCGAATCTCCTAAGAGGTTAAGTAAAAGTCTTACGAAAGAAAGAGAACCAGAAAGAAAACCTTATGAACAGGTTTATGTTCCTGGGGAAGCTACTGACGAGGAGAGCGTTGCTGAAGAAATTCCTGAAGATGAGGGTGGTGCACTTAGCGAAACAGATGAAGAAATAGCTCCTCAATTCACATTGAAGAAGCAACAAATTGAAGGCAAAGATGGGCAGTTATCAAAGGATGAAGAAGACAATTTAGAAGAAAAAGACCTCAGTCAGTACTCGGAAGATTTCGAGTCACCATCGTCACGCAAATTAAGCAAACAATCTTCAGCAGACGAACAAAGAGAAAAACAAAAGTCCATATCAAAGGGTAATGAGCCCAAAGTAGAACTCGAAGTATCACAACATCGTCTTAGTGAAGATACAGATGAGGAAAGCGTCGCGGAAGAGCTCCCAGAAGAAGATGCTTCCTTAGAAGTCGGGCAACTTAGTGATATAGATGAAAAAGCGCCACAGTTTATAGATGCGACAGACAAGACTTCAGAGCTTATCGTCTCTCCCTTACAGCCAGAAAAAGACATACAATTACCTAAAGAAAAAGAAGAAATTAGGGCTCCCTCCGATACAAAGTCGTTGGATAAAGATGAGTCACGCAGAAAACAAGCAAATAAGATTGTCCAAGACCTTTCTGCTACGTTGGTTGATGATGCGGTTGCATGTATGTCGAACTTATACGAAGAACATAGACATTTGCAAAATGAAGGTAAAAACATTCCTCAATCTCCGGTAGATACTACCCAACGTGATTCTACTATTGAAGCGAAGGCGGACTCTGAGAAAGAAGATTCGTTCAATGAATGGGGGAAACCTCCAGAAGAGGGATTTGAGATTTCTGAAGGAGAAGACTTGTCGATATCAGAAAAGTTATCGTTTACTGATGACGAAGGCTCGTTACCTCTTTTCGACTTGAAGCCTTTGGTTATTACTGCGCCGAAAGATGACCAAATTGCAAAACCAGCAATTGAGGAGAAGAAAGCTAAACCAGAAATCGAGAAGAAAAAACATGATGAAAAAGTATTAAAAGACCTTTCTGAAAACCTCTTGAAAGAGGCTGCAGCTAAAATGATCGCGCTGATGAGACAGAAGCAGGCCAAATTCAAATCTGCGGAGCAAGCATCAAAGGTCGAGAAGAAGGAAATTCCACAGAGTCCTCCGCACCACAGCCCTACGCACTACAGTCCTCTCCACAGCCCTCCTCACCACAGCCCTCCCCACTACAGTCCTCCCCACCACAGTCCTCCCTACCACAGCCCTGAGCTAAGTCCCCGAGGTTTGGATAAATTCATGGCGGTTATGAAACAATCCAGCCCACCAGGAAGTCCAACTAAAGATGGTTCAGTATTTGATGGCAATGAACTGACAGATAAACTAACACAACTGAAATTACTACATGATGAATTAGGAGCGCAATTAGGCGAGGATGATGATGATGACGATGACTTTGTCATCAACGCGAATAAACCACTCGAGTTGCCGACCGATAAAGAAGAGTACGGCCCACCAAGCGGTCAAGCTATACCTATCGTCGTTCCTCATACAGACGACGACGTCGTGTCAGTCGTGAGTACTTCTCTAGCGGCGTTCTATCGACGGAAGAAATCCGGGGGGTCACTCGGAAACGTAACGCCTCCCCCGGAATTCTCCGAGAGCAGCGTTGATGAGAAAGATCCCGATTCGAAATTAAAGCAATCATATCGCCGAATGATTTTCGATTTGACAGGCGAGGTATTCTGTAACGTCTTGACCGAAGAGTCTCCCTCGGAACGGCCGTCTTGGATGAAACCTCGACGTCGACGTAAAAATCGTTTTTATCACACTTTATCACCCGTCACAGACGAGCACGATTATCTCCCTATAGTGCAACAACGTGTGTTGGATTTAGTAGGTTTGGGAAATGAACGACCAAACTTGGACACCTTGCGACGCAAAACTCCGTTAAAACTCGGCAAGAAAGACTTTGTAGATGCTGTGTTAATACAAGAACTACGAGAAGACGAGCCTCAATGGGTGGATTACGATGATGATGAGTTGGCAGTAAAATTTCAAGTAGCCGACGCCATCTTTGAATCGTTAATGTCGGAGACTATCATGGTATTAAACGCTGTTCAACGTCGTAAAGAATCGAAACGGGACATTACTAGATAGCAGTAACGCAAAAATGTAGAATAATGCGTTATATATTTTAACGAAAATAATGTTCCATACCGTCACGCTTCTAGTACGTCACGTTCTAGTATTCTAGGAAGCATGACTTATGCGTTACATTCTAGCAGTTACCGTCACGTTATTGGGCAAACTGTGGGTAAAAACACCCCTTGCATTGCATAAGGCAACTATTGCGTGACAGTCACGGTAACAACTATTGGGGGACCGTCACGGCAACAGTTATTGCGTGACAGTCACGTCATGGAATATTGAAGAAAACAAAATTGAACAATATTCAAGACAGTAGAAAATCCCTACTGTATTTATTTAAAAAAGTTTTTATACAAAGAATTTGACAAATGAAAATATCATTCTTATGATTGTACATATAGCTTTATTAGGAGTTGTCTAGAAGTAGTATAGCAAATGTCACGTTTGGAATTGTCACACAACTATTGAGCTCATAACAATAGGCATTAAGAATGCTTTAGTTTTCTATGACAGTTTCAGACAATTGAAAATATTTTTGGTGGTTGTTAATTATGGTGCAATAAATTTGCTGTATAAAAGAGTGACACTATTTTTGCTTCAACAACGAGAGAAATCAAAACATGTGTTTAATAAATAAACTTTGGAATTTAAAACCTTTGTCAATATTACTTTAGAAACATAATTTCGTATGACTGTGAAAAGTTGTGCCTCGTGCATGCCTTGCTGCAACCTTGCTGCAACAGTGAATTTTTTTGCCGTGTCTTGTGCCATGAGCTTTTCACAGTCATACGAAATCTGCCCTATGCAAATGCCCAACAAGCCTCACTCTGACTCATTGCAAACAGTGCCTTCATTATAATATGGCACTTTTATTTTTTTAAGTAACAGTGAGAATTGTCAAGCATTTACATATCATTAGCTGCTTCCTGAGAAAGCTGTATTGGTCAATTTTCTTGTTTAAACCTTTACTCTCCATCTTTATTTGGCACAAAATATCTGGTGCATTCTGCATTCATTCTCATTAATAGAATCAAGAAGTATAATAAGGAAATGAATTGATAAAGGTTTGGGACTGAGAAAGAAGTCCAGATAATAGATTTGATTTAGCTAAGGTCCATTTTCTCTTTTTCTTGCTTTGGAGGTTCAGCTTTTTTCTCTTGGATACCTAAATGTAACATATAAACATAAGCAATAATGGAAAAATAGTAATAATGATTTGCCTCATTTATATAATGCTATTACAAAGCTCATAGCGGTTTACAAATCTGCCTTTGTGAATATCTTTAGGATTTATTGCACTGCTGTAAACCAGCAGCTTACAAACATGAGTGGTTAGTGAATGCCTCCAAGGCCTGACTGTTGTACCAGGAGACAATCCCCTACTCTTTGCGAACAGCACAACAGGATCTTTAACGTCCACCTGATCCATCAACCACTAGACCATCTCTCTTGTGCTCACATTGACTGGTTGTAAACTATGTTTTGTTAGAGTATTGAAACATGCTAAATATTCATAAATGCTTTCTGTGTTTTATACGCTGATGTAAACACTTGGTATGCAAACACATTTTGAGAAGCTTGTAATAGACCTCTTTACCCTCCTTGTTTGTTGTCCCATTTCAGATCATGTGATGCTACCCTTGGGAATTGTTTCTTTCACATGTAAATGATATAACACGTTCATCATAAAAAGAACAATTCTCAAGGGAATGACACGTGGTCTGAAATGGGCAATTTGCATACGGAGGTAAAGAGGCCTATTCCTGTTCTTCTTTTAAGATCCTACATGTTTGGATAAGTGTATCAAACTGTTTTGTATTTGTTCAATAGTCCCTTTCACCGTTCTCTTCATCATTTTGAAAGGTAGACAAGCCTTTGCATCAATGCAAAACAAACAGTGAGTTTGCAACTATAGATACTGTACCCTTTTGAATACCTTGGACAATTATCTCTATGTCTTTATCATTGCAAGCTTGCCATTCATCTTGCTTTGATGCAAAGACATGAGTATATTTCCAAATGGTGCAGAGAACAGTGAAAGGGTCTGTTAACACTGTTGATTTACAGTGAAAATTGTTGCATCTGGACCAGCAAATAGTGAACATCCATTTGATGTTTGGAGGTGGAACTTCTATTGACTCTTGGTTAATGTCATTTGTTAAATTTGATGTAAGAGCCCCTCCCAGGGGTTTTAGGGATCAAGGGAGCACGGGCATTTATTTTTAGGGAACAAGGGATACTGCCAAATTATTTTCAGGAAACAAGGGAGCAAAATATGATTAAACAATAGTTTTTTGGGATCATGGGAACATAAGGTAAACCATTTTAGGGAGACAGTTATTTACTGATGGGGAACAAGGGAGAAAATGCAAAAAGATCAAAGGATCATGGGAGCATGCACCCACCCTCCCCCTGTGAGGGGCTCATGTAAGCTCCACCTCCAAACTGATTGAAAAACATCAAGTTGAAATTCACAATTTGCTGGTCACAATGCAACAGTTTATGGTAATGCTGTTAATAAAAGTGTTTTTACTCACTTGTTTGATCTAAATCCATCTGTAGTTTATCTTGCTGTTCTCTTTTTAGTTGCTTTAATAGCAGTTTCCTCTTTTTACCAGATAAAGTTATGTTTGCCTTGGGATTTGTCCTTTTAAGTTAAGAATACAATTTGATTAAACAAGATATTGTGATATACACAATTGCAGAACCAATGTCAGGTTCCAAATCATAGAATATTAGGGAACTTTAGATTTGACAACGAGTATGAGATTGAGTACGAGTACAAGTTTTGAAATTGGCCTTCTGTGTGTTAATGATGAATTGTAGTCTTATGTATAGATTGAGACACCAAATGTATAAAAACAAGAAGTGGGATGTAATTCAGTATCAACAATACACACAAGGCCAATTTTAAAACTCGTACTCAATCTCGTTGTCAAATCTAAAGTTCCCTAATGTATCAGTCAATTCCAAGGGTGCCCATCCCCTCCCGGGGCATTTGACTTCAGCATTTGTCTGCAGGGGCGGGCATTTGACAAAAATATGTTGCCCAACCGGTGGGGCATTTAACAATCGAAATATCATGGTCAGCGGTCAAAAATAAAAAAAATACCAAACATATTTTATACTCACCTGTTCAGTCTAGTTTGTAAATCAAGTTTTTATATCAATTATTTAAATAACATCATACTTTAATACATGCCTTTGTATAAAGTGTAGGGCCAGGGTTGCCACATTAGAAAGGCAGTTTTTGCAACTGACTTTACAAGTTTCATCTCAAAAGGTAAACTTAAATTCATATTTATACGGCAATTCAAACTACTGCATAACTTTAAAAGCTTTCCGAATGATATAAATATGCTTCGATCGCACTTGACACAAAGTCAGCTGTGCTTTAAGCAAAGGGGAGCGGAAAAGGCGAAAATAACTGATGAGCTAACTGCATGCATATGTTTATTTAATAAAGTGATGTCTGATCTCTTACATTCATGAGTGTGTTGATAACTACATTAATACCATAAATGATTATAATTTTCTGCTTGCCTGGGCATGGGGAATTTGACAGTCTTCCACGCCCCTGACGGTAGGGTATTTGACAATGTAGCTTGCCCACACAGGTGGGGATTTAACAATTTAAAAAAAAAAATCAACTGCCCGGGGTGTTGGATTGCCCGGGGTGGGGATGGGCACCCTTGGAATTGACTGATACATAATGACTGCACAAATTAGGTTGGAATGTATGTATATTTGACAACAATAATGGGCAGACCATTAAACAATTGTTGGGGAGGTAAAAAATATAAAAAAATATATATAAAATATATAATATAAAATAAAATAACAACTTTAACCTTGTAAAAAAATTTTGTGCACAACAACAAAAAAACTTAAATAAAATATCGTGCAAAGCTGAAAAAAATACCCTGCACAGCCCTGAGGGCAAAAAAAATATCATGAATATATGAAAATATATGAAACAATTATACATGGTCACTGAACAGAACTGTGAGGAAAACTATCAACGTACCCCCCCCCCCCCCCCAACATCCCAACCATGAATTACGTCATGTCCTATATTATTTTTCTATGTCCATCAAGCTTTTCAATTTTAGAGACCTATCACCTCAATCTTGAAAGATACGTATACCAAAACGTACCCATGAGACAGAATATATATAAGTTATCTTATAAATATATTATTATCTGATATATATTATTATCTGATATATATTATTATCTGATATATATTATTATCTGATATATATTATTATCTGATATATATTATTATCTGAAATATATTATTATCTGATATTGTCGAGGCTAAATCTCTTCAGACTTTTAAAGTTAAATTATCAAAACACTTTAGTAGAGATTAACTAATGTACGTGTTACTTTATATTTAACGCAGTGTCAATGACTGCCTGTCATTTAGTCCATGCCAGACCGTGACGGGCAGTAACGTAACACATCGTTGATAGTTGAATTGTACATGACCAATAAATAGAGTTCTTTTAGCTCTTTCTTTTCTATTTGAACTAAGACTAGTTCAATTTACCGTTTGAAAGAGTCTCCTTTCGATTTTGAGAAAACTTACGACCGCCCAACACTCAGTCACGTCGTTGAGTACATTGAGGTCAAGGCGAAAATTTCTAAGTGTCAAGCCGGCTATATAGTATGTAGAGGGAAGGCACTACGTCCTTATCCAATTCCGCTTAGCTCGAAATAAGCGCTTGATATTTCTATATGAAATAAAACTAGTTTGATTTGATAAACTTCAGCCATTCTCTCGAATTTTGTACAAAATTTTGGACTGCCTGTCATTTAGTTTTTTTTAAGACCGCGACGGGCTGCCGTACATATAGACACTGCGTATATTTAAATATTCAAATTATGACTAATATTATAATTTTTATTTATAAGTTTTTATATACATTATGTACGAATTTTATCCAATCTGTTAATTTATTATCATTATTGTTATTTCATATATATTTTTATTTTCCATAGTTAGCGTGATAACTGTTTTATAGTTTTTGCTGACTTAATAAAATGTAGATATATAACTCACATTGTTTTTCGTATGATATGGCTTGTAACAAGAACATCTTTTACTTTTTCTGTTTTCTTGGCACTCTGTCGTTTCTTCTGTTGCTTCTTAATCCTTCCAGATCTTTTGAGATTCTTTTGTAAGGCCTAAAGATCAACGAGAACATCAAGATAACTTTAAAACAATGAAGTCATGGCCTATAACAGAGGTATACTAAGACTCGATTTCATTATCTGTCAAATGATCTCATATGTGGCCACAATAACGTCAACTCACCGATCTTGGCCGGTTGTACACGTTCCCGCCTGTCATTCCAGCTGTAAATCGTCGAATTTCAAGGTAAAAATGCTACAAAAACGTGTAATTCTGTTTCTCAAACGAACACAACTTGTTTTCCTTCGTTCCCACGTGTTGTGTGCTCTACCACAACTAGTTACCAATCTTTCGAAGTAGTTCCCGTTCAAAATGGCCGCCAAAACAATGCCCAAAATGTATTAGCAGTGAATCTTGACATGCTACGCTTTTTATGCTCAAAAAGAAACCAAAATACTCTACGATATTCGGTTAAATATCAAAGAAAGCTTCTAAGCAACAAGAATTTGCTTTACATACGAGGAACTGCTATAACTTCACTTCAAAACTTCATAAATATTTACAATCGTTTCAGCCAGCTTCGATATCGAAAGATCTGTTCAACAATGGCTAGCGATGGACAGCATTTGGGCACGGACATCATTGCAGTTTGCCAGCTGGCTTGTAAGAACGATGTCATGGAGAACTTTAGAACTTGCAAGGAACTGATCGAGAAAGCAAAAGCCAGACGGGCAAAGGTAGTGTAAATTAATTATTTATTATTCTTGATTCGATTAATATTGCTAAACAACCAAGCGACATTTAGTCGATATAGGTAACATCTATCATCACCAGTATCATTATCATCAGCAGCAGAAGCATCATCATCATCATTATCATTATTATTATCATCATCATCATCATCATCACCATCATGCATCTTTATAAATTTATCCTCTGAATCCCTCCCTGGAAGTAACTATACCAGAACTAAATCGGCTGAAATTAACTCAGAGAATTATAGTGATCAACAAGAAGACACTGTAAGAATTTTATTCAATTTTATTCAATTTTAAGGCAAAAAATCGAAGGTTCAAAAGTACCCATATATCCTTTAGTGAATCAACACTAACAGTGAACTTGGGCTACCTGTGGTGAATCAACACTAACAGTGAACTTGGGCTACCTGTGGTGAATCAACACTAACAGTGAGCTTGGGCTACCTGTGCATGCATCAGCATCATTCCATCATTTCATAAACATACAAATTTATTTCAATACCATCAGTATCATTATATTATATTATCATCATCATAATTCTCATCATCACCATCTTGATGTATATATAATGTTCCCAGGGCTGTCAACTCTACCAGACTCCGGGAGTCTCAAGATTTTGGATCGTTTCTCCCGGTCTCAAGATTTCAGCGCCAAATCTCCCGGATAATCAGTAAAATTGATACATTTACTAAGAAAAAGCCTGATATATGTACAAAGGTTTTTTTTTTGGTTCAGAACTTTTAAGGCAAACAAAATGTCAGAAATTCGTAATTTTCGAACAAAATGGCAGAACTTTTTGAATTATCGTCAATCTCCAGGTTTGAACATGTCTGGGGTTGGCAGCCCTGCGTTCCATAATGGCAACTATTTTATCCAGCATGTATTTCATGATCTAGATGGTTTTTCTACCGGAGGCGTATGACTACTTAGCTGAAAATAAACAAGAGTCACTAGCAATGGCACAGAGTATTGATGGTCCAAGGATGAAAGAAATGTGTCATTTAGCAAAAGCAAATGATGTATGGCTATCACTTGGTGGCTTCCACAACATGAAGGTAATGCTGATCAATCAATCAATCATGACATCAATCATGCAATCAACCAATTTACCATGCAAACAATCAACCAATCTTGCAAATCTTGCAATCTTGCCTCGTGTGCAAAAAATATATATCCTGCACTGAAACATTGCAGCTACCCCCTAGGGTCGAAAATTTCAATTTTTTGACCAAATTGAAATTGTTGAATTTTTCATCTATTTTGATTGTTAATCATTCTAGGATTGATCAGATAACATATAGACTTCAATCAGATAGTTTTAGGGATGTTTAGAAAAACATTGAAAATTGATCAAAATTGAGAATTTTTCCTCTCCCCCCTAGCATCGAAAATTTCAATTTTTTGACCAAATTGAAATTGTTGAATTTTTCATCTATTTTGATTGGTAATCATTCTAGGATTGATCAGATAACATATAGACATCAGTCAGATAGTTTTAGGCATGTTTTGAAAAATATTGAAAATTGATCAAAATTGAGAATTTTTCCTCTACCCCCTAGCATCGAAAATTTCAATTTTTTTGACTAAAGTGAAATTGTTGAATTTTTCATCTATTTTGATTGGTAATCATTCTTGGATTGATCAGATAACATATAGACATCAGTCAGACAGTTTTAGGCATGTTTTGAAAAATATTGAAAATTGATCAAAATTGAGAATTTTTCCTCTACCCCCTAGCATCGAAAATTTCAATTTTTTAACTAAATTGAAATTGTTGAATTTTTCATCTATTTTGATTGGTAATCATTCTTGGATTGATCAGATAACATATAGACATCAGTCAGACAGTTTTAGGCACGTTTTGAAAAGTATTGAAAATTGATCAAAATTGAGAATTTTTCCTCTACCCCCTAGCATCGAAAATTTCAATTTTTTTGACTAAAGTGAAATTGTTGAATTTTTCATCTATTTTGATTGGTAATCATTCTTGGATTGATGAGATAACATATAGACATCAGTCAGACAGTTTTAGGCATGTTTTGAAAAATATTGAAAATTGATCAAAATTGAGAATTTTTCCTCTACCCCCTAGCATCGAAAATTTCAATTTTTTGACCAAATTGAAATTGTTGAATTTTTCATCTATTTTGATTGGTAATCATTCTAGGATTGATCAGATAACATATAGACTTCAATCAGATAGTTTTAGGGATGTTTAGAAAAACATTGAAAATTGATCAAAATTGAGAATTTTTCCTCTACCCCCTAGCATCGAAAATTTCAATTTTTTGACCAAATTGAAATTGTTGAATTTTTCATCTATTTTGATTGGTAATCATTCTAGGATTGATCAGATAACATATAGACATCAGTCAGACAGTTTTAGGCATGTTTTGAAAAATATTGAAAATTGATCAAAATTGAGAATTTTTCCTCTACCCCCTAGCATCGAAAATTTCAATTTTTTGACTAAATTGAAATTGTTGAATTTTTCATCTATTTTGATTGGTAATCATTCTTGGATTGATCAGATAACATATAGACATCAGTCAGACAGTTTTAGGCATGTTTTGAAAAATATTGAAAATTGATCAAAATTGAGAATTTTTCCTCTACCCCCTAGCATCGAAAATTTGAATTTTTTGACTAAATTGAAATTGTTGAATTTTTCATCTATTTTGATTGGTAATCATTCTTGGATTGATCAGATAACATATACACATCAGTCAGATAGTTTTAAGAATGTTTTGAAAAATATTGAAAATTGATCAAAATTGAAAATTTTTCCTCTACCCCCTAGCATCGAAAATTTCAATTTTTTGACTAAATTGAAATTGTTGAATTTTTCATCTATTTTGATTGGTAATCATTCTTGGATTGATCAGATAACATATAGACATCAGTCAGACAGTTTTAGGCACGTTTTGAAAAATATTGAAAATTGATCAAAATTGAGAATTTTTCCTCTACCCCCTAGCATCGAAAATTTCAATTTTTTGACTAAAGTGAAATTGTTGAATTTTTCATCTATTTTGATTGGTAATCATTCTTGGATTGATCAGATAACATATACACATCAGTCAGACAGTTTTAGGCACGTTTTGAAAAATATTGAAAATTGATCAAAATTGAGAATTTTTCCTCTACCCCCTAGCATCGAAAATTTCAATTTTTTTGACTAAAGTGAAATTGTTGAATTTTTCATCTATTTTGATTGGTAATCATTCTTGGATTGATCAGATAACATATAGACATCAGTCAGACAGTTTTAGGCATGTTTTGAAAAATATTGAAAATTGATCAAAATTGAGAATTTTTCCTCTACCCCCTAGCATCGAAAATTTGAATTTTTTGACTAAAGTGAAATTGTTGAATTTTTCATCTATTTTGATTGGTAATCATTCTTGGATTGATCAGATAACATATACACATCAGTCAGATAGTTTTAGGCATGTTTTGAAAAATATTGAAAATTGATCAAAATTGAGAATTTTTCCTCTACCCCCTAGCATCGAAAATTTGAATTTTTTGACTAAAGTGAAATTGTTGAATTTTTCATCTATTTTGATTGGTAATCATTCTTGGATTGATCAGATAACATATACACATCAGTCAGATAGTTTTAGGCATGTTTTGAAAAATATTGAAAATTGATCAAAATTGAGAATTTTTCCTCTACCCCCTAGCATCGAAAATTTCAATTTTTTGACTAAAGTGAAATTGTTGAATTTTTCATCTATTTTGATTGGTAATCATTCTTGGATTGATCAGATAACATATACACATCAGTCAGATAGTTTTAGGCATGTTTTGAAAAATATTGAAAATTGATCAAAATTGAGAATTTTTCCTCTACCCCCTAGCATCGAAAATTTCAATTTTTTTGACTAAAGTGAAATTGTTGAATTTTTCATCTATTTTGATTGGTAATCATTCTTGGATTGATCAGATAACATATAGACATCAGTCAGACAGTTTTAGGCATGTTTTGAAAAATATTGAAAATTGATCAAAATTGAGAATTTTTCCTCTACCCCCTAGCATCGAAAATTTGACCAAATTGAAATTGTTGAATTTTTCATCTATTTTGATTGGTAATCATTCTAGGATTGATCACATAACATATAGACTTCAATCAGATAGTTTTAGGGATGTTTAGAAAAATATTGAAAATTGATCAAAATTGAGAATTTTTCCTCTACCCCCTAGCATCGAAAATTTCAATGTTTTGACTAAATTGAAATTGTTGAATTTTTCATCTATTTTGATTGGTAATCATTCTTGGATTGATCAGATAACATATAGACATCAGTCAGACAGTTTTAGGCACGTTTTGAAAAATATTGAAAATTGATCAAAATTGAGAATTTTTCCTCTACCCCCTAGCATCGAAAATTTCAATTTTTTTGACTAAAGTGAAATTGTTGAATTTTTCATCTATTTTGATTGGTAATCATTCTTGGATTGATCAGATAACATATAGACATCAGTCAGACAGTTTTAGGCATGTTTTGAAAAATATTGAAAATTGATCAAAATTGAGAATTTTTCCTCTACCCCCTAGCATCGAAAATTTCAATGTTTTGACTAAATTGAAATTGTTGAATTTTTCATCTATTTTGATTGGTAATCATTCTTGGATTGATCAGATAACATATAGACATCAGTCAGACAGTTTTAGGCACGTTTTGAAAAATATTGAAAATTGATCAAAATTGAGAATTTTTCCTCTACCCCCTAGCATCGAAAATTTCAATTTTTTTGACTAAAGTGAAATTGTTGAATTTTTCATCTATTTTGATTGGTAATCATTCTTGGATTGATCAGATAACATATAGACATCAGTCAGACACTTTTAGGCATGTTTTGAAAAATATTGAAAATTGATCAAAATTGAGAATTTTTCCTCTACCCCCTAGCATCTAAAATTTGACCAAATTGAAATTGTTGAATTTTTCATCTATTTTGATTGGTAATCATTCTAGGATTGATCACATAACATATAGACTTCAATCAGATAGTTTTAGGGATGTTTAGAAAAATATTGAAAATTGATCAAAATTGAGAATTTTTCCTCTACCCCCTAGCATCGAAAATTTCAATTTTTTTGACTAAAGTGAAATTGTTGAATTTTTCATCTATTTTGATTGGTAATCATTCTTGGATTGATCAGATAACATATAGACATCAGTCAGACAGTTTTAGGCATGTTTTGAAAAATATTGAAAATTGATCAAAATTGAGAATTTTTCCTCTACCCCCTAGCATCGAAAATTTCAATTTTTTTGACTAAAGTGAAATTGTTGAATTTTTCATCTATTTTGATTGGTAATCATTCTTGGATTGATCAGATAACATATAGACATCAGTCAGACAGTTTTAGGCACGTTTTGAAAAATATTGAAAATTGATCAAAATTGAGAATTTTTCCTCTACCCCCTAGCATCGAAAATTTCAATTTTTTTGACTAAAGTGAAATTGTTGAATTTTTCATCTATTTTGATTGGTAATCATTCTTGGATTGATCAGATAACATATACACATCAGTCAGACAGTTTTAGGCATGTTTTGAAAAATATTGAAAATTGATCAAAATTGAGAATTTTTCCTCTACCCCCTAGCATCGAAAATTTGAATTTTTTGACTAAAGTGAAATTGTTGAATTTTTCATCTATTTTGATTGGTAATCATTCTTGGATTGATCAGATAACATATACACATCAGTCAGATAGTTTTAGGCATGTTTTGAAAAATATTGAAAATTGATCAAAATTGAGAATTTTTCCTCTACCCCCTAGCATCGAAAATTTCAATTTTTTGACTAAAGTGAAATTGTTGAATTTTTCATCTATTTTGATTGGCAATCATTCTTGGATTGATCAGATAACATATACACATCAGTCAGATAGTTTTAGGCATGTTTTGAAAAATATTGAAAATTGATCAAAATTGAGAATTTTTCCTCTACCCCCTAGCATCGAAAATTTGACCAAATTGAAATTGTTGAATTTTTCATCTATTTTGATTGGTAATCATTCTTGGATTGATCAGATAACATATAGACATCAGTCAGACAGTTTTAGGCACGTTTTGAAAAATATTGAAAATTGATCAAAATTGAGAATTTTTCCTCTACCCCCTAGCATCGAAAATTTCAATTTTTTGACTAAATTGAAATTGTTGAATTTTTCATCTATTTTGATTGGTAATCATTCTTGGATTGATCACATAACATATAGACATCAGTCAGATAGTTTTAGGCATGTTTTGAAAAATATTGAAAATTGATCAAAATTGAGAATTTTTCCTCTACCCCCTAGCATCGAAAATTTCAATGTTTTGACTAAATTGAAATTGTTGAATTTTTCATCTATTTTGATTGGTAATCATTCTTGGATTGATCACATAACATATAGACATCAGTCAGACAGTTTTAGGCACGTTTTGAAAAATATTGAAAATTGATCAAAATTGAGAATTTTTCCTCTACCCCCTAGCATCGAAAATTTCAATTTTTTTGACTAAAGTGAAATTGTTGAATTTTTCATCTATTTTGATTGGTAATCATTCTTGGATTGATCAGATAACATATAGACATCAGTCAGACAGTTTTAGGCACGTTTTGAAAAATATTGAAAATTGATCAAAATTGAGAATTTTTCCTCTACCCCCTAGCATCGAAAATTTCAATTTTTTTGACTAAAGTGAAATTGTTGAATTTTTCATCTATTTTGATTGGTAATCATTCTTGGATTGATCAGATAACATATAGACATCAGTCAGACAGTTTTAGGCACGTTTTGAAAAATATTGAAAATTGATCAAAATTGAGAATTTTTCCTCTACCCCCTAGCATCGAAAATTTCAATTTTTTTGACTAAAGTGAAATTGTTGAATTTTTCATCTATTTTGATTGGTAATCATTCTTGGATTGATCAGATAACATATACACATCAGTCAGATAGTTTTAGGCATGTTTTGAAAAATATTGAAAATTGATCAAAATTGAGAATTTTTCCTCTACCCCCTAGCATCGAAAATTTGAATTTTTTGACTAAAGTGAAATTGTTGAATTTTTCATCTATTTTGATTGGTAATCATTCTTGGATTGATCAGATAACATATAGACATCAGTCAGACAGTTTTAGGCACGTTTTGAAAAATATTGAAAATTGATCAAAATTGAGAATTTTTCCTCTACCCCCTAGCATCGAAAATTTCAATTTTTTGACTAAAGTGAAATTGTTGAATTTTTCATCTATTTTGATTGGTAATCATTCTTGGATTGATCAGATAACATATACACATCAGTCAGATAGTTTTAGGCATGTTTTGAAAAATATTGAAAATTGATCAAAATTGAGAATTTTTCCTCTACCCCCTAGCATCGAAAATTTCAATTTTTTGACTAAATTGAAATTGTTGAATTTTTCATCTATTTTGATTGGTAATCATTCTTGGATTGATCAGATAACATATAGACATCAGTCAGACAGTTTTAGGCACGTTTTGAAAAATATTGAAAATTGATCAAAATTGAGAATTTTTCCTCTACCCCCTAGCATCGAAAATTTCAATTTTTTTGACTAAAGTGAAATTGTTGAATTTTTCATCTATTTTGATTGGTAATCATTCTTGGATTGATCAGATAACATATAGACATCAGTCAGACAGTTTTAGGCATGTTTTGAAAAATATTGAAAATTGATCAAAATTGAGAATTTTTCCTCTACCCCCTAGCATCGAAAATTTCAATTTTTTGACTAAAGTGAAATTGTTGAATTTTTCATCTATTTTGATTGGTAATCATTCTTGGATTGATCAGATAACATATACACATCAGTCAGATAGTTTTAGGCATGTTTTGAAAAATATTGAAAATTGATCAAAATTGAGAATTTTTCCTCTACCCCCTAGCATCGAAAATTTCAATTTTTTGACTAAATTGAAATTGTTGAATTTTTCATCTATTTTGATTGGTAATCATTCTTGGATTGATCACATAACATATAGACATCAGTCAGACAGTTTTAGGCATGTTTTGAAAAATATTGAAAATTGATCAAAATTGAGAATTTTTCCTCTACCCCCTAGCATCGAAAATTTGAATTTTTTGACTAAAGTGAAATTGTTGAATTTTTCATCTATTTTGATTGGTAATCATTCTTGGATTGATCAGATAACATATACACATCAGTCAGACAGTTTTAGGCATGTTTTGAAAAATATTGAAAATTGATCAAAATTGAGAATTTTTCCTCTACCCCCTAGCATCGAAAATTTGAATTTTTTGACTAAAGTGAAATTGTTGAATTTTTCATCTATTTTGATTGGTAATCATTCTTGGATTGATCAGATAACATATACACATCAGTCAGATAGTTTTAGGCATGTTTTGAAAAATATTGAAAATTGATCAAAATTGAGAATTTTTCCTCTACCCCCTAGCATCGAAAATTTCAATTTTTTTGACTAAATTGAAATTGTTGAATTTTTCATCTATTTTGATTGGTATTCATTCTTGGATTGATCACATAACATATAGACATCAGTCAGACAGTTTTAGGCATGTTTTGAAAAATATTGAAAATTGATCAAAATTGAGAATTTTTCCTCTACCCCCTAGCATCGAAAATTTCAATTTTTTTGACTAAAGTGAAATTGTTGAATTTTTCATCTATTTTGATTGGTAATCATTCTTGGATTGATCAGATAACATATACACATCAGTCAGGTAGTTTTAGGCATGTTTTGAAAAATATTGAAAATTGATCAAAATTGGGAATTTTTCCTCTACCCCCTAGCATCGAAAATTTCAATTTTTTGACTAAATTGAAATTGTTGAATTTTTCATCTATTTTGATTGGTATTCATTCTTGGATTGATCACATAACATATAGACATCAGTCAGACAGTTTTAGGCATGTTTTGAAAAATATTGAAAATTGATCAAAATTGAGAATTTTTCCTCTACCCCCTAGCATCGAAAATTTCAATTTTTTGACTAAATTGAAATTGTTGAATTTTTCATCTATTTTGATTGGTAATCATTCTTGGATTGATCAGATAACATATAGACATCAGTCAGACAGTTTTAGGCACGTTTTGAAAAATATTGAAAATTGATCAAAATTGAGAATTTTTCCTCTACCCCCTAGCATCGAAAATTTCAATTTTTTTGACTAAAGTGAAATTGTTGAATTTTTCATCTATTTTGATTGGTAATCATTCTTGGATTGATCAGATAACATATAGACATCAGTCAGACAGTTTTAGGCATGTTTTGAAAAATATTGAAAATTGATCAAAATTGAGAATTTTTCCTCTACCCCCTAGCATCGAAAATTTCAATTTTTTGACTAAAGTGAAATTGTTGAATTTTTCATCTATTTTGATTGGTAATCATTCTTGGATTGATCAGATAACATATACACATCAGTCAGATAGTTTTAGGCATGTTTTGAAAAATATTGAAAATTGATCAAAATTGAGAATTTTTCCTCTACCCCCTAGCATCGAAAATTTCAATTTTTTGACTAAATTGAAATTGTTGAATTTTTCATCTATTTTGATTGGTAATCATTCTTGGATTGATCACATAACATATAGACATCAGTCAGACAGTTTTAGGCATGTTTTGAAAAATATTGAAAATTGATCAAAATTGAGAATTTTTCCTCTACCCCCTAGCATCGAAAATTTGAATTTTTTGACTAAAGTGAAATTGTTGAATTTTTCATCTATTTTGATTGGTAATCATTCTTGGATTGATCAGATAACATATACACATCAGTCAGACAGTTTTAGGCATGTTTTGAAAAATATTGAAAATTGATCAAAATTGAGAATTTTTCCTCTACCCCCTAGCATCGAAAATTTGAATTTTTTGACTAAAGTGAAATTGTTGAATTTTTCATCTATTTTGATTGGTAATCATTCTTGGATTGATCAGATAACATATACACATCAGTCAGATAGTTTTAGGCATGTTTTGAAAAATATTGAAAATTGATCAAAATTGAGAATTTTTCCTCTACCCCCTAGCATCGAAAATTTCAATTTTTTTGACTAAATTGAAATTGTTGAATTTTTCATCTATTTTGATTGGTATTCATTCTTGGATTGATCACATAACATATAGACATCAGTCAGACAGTTTTAGGCATGTTTTGAAAAATATTGAAAATTGATCAAAATTGAGAATTTTTCCTCTACCCCCTAGCATCGAAAATTTCAATTTTTTTGACTAAAGTGAAATTGTTGAATTTTTCATCTATTTTGATTGGTAATCATTCTTGGATTGATCAGATAACATATACACATCAGTCAGGTAGTTTTAGGCATGTTTTGAAAAATATTGAAAATTGATCAAAATTGGGAATTTTTCCTCTACCCCCTAGCATCGAAAATTTCAATTTTTTGACTAAATTGAAATTGTTGAATTTTTCATCTATTTTGATTGGTATTCATTCTTGGATTGATCACATAACATATAGACATCAGTCAGACAGTTTTAGGCATGTTTTGAAAAATATTGAAAATTGATCAAAATTGAGAATTTTTCCTCTACCCCCTAGCATCGAAAATTTCAATTTTTTGACTAAATTGAAATTGTTAAATTTTTCATCTATTTTGATTGGTAATCATTCTAGGATTGATCACATAACATATGGACTACAATCAGATAGTTTTAGGGATGTTTAGAAAAATATTGAAAATTGATCAAAATTGAGAATTTTTCCTCTACCCCCTAGCATCGAAAATTTGAATTTTTTGACTAAAGTGAAATTGTTGAATTTTTCATCTATTTTGATTGGTAATCATTCTTGGATTGATCACATAACATATAGACATCAGTCAGACAGTTTTAGGCATGTTTTGAAAAATATTGAAAATTGATCAAAATTGAGAATTTTTCCTCTACCCCCTAGCATCGAAAATTTCAATTTTTTGACTAAATTGAAATTGTTGAATTTTTCATCTATTTTGATTGGTAATAATTCTTGGATTGATCAGATAACATATAGACATCAGTTAGACAGTTTTAGGCACGTTTTGAAAAATATTGAAAATTGATCAAAATTGAGAATTTTTCCTCTACCCCCTAGCATCGAAAATTTGAATTTTTTTGACTAAAGTGAAATTGTTGAATTTTTCATCTATTTTGATTGGTAATCATTCTTGGATTGATCAGATAACATATAGACATCAGTCAGACAGTTTTAGGCATGTTTTGAAAAATATTGAAAATTGATCAAAATTGAGAATTTTTCCTCTACCCCCTAGCATCGAAAATTTGAATTTTTTGACTAAAGTGAAATTGTTGAATTTTTCATCTATTTTGATTGGTAATCATTCTTGGATTGATCAGATAACATATACACATCAGTCAGATAGTTTTAGGCATGTTTTGAAAAATATTGAAAATTGATCAAAATTGAGAATTTTTCCTCTACCCCCTAGCATCGAAAATTTGAATTTTTTGACTAAATTGAAATTGTTGAATTTTTCATCTATTTTGATTGGTAATCATTCTTGGATTGATCACATAACATATAGACATCAGTCAGACAGTTTTAGGCATGTTTTGAAAAATATTGAAAATTGATCAAAATTGAGAATTTTTCCTCTACCCCCTAGCATCGAAAATTTCAATTTTTTGACTAAAGTGAAATTGTTGAATTTTTCATCTATTTTGATTGGTAATCATTCTTGGATTGATCAGATAACATATACACATCAGTCAGGTAGTTTTAGGGATGTTTAGAAAAATATTGAAAATTGATCAAAATTGAGAATTTTCCTCTACCCCCTAGCATCGAAAATTTCAATTTTTTGACTAAATTGAAATTGTTGAATTTTTCATCTATTTTGATTGGTAATCATTCTTGGATTGATCACATAACATATAGACATCAGTCAGGTAGTTTTAGGCATGTTTTGAAAAATATTGAAAATTGATCAAAATTGAGAATTTTTCCTCTACCCCCTAGCATCGAAAATTTCAATTTTTTGACTAAATTGAAATTGTTGAATGTTTCATCTATTTTGATTGGTAATCATTCTTGGATTGATGAGATAACATATAGACTTCAATCAGATAGTTTTAGGCATGTTTAGAAAAATATTGAAAATTGATCAAAATTGAGAATTTTTCCTCTACCCCCTAGCATCAAAAATTTCAATTTTTTGACTAAATTCAAATTGTTGAATGTTTCATCTATTTTGATTGGTAATCATTCTAGGATTGATGAGATAACATATAGACTTCAATCAGATTGTTTTAGGGATGTTTAGAAAAAAATTGAAAATTGATCAAAATTGAGAATTTTTCCTCTACCCCCTAGCATCGAAAATTTCAATTTTTTGACTAAAGTGAAATTGTTGAATTTTTCATATATCTTGATTGGTAATCATTCTAGGATTAAACAATTTATTTGCAAATGCTAACAATACAAAGGGTCCAAAGGTCATTTAGTCTGCTGAGTGCTCACATGCAGTTATATATTTCAACCAATCACAGCCTGTTTTTCCTATCTGTCAATCAAAGAATGATTAGCTTTCTCGCTTCGGTTCAGTAATCTATAATCTCAGCCTGAGCTATACAACAGTTTCCCTAGGTTCCAGATGCTCTAGAGGGGATTGGAGAGAGAGAGAGAGCGGCGCATAGACATTAGTCAGATAGTTTTAGGGATGTTTTGAAAAATATTCAAAATCGATCAAAATTGAGAATTTTTCACCTACCACCCCCTTCCCCCATCCAATGTCTTATTGTCCATCCCTAATGCAAATCTATTACTTTAAGTATATTAATAAAATATTATTACTAATGTGGAGAAACGTTTTCTTCCAGCCTACAACAACTGATAATAGAATATCAAATACCCATGTCATCGTGGACAATCATGGAACAATTGTTGAGACCTATGACAAATCTCATTTATTTGACGTTGATATTCTAAATGGTCCTGTTCTAAAGGAAAGTGCTGGTGCTGTACCTGGAGATCACATAGCTCCTCCGGTCAGTACCCCTGTGGGGAAAGTTGGAATGGCAATTGTATCCTTTAAATTACAGTCTGTGTGGGTTTCCTCTTGCTCTAAGTGGTTATTATGTTGTGTCTGAAACTCATTAAGTAATCTCTAAAAAAATAACCATTCAACAGTGTAGTTGTGCCTTTTTCCTCATTTATAAATTCTGGAAATATTTTGAATGAATAATACACCGAATCGAAATATGTTGACCAATTTCAATAACTATTGTTATTGACTTACTAGCCTCTCGTTCATGTAAAATCGCCATTGTATTCTATCATGAATACGAGGCTAGTGAATCAAGAACAATAGCAGGCCGCCATATTTCGATTCGGTCTATAAAACATAAAGCTTTTGTATGAAATTGAATTGTGCAGAGCAAGGAGGTTGTAATCAGCAATATCATATTCAGCCTCATTCAATAATTGGTTATTATCACTAAGGTTTATTTTCTAGATGTTTATTGGTTTCCCTTATTTATACTTATAAGTTGTAACTTTTACAAACTATTTTACAGTGCGAATCAAATAACCGTGGGCACCTAGAAATATTTTAGAAATCGTTTATTATCCGTTGAACAACTCACAAACAACTATATCACCACAAGAAGTTTGAATAATGTGTAGTATGATAAACGTTTTGTAGTTAGAGTTGTTTGTGAGCTGTTCAATGAACAATAAATGATTTCTAAAATATTTCTGGGTGCCCACGGTTTTTCGATTGGCACTGTTACTAAGTATCATTAAGCTATTTTCTTAACCAACCAGTGCTATGACATTCGATTTCCAGAGATGGCATTATCTCTTGCTAAACAAGGAGCAGACATCATTACTTTCCCATCAGCTTTTACATACACTACTGGGGCTGCACACTGGGAGGTATGTATCAAGGTTTCTATTTGAGGAATTTAGGACAGTTGTCCATGTTATATACTCTGATCTAAACACACAAGATGTCGGGAGAACATGAGAGAAATGTAGGGAAACCACGACACAAAGTGGCAACTGACTGACTGACTTACTTACTGACTGATTCACCAGTAATACTCTTGACTACGGTAACTGAACTGAGTGACCAACCCACCGAACGAACAACCAGTACTGGTCAAACGACTGACCGATCAACCAAACAATCTGACTGACTGGCCTATTGATTGATTAATTGATTAAATGATAAATTGATGGATGGATTAATTGATAGATGAATTGAATAATTGATTGATGGATTGATGGATGGATGGATTGATTGATGGATTGATAAATTGATGGATGGATTGAAAAATTGATTGATGGATTGATTGATGGATTGATAAATTGATTGATGGATTGAATAATTGATAGACGGATTGAATAGTTGATTGATGGATTGATTGATAAATTGATTGATTGATTGATTGATAAATGGATTGATTGATTTATTGATTGATAAATGGATTGATAAATGGATTGATTGATAAATAGATTGATTGATAAATAGATTGATTGATTGATTGATAAATAGATTGATTGATTGATTGATAAATGGATTTATTGATTGATAAATGGATTGATTGATAAATTGATTGATTGATTGATTATCGTATCATTTTGTAGATCAAGTTGGTTGGTCTGTTGGATGGATGGATAGTCTGTCTGTCAGTTATCCATCCAGTTATTCATTTGATCAATCAATCAATCAATCAAATAATCAATTAATCAATCCATCAATCCATCAATCAATCCTTCAATCAATTTATCAATCAATCAATCCATTTATCAATTCTTGTTGTTTGTTTTCTTTAAGGTTCTTTTACGTAGCCGAGCCATAGAGACACAGTGTTACGTTGTAGCAGCTGCGCAGACTGGACAGAACACCAGCAAGAGAAAATGTTATGGACACTCAATGGTAAGTGGTTATTTTGTTTTAATTTTGGGCTTTTGTCTAGTTCTGTTTATTTGTCTGTATGCCAGTTTTTGTTGCTGTTGGGTTTTTTTCGTTCTTTTGTATATGTTTGTTTGTTCGTTCATTTGTTTGTTTGTTTGTTTGTTCGCTCTTTCATTTGTTTGTTCATTTGTTTGTTTGTTTGTTTGTTCATTTGTTTGTTTGTTTGTTTGTTCATCTGTTTGTTTGTTTGTTTGTTTGTTTGTTCATTTGTTTGTTTGTTTTTTCATCTGTTTGTTTGTTTGTTTGTTCATCTGTGTGTTTGTTTGTTTGTTCATTTGTTCGTGCTTTTGCTTGTTTGATTCTGTAAACCGAATGCTAACATGGCCGTCAATGACTTTCAAAAATAATAACCTAATCTTAGAAAATAAGCACCAACTTCAGAAAGAGCAAGCAGAAATATATAATTTTGGACAATTTTATTGCTATAAATACAATTCAAGTTTGAAGCTATTTGGAATCAAAATTATCGTAGCGTTTTCACATTTTTGAAATTCTCATAACTTCTCAAGATTTTAATATTTTCCTTCGAACTTTTTAACTTTGTTGATGTCATTCTAATCTATAATTCTGATGTAGTAATCAATTAACATATGAATAACATCTATAAAAAATACTCGATTACGATTGGCTGACGAACTGTGAATTTTTTAATTAATACTGTGCAATTAATTAATTGCACGGTATTAAGAAACTTTTGTGCTTTCAAATTGATTCATTGCCCTGCACTTTTATTGTCAGAAACTCGTATTTTTTATCTATGTGATATTAAATGAAAATTACACTTATGTTCTCGAAGAATTAATGAAAAATAGCGCTTGTATTTGATGAAAGTGAATTAATACATTTTCATCAAATACGCGTGGTATTTTTCATTAATTCTTCTCGAACGGTGTAATTTCCTATACGAATTAAAAAAAATATGATACTGAAGTGGTGGCCATATTTGCATTCAGTCTATGTGGATTAGTTAAAAATTATTAATGAATATATAAAAAGAGGCAATTTTTGTTTGAGTCTTACAGTGTTTTTTATTTACTGTTTAATTAATTTCTCGTCAAAAACCCTTTTATCGTTATCTAAAAATAACTTTTGGCACACATAACCGAAATATAAAAGCAATGTAGAGTATTGACATTGATATTAAGAATATGTGTTAAACAATAAAAGCAATAATGAATCTCACTGATCTTCCGAGATGTACGTCGAATTATATTTATTGAATTGGAAATGACATGCAAAGGAAAGTGCTGTTTATTTGCACAATTATCCATTAATAGTAAGAAGCTTAAAAGTGAAACTGGAAATGATTATAAGTTATAAAGGAAGCGAGGAAAAAGTTTCCTCAACTAACGTGTTACTTGTAATTAAAAAGGACAATAACCGCAAAAATAAGAGAATGAACGACTTTTCCTCGTGGCAAACTGAAAGCATTTTGCCAAAGTTTTTTTAAAATTAATACTTAATTGGAAATGGTTACAAGTTATAAAGGAAGCGAGAAACAAAGGTTCCTGTAAATAAATTCAATTAACGTTGTACTTCTAAAACTCTAACTCTAACAATAACGACAAAAACTAAGAGAATAAATAACTTTTTCTCGTGACAAAAGCATTTTGTCAAAGTTGTTTTTTTAATTAATACTTAATTGGAAATGATTACAAGTTATAAAGGAAGCGAGAAACAAAGGTTCCTGTAAATAAATTCAATTTACGTTGTACTTCTAAAACAAAACTCTAACTCTAACTCTTACTTAAAAAGGACAATAACGGCAAAAATAAGAAAATAAATAACGTTTTTTTCGTGACAAAAGCACTTTGCCAAAGGCTATTTTTTTTTCAATTAACACTTAAACCGGCCAAATTTCTTGCCAGTGAAGTTTAAGGGCTTTAGAGTCTATTTGTGTACATGGCTAGTTTTCATGTTTTCTGGAAAAAGCCGCTTTGGGGATGAAAGAATACTTTACTTAAATATTTTAATATTTAAAAGCATTTTCTACGACAACAATGAATAAGCAATTCTTAAAAGCGGAAGATGTGACGAGGAATTGGCTTTTTCAACTTGTTTTTCGTCTCAAGAAATTGGCTTTAATATTTCCAACCTACGATAAAATCACTAGTTGTCCTGTCCAAAGTGTTTATCAGTATTTATTATTATTATTTTCCTCAATAACATGTCAGCGTTGTTTTGAATTCGTTTCTATATGATTTATTGTCGCCATATGTACGCCTCATTGCAAGAACGTTGTCCTAACTTTTGTAATTTAGTGGGAAAGGAATTAATTAAAAGACAAAAAAAAGATCACTCAAGCTGAACATTTACTTTTGTTATTCCTTTCTTACTAAATTACTAGTGTTTTTTTTTCGTGTGACAATATTCAGTCTTGAAATTAGGCGTATCTGATATTGTGACTTTTGCTATAAAGAGTCATATTAATAAAACTTTGCATATTATATTGAATCAGGTGGCAACGGCAACTCGAATAAACTAGATTCAGAGCAGGTGGATAATATTTAAATTGAACTCGACAAATTGAAAGGCATAAACAATTCAATAGGAATTTTGGAGCTCAGTATAGCCCACAAAACCTTTGTAAGAAAATGTTAACCAAGTAATGTCGAATTTTCTTTGTTTGTAAGAACATTGCATTTTGATTACTTCTCGAAACGGCTTGACGCCTAAATTATTTTGTATTTTGTTTTTCTAAACCAACTGGCAAAGCTATGGCTAACTTGACAAGAACTTCAAACTCTGGCAACACTGACGGAGAGTGTATTTTCATCTCTCTCGATTTTGACCCTGAAAGTTTGCGAGAAAATCTCCCTGACTCTGTTGTTCCAACTTGGATTTTTTTCAGCGTCTTGAACGGAGTTGCCGCCCTCCCGACAGTTCTTATGAACATTTTAATCATGTGGACAATTATTGAAAATCAACGTCTTCGAAATTCTAGTTATAATATTCTTCTTGCTTCATTGGCCTTCACCGATCTGATAGTTGGCGCTGTAGTTCAACCAATGACTGTGTCGTATTTAGCCTGCTTGGTTTTAAAATGCTCTTCGCCATGTAAGACTTTCTCTGGTGTAGTAATCGTCGCTTTGGTTCCAGTGTATTTTACACTGTGTACTCTAACGATGTTGAGCGTTGAGCGGTACTTTGCAGTAGAACATCCCATATACTACAGACGAAAAGTTACAAAACGAAAGCTACTGCTTGCGACTGTAATACTATGGATTACTTTTCCGACTACCTCCATTCTCAGTCGCATTTTTATCGACAACTCTACTGCAGATCTTCGCAAACTTCCGACGTTTTTATTCGCGTTCTTCAACGCGCTGGTTATTTTATTCTGTACGGTGAAAGTTTTCGTGACAGCCTGTCGACAACGGAGAACAATTGCTACCACTTTTGCTGGCGCTCAAGACTGTCTAAGAGAGCAACAAAAGGAATATAAACGATCAATAACGATGGCCATGATGGTGATTGCGTCAGTAATACTTTATTCTCCTCTCATCGTAGTTCTCATTGTTGAGACACTTTTCGGTCGAAATGTTACGGATAGTTTTAAATATCTAGCTCAGGTGACTTCTATGTCATTTGTGTTTTTTCAATCACTTGTTAATCCGCTGATTTTCTCTCTTCGTTTGTCTTATATTAGAAAGGGAGTCAAGAATAAACTGTTGTTCTTTCTGGCTAGAGATTCGCCTTCTCCCGCTGTTGCGATTATATCTTGGAAATCACGAACATCGTAAAACTCTTTTTAAAACATAAAAACCATTTTACTTTAAAAGTGTAATGAACCGTGTGTGTATAAGAAAAGACTTTGAAAAAAAAAGGCGTATTTATATTATTTTATGTCTCTAAAGAGACATTTATGTAAGCCGAACTTGTTGTTCTAAAATAAACAATTAAATAAACATTTTCCAAAATAGATATTCCATTAAAATGCTCTGCTCTGCTCTGCTCTGCTCTGCTCTGCTCTGCTCTGCTCTGCTCTGCTCTGCTCTGCTCTGCTCTGCTCTGCTCTGCTCTGCTCTGCTCTGCTCTGCTCTGCTCTGCTCTGCTCTGCTCTGCTCTGCTCTGCTCTGCTCTGCTCTGCTCTGCTCTGCTCTGCTCTGCTCTGCTCTGCTCTGCTCTGCTCTGCTCTGCTCTGCTCTGCTCTGCTCTGCTCTGCTCTGCTCTGCTCTGCTCTGCTCTGCTCTGCTCTGCTCTGCTCTGCTCTGCTCTGCTCTGCTCTGCTCTGCTCTGCTCTGCTCTGCTCTGCTCTGCTCTGCTCTGCTCTGCTCTGCTCTGCTCTGCTCTGCTCTGCTCTGCTCTGCTCTGCTCTGCTCTGCTCTGCTCTGCTCTGCTCTGCTCTGCTCTGCTCTATGGTCTGGGTTCGATTCCCGACATATTTCGATCTCATTGAGGGCCAGTTTAGTATGCATTACCGTCATATGCTAACATCAAGTCATTATCATATCTTAGGTCGTTGATCCATGGGGTACAATCATTGCTCAATGTCAGGAAGGAACAGGCCTATGTATCGCAGAGATTGACCACAAGTACTTAAACCAAATTCGTCGTCAGATGCCTGTATGGTCGCATCGACGACCTGATCTGTATGGAGACCTTACTCCTAAGCTGTAAGGACATGATGCATGTGATGACTAACGACGACGAATTCACACACACGATCCTAAAACCGACGACACAGTGGGCGAATTTTTATGTTGCCAATCGCGCGCCAGCGAATTTGATGTTAGATATGGGTAATTTCGATCGCTGACCACGCCGATCAAGATCGATTTAAAAATTATCCATCGCATCAGCAGGCACACTTAACGATCGAAATTCGCTCCATGCAAAGAGAGTAGGAATTCTTCTAGTGTGTCGTCGGCTTAAGACTTGAAATAATACGTGCATGTGCTTCACGAGCAACAGCAAAAAAACTATTCACTTTCCACGTTCTGTTCCACTAGACAACACGCAGTTTTCGTGCGACAACGCGCGCGCATGTTTCGCGCTTTTTCCGCATTTCATTTCGTTAATAACACGCTCAAGTTTCACGCGATAACACGCACGCAGTTATTGCGCGGCCGTGGCGAAAATCTTTCTTGCACCGGGTTGTTCTCGCGCGTTGTTACCCAAAAATGCTTATGTTTACCGCAAGACTGAATGAACGTTGTGTGCAGTGTGTGTGAAGAGAGTTGATTGTGTAACTTGTTGCGAACTAGTTACTATAAATGCGAATTTATCTGCGAAACTATCCCAATTTCTGGTCATGTACCAAACAAACTCAATGCAAAATCTGCTACTACGGTGTTTGTGAGAATTTGCGTGTGAGAAAATTGTCGTCACTTCTGTCCTTTGTATTGCAACCCCGTGTGGAAATCATTGGTCAATATAGAATCAATTTGGAATATAATTAATTATCAATATAATAATCAATAATAGTTAAAAGGGTGAATGGTCTGAACCCAGTTGTAAGCTATGTAGAATTATTATGGGTTTAATGTAGTCTTGATAAAGACTGTTGGTGTTGATGTCAAACAAGAAATAATTTCGTTTCTTTACTCTGGAGATGATTTCCGCTCAGTTTGTCGAAACGGCAGCAGACAACACCAATAGTCTTTCTCAAGACTACATTAATCCGGACAATCATAACACACCGACATTAAAAATAGATAATAATTTAATAATGGCAGGTTTTAAACTAAGTATATTTTTATATACAATTGTATCTAATACAAAATGGGTTAATCAAGTAAAGTATGTATATAATCGATAATTTTTACTGTAGGGAACCATGTTAAAATAAACCATGTTAAAATAAGTCATGTTATTTATTTGTTAAAATATATAAGTTTGGGTTGGAAAAGCATTTCAAGTTCTGTTTCGTGCAAATATCGATCTAAATAAATGGGGACGTTTGGAATGGTCTGACACATAATAAATGGGGACGTTTGGAATGGTCTGACACATTTTTAATTTTTACTGTAGGGAACCAATCACATTGGAGTATTCCCCGAAAGTATTGCACCTTATAAATATAAATGAAATTTAAATAATCCATGTTAAAATATATCATGTTATTTGTTGGTCAAACTATATAAGTTTGGGTTGGGTATTTCAAGTTTTAATCGCGCATGCAAATATCGATCTAAACTGATGGGGACGTTCGGAATGGTCTGACATTAATTGACGGAGGGTCGCCAATGAACAATATAATGCAAAATTTAAACATCGATTTATTTAACTATTTAAGTTTAACATAGAAAGGAAAATTACGTATTACAATTCCAGCTACACAACATTGGTACTGAACCCGCGACAAACAGTGGTGGAGAACCCTTAAAAACCGGCATTTTAGCGGACCATGCAAAGGACAGAGTACCAGGACGTACATTGATGGAGAATCAGGACAAAAATTGATGGGGAAAATGGGCATGATACTTTCCAATTGATCATTTAAAATGTTTCTCTTGTTCCTCCATCAGGCATTTATCTGCAATGAGGATAAAGCCGTTGATATCACACGTTAGTTTGGTACATCTGGTTTCTTCGATGACCTCGTTTATTGAGTATCGCTTGGCTTTATACATGCAGTGGTCACGATGCGTAGCTTGTCCCTCGGGAAGACAGGTTAGAGAGATGATCAGCATCAGTACGGCTAGTTGTCCTTTCATGGTTGTATAATAATAACCTGTGGATAAATAGAGATAACCATGACTACGATATTGTGATGAAACATTGTTAATTTCTTGTTACTGTTCTTGAGAGACGATGACTGTTTATACATCTATTTCAAAACTCGTCGCAGCCAAAGCTACAGTCCACACACTGAACCCTGCAAAAGATGTCGGTATTTCTTCTCTTGTTATCGATTTATTCATAGCATAATTTGGATGGACGTGTTTGTGTTATATGACCATAATACTGTTACAGTGATAGATGAAGAAACACTGATATTTCTTTAAAAAACGTGTTATAAATCACAAATTATGTTCATAATACCAACAACCTTTGCAGGCTTCAGAGCGTGGACTGTCGCTTCGGCTGCGACAATGATTTTTTTTTTTTAAAAGATAAATAGTGTTTTTCGTATTTAAAGTAAATAAAAAATCGATTAGTGGGAATAATTCAAATTGGATTTCATTAATTTGGTCCCTAGCAACGTATTCTTTCCTTAATGGCATGAACTTATTATACAAAAGATCATCAAATCATTATCGAAAATGCTATAGCCATGATATAATAATGTATAGTAAAGAAAAGTAAAGAAACAACATTTATCATTAAAAAAATATCTAATCCGTTCAATACGATGGCGAAGTGAAAACAATTTTGGAGATTTTTTTCGGCACAAAATCGCAATTTTGACGACTTTTAAATTGAAGTTTAGTCAGAGTTTTGAAGTACAAAAGGACTTTAAGAGTGAATATTAGGATATATTATGTGTTAAAATGGTTAGAACATATTTGTTCAAAATAGCTTCCAGTTGTGATCCAGGCTTAGAAAAATAGTTTTAAATAAAATCATTAAATACCCATCCAATTAGCTTGTGTAAGTTTTGTGATAATTACCCAATATTGGACTTCAGTAAAGGCTTTGTTTTGCTGTAATTGGTCTCTGATATATTGGAATTAACCAGTGACATGAAGTGTGTTTTGCGAGTCACCATTACAGGAAGTTACTCGAACCGAGAACACTTGACTTTGTTTATGTTACTATTTTCTTAACCTTCTAATGCTTCAAAACCTATAAAAATGAAGCAGTGAGCTCAAATGCACTAAGTATTCATAATAAATATTATTTCTAATCTATTCGCTCGTGGGATGTGGGTTAAAATAAAGTAACAAAAAAACTCAAAGTGTTCACGGTTCCAGTGTCCTCACTGTAATGTTTCTAAGTAAAGGGGCGAGGGGTGGGAAAGGTAGTTTGTCAAGGCGAACAATTATTACTATGATTATAATTATTATCATTCTTATCTCCTTCATTATCAATTTATATCGTGTTGTTCTAGAACGTGTTATCATATCCTGCCGTGCCTTGACCGCGTTCGTCCCGTGAGCTTTTCATAGTCATGAAATCAGCTCTTTTGGAAATGGACAGTGGTGCTGGCGGTGATGATGATGATGATAGCAATAGTGGTGGTAGTGGTAGATGATGATATTGATTTAAGTAAGTACTATGGCAGTGGTGGTGATGTTGATGATGGCAATAGTGGTAGTGGTAGATGACGATATTGATTTAAGTAAGTACTATGGCAGTGGTGGTAGTGGTAGATGACGATATTGAGTGAAGTAAGTACTATGGCAGTGGTGATGATGGCAATGGTGGTAGTGGTAGATGACGATATTGATTTAAGTAAGTACTATGGCAGTGGTGGTAGTGGTAGATGACGATATTGATTTAAGTAAGTACTATGGCAGTGATGATGTTGATGATGGCAATAGTGGTAATGGTGGTAGTGGTAGATGACGATATTGATTTAAGTATGTATGTAAAAGTTAACCCTGAAATACTACATGTTAAATGTTTTAATTCTTAGTACTTGTAACTTTATTTTTTGTATTCTGTACTGTATTTTTATGTCTGTAAGTTTATTTTAAACAGAACCCCATTCAAACCAGCTTATGCTCAACTGGGCACCTCTGTATAAATATTGTCAATAAAATAAAATGTACTATAGCAGTGGTGGTGATGATGGCAATAGTGGTAATGGTAATGGTAGATGACGATATTGATTGAAGTAAGTACTATGGCAGTGGTGGTAGTGGTAGATGACGATATTGATTGAAGTAAGTACTATGGCAGTGGTGGTGATGATGATGATGTCAATAGTGGTAATGGTGGTAGTGGTAGATGACGATATTGATTTAAGTAAGTACTATGGCAGTGGCGGTAATGATATTGATGCCGGATTGTCATCATGGTGCTGATAGTGGCACCCATATAAATTGATAATGAAGGAGATAAGAATGATAATAATTATAATCATAGTAATAATTGTTCGCCTTGACAAACTACCTTTCCCACCCCTCGCCCCTTTACTTAGAAACATTACAGTGAGGACACTGGAACCGTGAACACTTTGAGCTTTTTTGTTACTTTATTTTAACCCACATCCCACGAGCGAATAGATTAGAAATAATATTTATTATGAACACTTAGTGCATTTGAGCTCACTGCTTCATTTTTATAGGAGGGTCCTGAAGGGGTAAATTGGGAATTGGGATTTGCCTTTTTTCGAGGCTGGGAATTGGGATTTGCCCATTGGGATTGGGATTTGTCCATTGGGATTGGGATTTGTCCATAGGATTTGGCTATTTCTTGTCCATTCGTTTTCTCTTTAGATGCTAAAATAATGTTTTAAATTGAGTAATTTGCAACATTTTACGTCGTTTTAGTAGACTAGAAGAGAAAATCGAACTATCTTGGGCTTCCTGTGGTTAGTATTCAATTTGGGCTTCCTGTGGTTAATGTTTGGGCTTCCTGTGGTTAATGTTTGGGCTTCCTGTGGTAATTGGGATTTTGATAAAAAATTGATTGGGAATTGGGATTGGATACCCCCCTTCAGGACCCTCTTATAGGTTTGGAAGCATTAGAAGGTTAAGAAAATAGTAACATAAACAAAGTCAAGTGTTCTCGGTTCGAGTAACTTCCTGTAATGGTGACTCGCAAAACACACTTCATGTCACTGGTTAATTCCAATATATCAGAGACCAATTACAGCAAAACAAAGCCTTTACTGAAGTCCAATATTGGGTAATTATCACAAAACTTACACAAGCTAATTGGATGGGTATTTAATGATTTTATTTAAAACTATTTTTCTAAGCCTGGATCACAACTGGAAGCTATTTTGAACAAATATGTTCTAACCATTTTAACACATAATATATCCTAATATTCACTCTTAAAGTCCTTTTGTACTTCAAAACTCTGACTAAACTTCAATTTAAAAGTCGTCAAAATTGCGATTTTGTGCCGAAAAAAATCTCCAAAATTGTTTTCACCTCGCCATCGTATTGAACGGATTAGATATTTTTTATAATAAATGTTGTTTCTTTACTTTTCTTTACTACACATTATTATATCATGGCTATAGCATTTTCGATAATGATTTGATGATCTTTTGTATAATAAGTTCATGCCATTAAGGAAAGAATACGTTGCTAGGGACCAAATTAATGAAATCCAATTTGAATTATTCCCACTAATCGATTTTTTATTTACTTTAAATACGAAAAACACTATTTATCCTAACACATTTATCTTCTTTTTTTTTTAAACAAAATCACACAAAAATTAGAACAACATCAGTAAATCAAAAGCTATATTAAAGAGGCCCTGTCAGGGGGGTCTGAATAATCCATAATCCTGATTGAAGTTCATAAATAATCGGTAATCCTAAATTGTAAATAATAATTTAACAAAAATAAATTACAAACGAGTAATCCTAAATCCTCAATTGGTCCTAAATGCTGCAAAAATAATCCATATAATCCTTAACCTTTTGGGTCAATAATCCATATCCCTGCTCTAAAAACCCCTAATAATCCATAATCTTAAAACCCTAACAGGGCCTCAAAAATAACAAACTATAATGAAATCCAATTTGAATAATTCCCACTTATCGAATTTTTATTTACTTTAAATATGAAAAACACTATTTATCCTAACACATTTATCTTCTTTTTAAACAAAATCACACAAGACATGAGAACAATATCAGTAAAGCAAAAGCTATATTAAAGCAGGGAAACCTAAAATGGTCTTGCTGAAGATTAAATTGAAAATTTTTAATTTGTAAAATTCTACGTATATTTTGCAATTTTATAGTTTTCTAAAAATATATATATATTCTAAAGGGAATAAAGTAATTTTGTAAATACAGAACATATGATCAAATACCATTGTTAGTTTACGAGTAGATTCTTACAGCGCGAGGCGCAAAAGTATGGCCACATTTAATATATTGACATACTTCTATGCACGGGGGTTTGTACTTTAAACAGACACATTTGATGCAGTGAGAGTTGATGTGAAGTTGTCTGATTTTACAGAATAAGGCGTGTAAAAACCGTTTCGTAGCATTAAGTCCGTGCATAGAAGTATGCGAATATATTAAAAGTGGTCATACTTTTGCGCCTCTCGCTGTAAAAAATTTATTTTAAAATTTAACAAATTTCTTCAAATTTCCTGAATTTTTAGTTGATATTTTCGATATTTATTTTTAAATATGAATAGTATAAAGAAGAAAAAAAAGGTTTTGATAATATATTTGTCTTGTTGAACAATGAATTTAATATTGCCATTTAATTCATTTATGTATTTCTAAAATACCCAAAGTATAAAATAGACTTTGTATGATGGTTTAATACTGAATCAGGACATGAGAATCAGGAGTTCCCACACCAGTTTTGAATGTTTTTTTCTTCCACGACCCTATAAGACTGAATTTGAGTCTCCATAATTCGAAACGGCTTTAAACATAGACCCTTAAAATCAGAATAAATATTTAAATATCGTAATATACTGATGTACCATATTGTTACCTTGATAGTTTCAAATAGAATGATATCTTGTTTTGTGTGATTGGTAGCCAATGTAGCTTTGAATCTTTTCCAGATGAAGCTAGTTAAGTCTGCATCGATTCTAAGGCGATTGGTGTTTCTTAGTAACAGCTAATGAAAAACTGGCGATAATCAGGTATTCAGTGATTTGGGATACGAGAACCGAGATTAGCCGATGTATGATGGGTAAACAAAAACGAGCAATTAATTACTGTAATTGATGTGGTTGATTGTTGCTATATTTTTTGGTTTGTGAATGGATGAATGAACGAAAGAATAAATGAATGAAAGAATGGATTAATGAATGGATGAATGATAAATGGACGCATGAATGAATGAACGAACGAATGGACGAACGAACGAATGAATGAATAAATGGGTGGGTGGTGTGTGTAACTGAATGAATGAAAAATTTTATGTTCATTGTGTTTTATTAGCTTCGTGTATTTTATTATTTTAACTCAAATTTAAGTCAAAAGAACACGCATGCGCAAAAAATACAAGCAAGCCAGAAATTTCGGTTCCAATCTCTCTCGCATTAATTTAGGAACGCCTGTATTAAAATAGTATTTTGAACGAGGTTCGATATAGCTAGCGTGAACATGGTAAATATGGTAATATTGGTCACGCCACTGTTGTGCCAACAAAAGGTCACTCCTTAACATATTTAATCCGTCAAATCGGAGCGGTTTCATAAACGACAAAATTCGCGGTAAAACCACTTGTGCGTACAGTACACACAGCCAAGTTCCTTGTTGAACTTTCCAGTTTAATGCCACCACTCGCGAATGAACCACTCAAACTTAAACAATAACTTTTTGAATGATATAAGTTATTTGATTTTACAAGATCCATAAAGTGTTTATGTAGCAACAAGTTGTAGCATCAAGGGAGTAAGATGGCGCGGTCCAATCCAGCCATCAATCCAGTCGACCAAGAACCGATTGTCACCGTTCAACTTCAAGATGTAATGGACCAAGCTCCTCCATCTTTAGCTACGCTTATGAACGCGACAGACAACGATCTAATGCAGGCGGTAGAGGATAATGATGTTGCACAGCTGAAAGAAATGTTATCAGGGGCGACAAGAGTTGATTTAAACTTTATTAACGCTTCGGGCGAGACGCCATTGCAAATCGCAGTCAAAAACAAACACACTGGACTCATACAAATTCTGCTTGAGAATGGCGCTGATATAGGTAACGCATTGATTCAAGCTGTCTCCGAGGAATCTCTAGAGTGTGTAAAGTTCTTGCTTGAGTTTGAAGAGAAGAAGGGTCGACGTGCATCAACTTTTAACCATGACGAGCATTACCATGCTACGCCGCTCATTGTAGCTGCTATAAACAACAGCTATGACATCGTGAAGTTTCTGTTGAGTAAAGGACACTTTATTGACGACAGAGATCTCCATGATAGAACTTGTGAATGCCGTCATTGTGAAAGAGAAGGAAGACTAGGTTGTTCCCTTCGTCGCTTGAATGTTTACCGCGGTTTGGCCAGTCCTGTATACTTATCACTGTCCTATATTGATAAAACGACAGAAGCTTTATTTCAAAAAGAAGACCCCATAATTGAAGCTTTTGTTCTTAATAAGAAACTCCTGAAATTATCACATACTGAGTATGAATTCAAAGCAGAGTACAAGGCACTTTCTGTACAGTGTGAAGATTTTGCTGTTTCACTTTTGGACCAATGTCGAAATATGTCCGAAATTGAAATGTTGATGAGTGTGCCTACGTTAGAAGATATGCAGTATGTAAAAATCATAGGCCATGAAGATTTGTCCAGAAAGCTGAGTGTCTTGAATTTTGCCATCAAAAACAATATCAAGAAGGTAAATTTTAATGAATTTTCTCTTCACTTGTCTTCTCTTCAATTCTTTGTAGTTCGATCTATATATTTTTGTTTTTCACTTTTTCATTATTCATGCAGAAATTAAGAATTATACTTTTATTTTCAATCATTTCTTTCATGTGTAATTGGTATTGACTTTAGTGGAGTTAAATTAATCTGTTAATTATAGGTAGTCTAAGAGTTGTTTAGGTTAAATATGGAGTCCAACTGACAACATTTAATTAAGGGCCTGATTAATTAATAATTAAATTGCTATTAAGAGGCATCCTCGTTCCCAGGGCCCTCTCCCTTCGCTTTTGGGTGGGGTGGGAATTGGCCCTGGCATCGGCTGCCCACGTGACTCAGAACACCCTGAAATTCCGGTTGTAATAAATTAGCATAAATTATGATTCATATACTCCAAGATACGCCTAAGCCAGAGATTATATCACTATTTAGGCAAGTCAAATTTAATTGATATTAAACATTGTTGCCTTCTTTAGATTTAAACTGCTTCAAAGTTACTTTCTATTGTAAATTTCAAATCATTTATCAAATATCAACAATGGATTCAACAGAGCGATCTGGCCGATCTGAACCATGTCACTATCACTTGTGGCTTCTCATGTTATTTTATGTGTCACGCAATAAATAAATTGTCATGTAGATTGCAAAATAGTTTTTACTTTTACGTGAAATTTCGTACAAACAGATATAGACTTTCATCATTATGAGAGATATAAAAATTAGAGACTGTCATCTTCCAATAACGAAAATCTCTACCAGCTAGCTGTCAAAACATATCACTCACACTTCTGGACAAAAGGTCAACTGTCTTTCAAAACCACATATACACATACGGCTTATTTCTACATAAAACTATTTTGTGGACTATTTTTCTATCTCTTGTAACCAAAGAACCTTAGTAATATTGATTCAAGTTGTTTTCACTCTTATTTTGCAGCCATAGCTCTCTGAAAATGTCATTGTACAATTTTTATCAATTTAAGTCTGTTGCTCGTCAAAATTTCCCATGACAGTTGAAAAGTATTATGGAAATGAATGGACCAATGAGCAAACAGAATCGACCAGCCGATGCCAGGGCCATTTCCCGCCCCACCCAAAAGTGAAGGGAGAGGGCCCTGGGAACGAGGTTGATTAAGGGGGTTTTCTATTGAAGTGCCAAGAGGTTCCTTATTTTAATAGATAAATTTTACTGTTTCGTCACATTATTTACGCTTAATATCGGATACAAAACCCCAGTTAGGCTCAAGAGGGGAAGGGTCATTACATCTTTATTCAAAAGAGGTACACATAAAGTAGGGAGGGGAGGGGAGGGGAGGGCCATTACATCTTAATTAAAAAGAGGTACACATAAAGTAGGGAGGGGAGGGGAGGGTCATTGTATCTTTATTCAAAAGAGGTACACATAAAGTAGGGAGGGGAGGGGAGGGCCATTACATCTTTATTCAAAAGAGGTACACATAAAGTAGGGAGGGGAGGGGAGGGCCATTTACATCTTTATTTAAAAGAGGTACACATAAAGTGAGGGGAGGGGAGGGCCATTGTATCTTTATTCAAAAGAGGTACACATAAAGTAGAGAGGGGAGGAGAGGTCCATTGCAACTTAATTCAAAATAGGTGCAAATAAAGTAGGGAGGGGAGGGGAGGGGAGGGCCATAGCAACTTGATTCAGAATAGGTGCAAATATAATAGGGAGGTCAGGGGAAGGGAGGGGAGGGACCATTGCAACTTTATTCAAGATAGGTGCAAATATAGTTGGGATGGAGTGGAGGGGCGGGTCCATTGCAACTTATTACTGTCTTATAATATTTTCTTTTGATGAATAGTTTGTTGCACACAGCTACAGCCAGATGATACTCAACTCTGTCCTTTACAAAGGCTTCCGAAAATGGGAAGACTTTGGCATCATCAAAAAGATTGCATTTGGCATTGGGTTCACTCTTCTTCTTCCTATATGGTCCATAATGCTCATATTTTGTCCTCAGTACTCTCTATCACAGAAGCTGACTATTCCAATTGTGAAGTTTCTTGCTCATACAGGATCGTTTTGTGTCTTTTTGGTTCTGCTATTCCTGTCGTCAATTCAAGATCTTATTTTTAATCCACTGCAGACTAGTATTACAGCATTAGGTAAGCAGCATCTTTAAAAGGCCCAGTGCCCAACTGTGGAGGCTTTGTGTAGCTCCTCATGTGATGGAGTACTGTGGTTGCACAAAGCCACCATGACTTGGTACTGAGTAATACATTATTAGTGTAATATTTTCACAGATATCACAGGAATTCCAATCTGGAAGTAAAAGCAGATCTTTTATTGAATATTGTTTTGCTGGGATTTCATCAAATATTAAGTAAACTATAGCTAGACATTTAGTTTATTGATTTTTCTTCATACGAAGGCAGAGGCACCACAACAGCATATGCCGCCAATAAACAATGGTCCTTGTAGTGTATACACCTATTTCAAAAATCGTTGTCGCAGCCGAAGCTACAGACCACACTCTGAAGTCTGCAAAGGTTGTCGGTAATATGAACTGAATGTGTGATTTATTACGCGCTTTTTAAGAAATATTTGTTTCATAATCTACCACTACAACAATTTTTTATGTTCATATTACACAAACATGTACACTGAATCAAAATATTTTATGAATAGATCAATTACAAGAGAAGAAATACTGACATCCTTTGCAGGCTTCAGAGTGTGGACTGGTAGCTTTGATTGCGACAACGATTTTTGAAATAGGTGTACATGACCTTACTGTTGTGCCGAGAGACAATCCCCTAGTCTTTTGAAAGTACACAACAGGATCTTTTATGTCCATCCATAGGAGTACAGTGAAAGCAGACAGGACCTCTGGCTTTATGTCAGGTTTTACAGTGAGGACACTCCAACCGTGTTTGTTTTTTAAGTTCTTAGTTGTATCCCACATCCCTTGAGAGAATATATATGAAATAATATTTATAATAAACACTCAGTGTATTTGGATTCACTGCTTCATTTTTAGATGTTTTGAAGCAGTAGAAGGTTCAGAAAATAACAGTTTAATACAAAGTGAAGTGTTCACGGTTTGAGTATCCTCACTGTAATCCTTTTAATCCTTTAATCTTTTTAATCCCAGATGACGAGGCACTGAAAGAATGAAGTGTTTTGCCTATAAGGACACAATACAATTTCCCAGGCTGGGAATCACATCAAAACCCCAACCACCAACTACTAGACAATTACACATCTCATTTAGGTTATTTCCATTCGACAGATTATCTTCTGATTTTGTGGATCTCAGGCCTTGCTCTTGAAGAGGTGAAGGAATTCCTTCGTCAAGGAAGACATCGATACACATCCCAGTTTTGGAATATTGTAACTATGGTAATGTTGCTATTGTTCTTAATAGCGGGTATCTTATGGATCAGTGGATATGCCCTGCAACAGGTCCCATGGGCTATTTCTTTTAAAGAGGTAACTGCAATGATGATAATGATGATGTGATGCTGTAAAGTATAGTGAGTGGGGAATAATTAAGGGTTGCAAAAGGGTCTGAATGATAATTGCTCTCCCTGGAAAAACCTTTTTCACGATTTATATTACTCAAAAATAAAAAAGGAACAGTATTATTATTATTATTATTATTATTATTATTATTATTATTATTATTATTATTATTATTATTATTATTATTATTATTATTATTATTATTATTATTATTATTAACTACTCAGTCTTGTAAAACTGCCAAACTGCACATGTAAATGAAAAACAAAAACAATGCAAAACTGCATTAAAAAAAAAAAAACTGCATACGTTATGCCCCCAAGTACTGATTTGGATATGATCACGAAAACAATTATAATATGCAATTATACATGGTATATGGAAACTATAGTGAGTTAACTAGTATATGCTGCGTCGGTGTTTGATATAAACGATAGGTAATGGAATGAAATTTGTAATGTAATGTGTTCATTCATGCTGAAAGGTTGCTGTGTACCTAAGGAATAAATTAGTCACATTTAGATTTACCGTTATTGTTAGTACTAGTAATATGACATAAACCAAAAGCTGTCATGTGATTAATATCATGATTAGCGGGATTAAAATATTGATAATATAATACAGAACGCTTATTTCACGACGTTTTGATGTCGCTGACATCATTTTCAAGTGAGGTTTATTCGATAAATTTGAATATTACATTGATATGAATTATCCTCTTGGGATCAATACGTGTGACAAATTATTAAACAAATACTTTGGCACGTAAGGAGTCTGATTGTGTGTTTAGACTAGGTCCTTTGTTTCTTATCTTATTAAAATAGCTGGAGATTTTAAAAATAATGGTAGCTATATATAACAGTGATGATTTTTATTGTTTTGTAGGCTCTAGGTATGTCTAAGAATGATTTACAGGCCTACACATTAATCCTCCTATCCAACAGTTTCTTTGCCATGGCTTTTTTGCTTGCTTTTTTGCACATGTCCAACACTTTACAAGTCAACTCAATCATGGGTCCTCTGCAGCTCTCTTTGGTCAAGATGACTCGAGATATCCTTAAGTTTCTCTTCCTGTTTATTTTCATCTATGCTGCATTTACCATGGCTATACGGAAAGTTTATTCCCAGTTTGTATGGGCCCAAAGGTCATATGGAAATCAAACTATGTCACATAATGGGTTTTCAAGGTTAGTGCTAAACAATAACAAATAGCATTTAGTTCTATTATTATTCATTCTAAATATTTTGTTTTTATCTGATTGGTTGAAATACATTGAAAAATTATTTGTATCATATGTATGAGCAAGCATTATTGAACTGGATGACTCATAGCGTTGTACAAATTGAAAAATTTATTGAATGCTGTCATGACAACACTCTAGAACCATGGTTTGTGAGGTGGCCGGCAAGTTTGAAAAAGTATAGTGATTTATTGATTATCTTCTCATTTGCAGCATATTTGGAAGCATGCGTCTGACATTCTGGGCTGTGTTTGATAAAACAGAGTTAGAGCAGTTTAAAACTGATCCTTCATTTCCTACACAAGTGACTCAGAATACTGGTGAAGTGCTGTTTGCTCTGTTTAACATCACTATCCTCCTTGTGGCTATTAATATGTTGATTGCAATGATGAGTAACTCCTTCCAGTCAATTGCAGTGAGTACATTTTTACTTGTCATCCTCGATGTTGACTGGCAATAATTGTGTCTGTCTTGGTAGGGGGTTCTAAACGCTTTTCGATGAATAGCAAGGAATATTATTATTATTATTATTATTATTATTATTATTATTATTATTATTATTATTATTATTATTATTATTATTATTATTATTATTATTATTATTATTATTATTATTATTATTATTATTATTATTATTATTATTATTAATCATCATCATCATCATCATCATCATCATTATTATTATTATTATTATTATTATTGTCTAGCAAAAATTGCCTGGGGGTAGGGGGTGGGGGGCTGGTTGCTCCATTCCAGTCAATAGTCCTTTTCACAGTTCCGTTCAGTGACCACGAATGATAGTTCCAAGTCAAGGTTTGCATTGTTGCGCATGATAAATTATAGTTTTGCAATGCGTAACAACGCGAACCTCGACTTGGAACTATTATTCGTGGTCACTGAACGGAACTGTGAAAAAGACTATTGCAGTGAGTACATTTATAGCGGAGCTCCCGCGCGGGCCGAAGGCCCGCGCGAGCGGAGCACCATACTTAAGAAAAAATGGTAATGCATCGAGTCTATTTTCGATGGTTTTTACACAGGTATCCCAAGCGTACGTCCGACGTCCGACGTCCGACGTCCGACGTCCGACGTCCGCGCCCATCGCGATGCTGATTGGCTGTTACATTTCGGCGGGAACAAAAGTGACGCGCGCGCCAAATAGCACTAGACCAACAAAGCAAAGTTTTCTTTTATCTTAAAAAAAGCAAACAAACAACAACAAAATACTACTTGCTAATAGCAGAGCTTTCATTAATTCAAAATAACAACGGAGAAACTGAACTTCGAAGAACATAAAGAGAGTTGTGACCGAAGAAGAACATAAACTTGAAGGACACAAAAACGAAGAAATTACTAAAGAAAAGCAAAAGACTGATTCCAAAAGATCAAGAAAACGTATACCTTCGTGGAAGAATATTAAAACACTACAGCAATTCAAAACAAATTGATAAAGAACCGACCTTGTTTGTTATGAAAACTGTCTTCAAATTGCTTCCCTCGGCACAGTTTATTGAAGGATTTTCAAGCTTGGCAGTTGAACTATGAACAATGTTTAATCCATCAAAATTCAAGTACATAAGCTTACATCTATTCGTCAAAATATGATCAATGTCATTGAAGAAAGAAAACCTCAAGAAAATAATCACCGATAAAGTAAGTTCAAGTGTTTTTATTATCCATGGTTCAAGATTATCATTTGTTTCAAGTTTTTGAGGGACAAAACTAAAAAATTAGTTCAATCTTCAACTCGTTTCGTCGTAGTTTTCGTGTAAAAGTACGTAGGGACTGTTTTGCAGTCTAAATTAGTTCAATCTTCAACTCGTTTTGTTAACTCATAAACGGAAAACATCAAAGATGAATTGAAATACAAACATAATTTAAAATTGGTTGAATAACTTCTGTTTATTTAGCAATATTAACTATTTTATGCTTACTAAACGAGCTTTTTTAGTAGTTTTTACTTCAAAGTCGTTAAAGTTTTTTTTACAGAACAAAATGATGTTTTACACAAAGTTTTTCATAATAAAATACCTTGTTTTAAAATCCTTGTCTTTTCAAATCGATCTTGTGTTGGTAGAACTGATAATTCTTGAGGCGTTTAATTCCATTTCAAATTAACTTTTTGTTTTGTTTTATGATTTGCCATGACTACTTTTTAATAAATCTAATACAATGAAAAGGTTTAACCTTTTCTATCCGGAATCCTAACTAACTTTGGAAAATAAAAGAAGGTAAAAAGCGGCCGTAAAACGACTGTTCAGCCAAAGCACTTCAAGGCGTTATCAAAAGCAAAATAAGCTTAATGACTTAAAAATAAAAGGGATAATAATAAGGCTATTCACACTATCGTTTGGGCATCGTATTTTCCATCAAAAACATTTCTGAACACTTTTTTGTCTGAACAACACTATTGACTGAAGTGACATTTGAAAATTTGAGAAAAAGATGAAAAAGTGCATAGAATGAAAACGATAACCAACCTAAGAAAAAGCAGTGGAATTTATTACAATTTTTTTACTTACATTAAATCAATTTCCATTGATGAATTGTCCATTAACATGCTTTTATCGGACTTTTTTCAATGAGAAATCTCCGTCCCTCGTGTAAATGACAAACTTTCCTTTCGTGCGTTGCGTTACATGCTGGCGTCATCTACATCGATAGCCAATGAGGTTTTTGACATTATGTCAATCAAAAAGAGAGCGAGAAATATCTTACATTTTACTGGCTTTTCCAGGGCTTTGTTTTGATTCTCTCTCCGCGCGCTGAATCTCCGAAAGGTTATATTTTTCGATGAAAAATGCTATATAAATTACAATAAACAGTAAGTTGTATAATAAATCCCTTATTAGATATTTTCTTGGGTATTACGGGCTGGCATTTTACTCATTGCTTGCTGATTAAACGTACGCAATTCGTAAAATATCAGCACGTATATTATACCTAAGAAAATATCTAATAAGTGGTATTTACATGCACATATTGATGTTGTAAGAAAAAATTAAACTGGGAGCTCCGCTATTAGGTATTACCTAATTTGTATATTACTGGTCATCCTTGATATTGTCTAGCAATAATTGCTGGGGGATCCCCCTTTGTCCAAGTGGCAGGTGTGATTGGCCCTCCTTTTATTGTTAAAATATTCCCTGTGCGTACCTTAATGGGTTCTTACTCAAAAGTCAATGACGTAATATGCGGACTCCGTTTACAGGTTCTGTACTATTAAGGGTCATTTTTACTTGGCTTTGTTACTAAAAATAAGCTTAGCTGCCAATTTAGGAGTTGAAATCAAAAAGGATTATTTTTAATGAATAGATAAATGAGAAGGATATCAGGCTTATAGCAAAAATATAAATGGTATTGGTGATATATAGTGAATCATTCTACATTTATTAATCATTGATCCATTCATTCACTCATTATTCATTTATTCATTCATTCATTTGGTCGTTCATTTGTTTATTCGTTCCTTCATTTATTCATTCATTTATCCATTTAGTCCTTAATTCATTCAATTCATTCATCCATTTATCCATCAATTCATTCATTCATTCATTTGATCATTCTTTTTTTCAGGATAATTCAGACGTTTTGTGGAAGTTTTCCAGGACTCACATGTGGATGACGTTCATTGATAAGGGTAGTGCTCTACCTCCTCCCTTCAACATTATTCCTAGTGTAGCCGACATACTTCACCTGCTTCGATTGTTGTTTACAAGAAAATTATGTCCAAAGGTATGATTCCTACCTAACCCTCAACCCAAAGATCACTCGCCAGGATACTCCCCTATAAGGTCGTTTATGCATACATTCGTTCATACCTGAGTTTCATTTAGCATAGTTTGAAGGAAACTTCCCTTATGTGTATTTCGCTTATATATATATATATTTCGCTAGGAGAGTTCCCTTAAGTTTATCAACATATATCCAAATTCACTCCGCCAGAGTTTCATTAAGCATAGTTTGAAGGAAACTTCCCTTATGTGTATTTCGCTTATATATATATATTTCGCTAGGTGAGTTCCCTTAAGTTTATCAACATATATCCAAATTCACTCCGCCAGAGTTTCATTAAGCATAGTTTGAAGGAAACTTTCCGGATGACTCCAAGGTTCATTAAGGCCGATTTTAGCCTACAACTATCGCATACTACCTGCTTACAACCTGACTTGCCTCTGATTTGTACATGCACAACTTACCGCACAACACACGGAAAAGTCGCGTAAAATTTCGAGTGAAGCGAACCTTGTTTCTTTCTCAAAATAATTTTAATGTCAGCATTGGAAGAGCACTAGCTCCTTGATCCACAAGTTAATAAGTCTTTCTGTCTTTTCGTTAGTAAAGAATATTGTTTGCTGCCTTTTTCCCCTTTCTTTTTCGCCGAAGTGTCAGCAGAGCTGGCAGCTTTGTTTTTAATCGCCATTTTGTCCAAAAAATACTCCACGGTACTTCGCAAAGAATTGTAAATCGGCCTTTAGGCATACCTACATCAAACGACACTACCAGAGGACTCCCCCAATAGTCATTACCTTGTATACTGGTAATTCACTCTAAAGCGACTTCCCATTGTACTTCGTTATGGTTCATTTAGCATACATATTTCAAGGGGACTCCCAGGGGCCTCCCTCGTCTATCATACAAAAATCAAAGGGAACTCCCCTAATAGTAATATACCTTGTATATTTCACACCACAAGGGGACTTCCCAAATTAATGATGTTTTAGCTTTCATTAAAATCCACTCCTCGAAATTTCGTAACTACTTCACATGTTAGACCAGATTTCGTATGACTGTGAAAAGTTCAGTGCCGTGTGCGTGCCGTGCCGCGACCGTGATGTTTCTAGATTGTTTAGCGTGCCTTGCCGTGCCTTGACCGTGTAAGTGCCGTGAATGTTTCATAGTCATACGAAATCTGCTCTATGTTTCTCTGTTTAGTCTTGCTGTCACGATTGCAGTGAATCGGGAGACGTTCCACAACCAACAACAAGCGGCACATTTTCTTACCAGGTACGTTAAGGTGACGCTGGTCCTTCGTGCAGTATGTGTATATAATACTCAGATTTCCAGAGTAGCATGAGATATTGCTAATTTCTCCAAGTCCACTCACACACACAACCATTTCATTTGAATATTTTATACACAACTCTTCTCACATGTTGATTTTTGTGGAGGGAGGAAAACCGGATAACCCGGAAAAAACCTTCGAAGCATCGTTATCCACGGAATCTGGATGCCGGGAAAAGTAAGAGTCTGCACGCAGTCATCATCGCTGTCATCGTCATCATATCACTTTCATCCATAGTTACAATAACAATCATATTGTTTAACTTCACAAGAGGCACGTTGAGGGATTTTTATACGACTTTTAATGTTCTACTATTCAGCAGGAACTTCAACTAACTGATGCATCTCAGCCACCACTTTTATACTGCAAAACACCGTGGGAAATACAATGGGAAATACCGTGAGAAAGTACTTCATATTTCCTATTGTGGGTGTTGGCTCAGAAGCACCAGAGAGATGAGTTCCCTTCTACAAGTATATGGTTTTTGTAAATACAATTATATATATATAGAAATAGTTATGTGAACTTTGTAACAATACATATTGTTATTAAATTTAACTTGCCTAGACTAGCTATTAAGCTAAATGCAGGTTAAATACATATTTGTAAAAATTATTTCTTCTTTAATAAAATTGAATTGAATTGATCATATTTCCATCATCGTTTCTTACTAAAAACTTTATCTTTCAGAGAAAAGATTTTATTGTCCATCTAATACAAAGACATTTCTACAACCTTGAGAAGGACCGTGTTGTAGGAGCGAAGGTCGAGTCTGTCACCCAGGACGAGATCAAAACCTTAGCACGCCGTCTTGACAAGTTTATGTTGAAGCTCGAAGGAAAAGCAGAACAAGGGACTTATACACCAGAACAGGGAGCGGTGAGAAAGAGCCAAAGTTGGGTTTAATCAGTATTAACCGACATTCATCGAGCCTGAGGAGAATTCATAGATCCACTATCCATTGCCGGATTTCAAGCCGTTAGGAGCTGGGGCGAATCGCCTTATACTTTGCCAAACAAGATTTTATTTACATAATCAGAGAAACAATACAATGTCTTGGAGTTTGGTGTTGATTGGTTTAATATTGAATGAGATACAGCTATTGACGTTTATGTTAAGAAATGTATGGGAAATGTCAAAAACCGGACAACTTGTCCGGTTTTCCATACATTTCTTCATAAATTTTCAAGTTTTTGAATGGCTGTATTTCACACAATATTAAACCAATCAACACCAAACTTCAGCATTTTGTAAAGCTTAACAAGGTTTCTCTGATTATGTAACTCAAATCTTGATTAAAAAAAAAAGTGTTAGGCAATTCGCCCCAGCCCCTAACGGCTTGAAATCCGCGGCAATTGTGTTCTATCTTAGTTACTGTTGCTACATCCGACAAGCCTAATACCTTTTTCTCAATATACAGCACGAATAAACATAGAATAAACATAAAACTTTAAAAGTCTGTCTTGGAATTTATGTATTTTAAGAGTACGAGTTTGGAAAAAACAGTAAATGCGGTAAATCTTTCTGAAATCTTCGATGTTTGTCGGACATTCTATATTCCAGTGGGAATATGCGCAATTGTTTCATGTTCACTCAAGCAAATTGTGGATCTTTGAATAGCTATTTCATTTTATTTTTTATTTTATAATATTATCATTTAATTATTTGTATTTATTGATTATTTAAGCCAGTCAATCAAAGACATAGCTATAATACCAGTTTAGCTTCTAAACCCTCTTATTCTCTCCTGAAAGCGAGGACCAATTATGGCTTATTTAACACTAAATATGGAGAGTGCCTAATTTCCTTTAATTTTGTGTTAATGTTTTAAACAAACATATTGTAAATAGTTATAAGACGTACTAAATTAAACTATTGATTGCATGATTGATAAATAAATAAATAAAAGAAATTAAAATAAAAAAGGTTGCTGTATATGATTGTCGAATATTATCGGATTTCTTGAACTGATCTGTTATATAGCGCGCGTTGAAAGCTATCTTCTAATAATACAAAAGAAAAGTTTTTAGCTAGGCTTCTTAACTGCGATAACCTGCTATTGGCCTTTTCCAAAACGAGTAAAGGACTGGGTACTAGTTTCTCTACTTAATGTAATTAAGAAATGAACCTCATAATATAAAAGAGCAGATCAAGATATGTAAGATTCCTGAGATTTGGTGCTCTTGGTTGGATATTCAGTGAGTTGCAGCCATTCAACATGTTCAAACCTGCCCAAAATTACAAAGGAATGCATGGATTGGAAGGACAGCTAGGCGTCCTTCCAAACCATACATTTCCTTCTATTTTTAGGCATTTTTATGAGGCTGTATCTTGGTCAGAATACAACCAAATGTTGATTACGGAAACAAGTATCTAGTCCTTTACTCGTTTTGGAAAAGGCCAATTGGCAGCATCCATAACTACCTTTTTCACTGATGTTTATTACAGGAAGATGAAGAGTTTAAACAAGTCTAGAAATTCTGAAGACTTAGATATCATGAAAGGTGGGCTATATATTATTATCGATTATTATCTTGTCTGTGCAGACGGTTCGAGCAGATATCGTATGACTACATGTGAAAAAGTCGCTGCTGTGTGCGTGCCTTGCCGTGACCGTTATGTTTGTCAAAAAAAATGTTGACGTGCCTTGTCATGCCTTGTCCGCAGTCTTGCCGCGAGCCTTTCATAGTCATACGAAATCTGCTCTAAGTACTCCCTTTGTCCAAGTGATAGGGGTGATCAAAGCGAAGCTTACAGCTACGGAATCACGTTACGTAACTGATTTTTGAACCAGAACCCTAAAAGGACCCTAAAAGGTACGGACAGGAAATCTTTTCAACCCCAAAAGGCACGCCGATCAACCCTACCACTTGGACAAAGGGAGAGCCCCCCCCCCCCCCCCCCCCCCATGACATTGAGTTAGCCATAGTCCCCTTCACAGTTTCCTACGCCATCTTGAAAGACAGACGGGCCTTTGTATTGAAGCGAGACGAACGTTGAGCTTGCAATGATAGAGACACGTGAATAATTGTCCCGTAATGTGTTCAAAGGTCTCTATATACTATCATTGCAAGCTCAACGTTCGTCTTAGGGACGGACCATTTGATATTTGATGTAGAGGGGGGCTGCGTTCAAAGAAAAATATCGAGCAAGCTTTTAAACTCGAAAAAAAATATCGACCAGCCTTTATTGCACGAACAAAAAGTATTGAGTACTACCCCAAAAATATCTTTCAACATCTGTATCCCAAAAAAAAAATATCGGGCACCGACAAAACAGCCCTCCTCCCATCAAATATCAAATGGTCCGTCCCTTACTTCGATGCAAAGACCCGACTACCTTTTACGTCAGTGCGACTACTGAAACCGGGGCCACCCAGACAAATTTCAAAATATATATTTTTTTAGATCAAACAAAAACCTTGTAGAGAGTTCTCACAGGCTAAGATGTTTCTCATTCAATCTTAATATATTCCGTTCACATATCATGAAAATTAGGAGCATGTTAACTGAAGGACAAAAATCAATCGTCTGTAGATATTCTATTGTTCATATTCTCGATCGTGATTAGATAATTATGTTTTGGTGGCCCCGGTTTCAGTAGTTGCACTGTAAGGTGGCACAAGGAACCGTGAAGGGAACTATTCGTACATCGATTTTAACGTTTTCTTTGTTTGTTTTTAGTTCACATGTCAAGTAACCAAGATAGCTCAAGATATAAATACAACCAAAAAAAGTTGCTATACTGCAAAAACGGCTGAGTAGATACAACTCAGTATATTGAGTTAATCATGCATTCAGGATGACACTTAATAGTGAGTAAACCCAACTCATTGTTAAGAGTTAACATAAATGTACATGTGCCATTGAGTACAATGTACTCAATATATTGAGTTTAACCTCACTTTTACTCTCTATAGAGTTGGGTTTACTCACTATAAAGTGTCATCCTGAATGCATGATTAACTCAATATACTGAGTTGTATCTACTCAGCCGTTTTTGCAGTGTAAACATTTTACATGATAACAGAAAAATTATTTCTATATTCGTTTGTATGGGAGAGTGCTTCTATTATAAATGTTTTAGAGAATATAGAAATTGAGCATGGAGGCTAAATAAACTGGGAAGTTATCGAGTTAGCCTCCATTTAGGTTTTTGTTTAATCGATAATATTCAGGTATAAGTGAGAGGTACAAGTCGGTTCGCCTCTCGACAGGCAACACTGGAATGGGCTTCCTGTTTAGACAAGTGGAGAGGGAGAATGGGGCGAGAAGGGAGTCACCTACTTTTTTCTGAAATATAATTAATGCTTTAATTAATAACATCCTCGGGAACCCAGGGGTTAATCCGTCGCTCGTTTCTCGCTTCCACAACATATACGTATATGTTGTGGAAGCGAGAAACGAGCGACAGAAGAATACCCCTGGGTTCCCGAGGATGTAATTAATAATTAATGTTCAATTATTCACAAGTGGGTTTACAGTGAGGACACTCAAACCGTGAACACTTCAGTTCATTACGCGAAAACATTAGTTGAGTAAACTAAACCATCATACAATGTAAATGAAAACTAGCTAGTAAACTAGTATAGGCTGCGTCGGTGTTTGATATAAATGATATAGGTAATATAATGAAATTTGTCGGAGGGCTAAAGCTCTAAACGTCAGTAAAGTTAAGTCAACATTTTTTACGGTGTTACAAATTTCATTATATTACCCATCATCATACAATATTCTAATAGACCAAACCAGCTGGCAATAATTTAGTAATTATACACGAAACCAGTTTGTACATAGCTAGTATGTTTCAATACACGAAACTATGTTGTACTTAGCATTATTTTAGTAAAAGTTTTTTATGTAGTATACTGATAGTAACAATAAAACTTCGTGAATGTTTAGTTTTTCAGGAACAAATGAGGTTTTTCTAGCATTTTATAATACTATTTTATACTATATTTAGACTAGGAGCCAATTAATAAAAATAAATGAATAAAAAAGGCCTAGAAATTGGAAAATATAGCGTAGCACACCCTTTATATATTTTATCTGACGCCATAAAATGAAAGTTAGGTTAGGTACCTAGGGAACATTTCTAGGCACGCTCAGGTACTAAGGTATACCTGAGGGCCATCATTATCTAAACGACCTTTTTCTAAGTACATTTTGGTCCTAGCACAGTTTTTTAGCTATTTAGTTATTGGCTAGGGCCAGTACCTACTGTACTTGTAATTTTGTATTTGTAAATTGTAATCTCTTGCAAATTCTAGGTACAATAAAAACGTTGTTGTTGTTGTTACCACTAATTCAAAAAAGAGCGTTACTCGAACAAGTGTACGTTTTATTAGCAAATCAAATTACAAAAAGATCGCGGAGCTAGCTCGAAAATATATACACCTATTTCAAAAATCGTTGTCGCAGCCGAAGCTACAGTCCACACTCAAGCCTGCAAAGGATGTCGGTTACATGGACTTAATTTGTGATTCATTGCACGCTTTTAAAGAAATAACAACAACTTGTTATGGTCATATAACACTAACACGTACAATCAAAATATGCTATGAATAAATCGACCACAAGAGACGAAATACCGACATCCTTTGCAGACATTATAGTGTGGATTGTGGCTTTGTTTGCGACAACGATTTTTGAAATAGGTGTAAGGAAGTCATTCAGATCCGACTACACCCTAACAACATCAATAGAGATTGCGGCATCGATTTACCGGAAGCGTGGATGCCAACAATCAAGAAGCATGCTGGGACATCACGCGTCAGCCAATCACAGCGCCGATAATCCGACGAACAGTATATAAGACAACCGTCATCCAGTCTACACCATCGCCTGATGAAGACTAGCAGATTGCAGTCGAAACGTCGCGGTATTTCTACCAATGACCTCAATCGTGAGACAATTGATTAAGTATCCTTTTAATTAGGTGTAAATTGTTTCCCGGTTTCAAGTTAGAATTACGTCTTCAACGTCTTTTGGCACTGTTTGTCATGGAGTTAATTTATGTGCATATCGGTCAAAATGGGCGTGGTCTCAGAAAAGTGTGAGTTATCATTTGCGCGCGCGTAACTCTGAAAGCTCGTAGCTCGAGTATTTCTTTCCTCTCTTTGAAGATGGTGGTGTATTGTATAATTATTTTTGATGAATTCTAATCTATTCCTACGATGCAGCCTCATTCGTTCCATGCGATTGTGTGTTGCGAGTAACCCGGCAAGCAGAGGGATAGCCTGCGATGTCGGCGGTCTGCGGGTTTTCTCTCCCTTTTTCTTCTCTCCCTAACCACGCAGACCGCCGGCAACGCAGGCTAGCAGAGGGAAAACGAGGTTGCTAACGGTGTTGTACTATTTGCGTCTTCCTATTGAACATCGCCCTGGTGTGGGTGACACACTCTCTACCTCTGCGTTAAAAATTTTGGCACACAACTCGGCTCACATGTTCATTTTTGCGGAGGGAGGAAAACTGGATAAGCCGCATAGGAGAGAAGAACACATCAAACAAATTCAACTCAACCCGGGACTCCAACCTAGATCACAGCGGTGAGAGGCGCGTGGTAAAGCACTACCCAGCCCATGCCACCCTTGTGGGATAGAGATGAAACCTGATCTGACTCTATTCAAGACACTACACGAGAGTATAAAATCCCGGCATACCTTTTAGACCAAAAAAGTGCAAGGGACTGGGAATGAGCACAAACACCACAAACAATAAAATATTTCAATAATATAGATGTTTCCATCACAAAAAAAAGAGCATGTCTGAATTAATTAAATTGCTAGAGCCTGTTGTCATATATTAAATAACTGCAGAGCTATCAGCATTTCAAATGCTCTAAAAAACGTGAAAGCGAGGCACGAAAGGTAAAAGTTCAAATTTTAAGCCAAATCTTAGCAAATTCAAAAAGCTGTAAGTTTTTGTCATTTTATGTTACTACATGTCAGGCTCGTAACATGGTATATGGGATCAGGGATCAGTGTTATTTTGGGATCAGGGATCAGAATTTTTGTTTGGGATCGGGATCACAGATCACTTATTTCGGTGTGCTCTTTCTAATGAAAGCATTTATAGTAGTATTTAGAGCATTTATTTATTATTTATTTATTTATTTATTATTTATTTATTTATTTATTAAATTTATTTGTTTATTTATTTATTTATAAATTTATTTATTATTTATTTATTTATTTATTTATTTATTTATTTATTTATTTATAGTAGCATTTATAGCATTTATTAGTACAGTAAGGTATCCCTATTGCCACGTCTTTTTTCATAGAGTGTATTAATTCCATCTATCCAGCGGTTTATTTTTCGTTTTTTTGCCATCCCCTCCCCTCCCCTCCCAAAGTACATTAATTATGCATTTTTCCGGGAATCGTCCAGGCCAGACGGGTTCACGTTGTTCTGTGTTTCAGTTTAAGACAAGATGGAGTTTTGTCCTTCTTCTGGTCGTATTTTGCAATCGGCAACAGCACAAGACCCATCAGTTACAAAAGCTTTCAAGGTATACAACTTTGTTGTAAGCCGAGGAGGTGAAATAGAGCTCTCAGACCTGGCAAAACATCCTTCTCCCTTGTCAACGTTGGATGAAACACAGGTTTGTGAATGGCTCAAAGATTTCTCTGAACAAACTCAAGGTGACCAGCAGCCTGAAAAACCCTGTTTTTCTCTACAAACAGATTCAAATGGAAGGATAGTCGTTAGGATTTGTTTGAGGGTAAAATTGTGCTCTACTTACGAGAAGACAGGGTTTTGTAGCCGTAAAAATGACTGTCTTCAATGGCACGTATGCCGCGGGTACTTGGATGGTAATTCATGTACTAACGACAAACTTTGCCCGCTATCCCACAACCTTCTAGACGAGCAAAACATCAAGAAAGCTCAAACATTTAGGCTGGAGAAGCATTCTACTCCGTCTATCCGGAAAGTTCTTGCTAAAAATCTGCCATTTGTGTGTGAGCCGTACGCAACAAACAATGGCCGCTGCTCAAAAAGATTTTGTGAAGAACTTCATTTATGCCCAAATTTCGTTAAAGGAGACTGTGCAAAAAACGAATTTGAATGTCCTCTAAGGCTTTCACATAATGTGGACTTTGGTAAAAATAAAGCAATTTTTATGCGTTTTGGCATTCCACCGAAATATTTTCTTGCCCATGTTCTTCTGCCGAAAATAACGTCTGACCTTAAAAAAGGAAAAGTTAATAATTTGAATAATCTAAATACAGAAACAGAAGCATACAAAATGGTTCACGAAAATGTGCCACTAAATATTGACCAAGATGCCAAGAAATCAGCCAAGAACAGAAAACAAGGTCCAAAAAGAGAGGAAAAGGCAGAGATGAAAACTGAAAGCACCATGCAAAAACAAGAAAGATCAAAGCAAATGAGGGTCCCTCAACTTATGGATCAGAACATTTCCTCTCCACTGTGGTACCCTGGGGTACGGGCTCCTTTTCCCAGTCTACCACCAAACCGTTTCCCTCACAGTACAAATGTTGGCCATCAGAGAAACTTTGAAAGTCAAACAAGACAGAACGAGTTTGCAAAGAAAATTCCAAAAGGAAAAAATGAAAGGAACACTTTTGGAAGTAAAGAGAATCTTGCAAGAAGTGAAAATGGTGTCAGGAATAATGGTGATAATGCAGCACAGCTTTCAGGTGCAAAGCCAAAAAGACCACAACAAAAGAAATTTGATGAAAGACGAAGTAGTGATAGTGCGAACAACCAACCAGAAGAATTCGATAATCTGAAGGATATAGCTCTATCAGGTATGTATATATCTTTAAAAACCATGCCCCCCCCCCCCCCCCCCCCAAAAAAAAAAATTTTTTCGTGGTAATCATCATCATCATCATCATCATCATTATAATTATTTTCTGTTAAATTATTCATATAACTGAAAGTTATTATGCTGTAGAGCTGTTTTTTTCTCATACAATTACTTAGTAGAAGTATTATAATTATTTTCATCATTATTTTATCATCATTATTATTACTATTATTATTGTGTTAATCATCAATATTATTTTTACTATTATTATTGTGTTAATCCTCAATATTATTGAAATAAAAGTTTTTATATTTATATTATTTATATATTATATTTATTATATTTATATTATTTTTTATATTTATTTTATTTACAATATTATTTCACACTAAAGATACTATGAATGATGAAATTCATAGTATCTTTATTGTAATTTTCATTCATTATTATTCATGGTTATAAGTTTATAATGTTGACTTGATAATAGCGTTTGATAACATTGAAACGTTGTGTAAAAACTTTGTTTATTTCAATGTCTAATCGCAGAATTTTATTGTCAAATTCATCATCATCAGGAGAAGATGAAAAACCTCAGAAAAAGAGAGGGGGAAGACGACGTCAACGGCAGAGAAAACAGGGATCCCAGGATGATATGGCAGACTCAGCAACCCAAGAAGCAGAAACTGATGAAGTTGATTTGATTCAATTTGGCAAAGATGATTTCCTTGCTGATGAAGAAAAACTTATTGATCTTAACTTTGACAATAGTGATCCATCTCTTAGTCAAATGTCGGAAGGTCATTCAAAAGCAATGTGGGACCTGTTTTCACAAGATATGCTATACAGTCTTGGTGATAACAGCCTATCCCAACCAGCCGAAGCTTTCTCCTTACCAGACCCCCTTCAAGAGACAGATGATGCCACTCAACCAGACCAAATAAAAAATGCCTCCCAAAAAGGAATCTTCAACTGTCTAATTATGGAATATGGTGGAACAGCCACGTTTTCTGACATTTCTACCAATGTCAATCTGTGGGATCCTCGTTTCAAGGAGCAAGGGCACTGGTTTCGGAGTCATAAGGCAAGTTTCCTATTGGTGGAGGATTCCAGTGGGAATATTGAAGAAGTCAAGGCTGTTTCACATCAAGCCAGAATGTGTTTCAAGTATAATGGGAATACGCCTTGTACTCAGGAGAACTGTTCGTATTTCCATGTATGTAAGGAGTATATTATTAATGGAAGGTGTAGTAATTATCATGGTTCTTGTAATAAGTATCATACTTTCAAAGATAGCCACAACCAAGAAGTTGCCTCAAGGATTTTCCCTGAAAATCAGTTTGACAACAGACAACTGCGGCAGTTGGTAAGTCATAATTCTTTCTCCCATTTATCCATCAACATAAATAGTTTTCAACTTTTCCATCCATAAATTTCACTTCCATATACGTTACAGCATAACATGCCTTACTGTGGCCACCCAATTAAAGTTTTGTACAAGTTAGCTTAGCGTTCAAAAGTTTCTCTTTTCAAATTATTTGCTACACCTTTTCAAATTTAAACATCCTGGGAGGTTTTTCAGGTACTTGTAAACTTCACTCTTGTCTTCGCTTTGAACATTTCAAAGTGTTTACTGTTTGACACTCAGCATGTCTTTTATATCAAGGTCAAATTCTGATTGGTTAACTTGTACAAAACTTTAATTAGGTAGCCATGGTAAGGTGCATGGCGCTGTAATTTTCTTATTGAATCATTTTTTTGTTAAGTATTAATATTCATAAATCATAATGTGCATTAATGAAAATTCTAATGGCAATTGAGTTAATTTGAGAAAACTTAGAAAAAAAGGATTTACTAAAAGAAATGGTGTTATAACAAATACATCACTATGGTTACCTAAAAACCACTCCAAAATTAACCAGATGCACGTTTAGCCAGCATGGCTATGGACATCTCATTGTATTTCCATGCCAATCATTCAATAGCACTTTTCACGGTTCTCATCGATCAACCTTTGTCTCAATAGCATGTGATATATTCTTTAGAATTTGACCACAACCCGTGAAATTTGTAAGTCTTTCAATTGTTTGATATTGTAAACATTCCTTAAATTACCAAAAGCTGTAGTCAAATTATAAACAATTTATTACACAACACAATTTATTACATCAATTCGGAGGTTGATTGATGAAAACCATGAAAAGGTCTCTATATTATCGGGTATAAACTACAACTGAGGATTTAATTGTGTGTTAATTTGAATAATTTATCATGATTATTGTTTGTCTTCACAGATCTTGTCATCCACCCCTCAAGTCTGCATGGACTACAACAATCGCTGTTGTTACCGAGGAAAGCGATGTACTAAAGTACATATTTGCAAGAATTATGGCCACAGAAGATGCCCCAATCAGTGTAAACTGGCGCATGAAAATGCTCTTAAACAACAATTCACCAAAGACTTGTTAGCAAGATTTAGGATTCATCTTAATCCTAAAATTAAGCCATATATGTTTGCTAAGACACTTCTTGTTGAGATTGAAGGTAGGAATTCCAATGCTGCTGTTGGCAAATCTACTGAGGTCGTGGAAAAGGAAAGCAAGAAAACTGAGACAAAGGTCCCCAAAACTGACTCTACCAAATGTAAGTTTGATAATTATAACACATGCTATTAGTTGGTTTGTTTATCCTTCCATCCAAACATCCATCTTTTCATTCATTCATTCATTCATTCATTCATTCATTCATTCATTCATTCATTCATTCATTCATTCATTCATTCATTCATTCATTCATTCATTCATTCATCCATCCATCCATCCATCCATTCATTCATTCATTCCTTCATTCATTCATTCATTCATTTTAAGTTAATTGATTTATTAACTCTTTCTTTCCCTCATTCTTTTATTAATTCATGAATCCATTTACCTGGTATTCTTTTTTAATTAACAAAACAAGTGCAATATACATGTAGTACTAAATACACTAAAGTGTGTTTCCCAGGTTTATGAAAACCACTCTGGTATCCCTGGTAATTTATAACTGCACACATCACCTATGCATGTTTCCTGTTCAGTTTTCAATTGTTAGACATGTATTTGTTTCACAACAAAAGCCATGACTATTGGCTTACTCTTTGTATTTTTGTCTTTCAGACCATGTCAAGACTGCTGCAGATCTCACTAATCCTATTTGTCTTGCATTTCTTATGGGTCAATGTGATCAAGGAAGCAAATGTCATGACCATCACTGTTCATTGCCCTATCAGTGGGTTTACATGTCAGGCAGTAATGATTGGAAAATGGTTGACCCAAAAGAAAATGGAGATATTGAGAAATTGTACTGTGAAGATAACATCAGTGACATGGCTGGAGTGATATCTATGAAATTGGATTTATCATCAAAGCCCGAGTTGTAAGTTGTACCAAGATGTAATTCGTGTTTAGTTTATAATTATTTTGTGAGTCTATTTTGTGCTATTTTATTCAATCTCTCCTTCCCAATATTCTTGTTGAACTCTCTTGTCTCTCTTTTCTACCACCTTTTCCTCCCCTTCCTTTTCCTTTCCATTCCCTTTCCTTTCCATCTCACCCTTCCATTTTCTTCCCTCCCCATTTTTCATGTTCCCTTCCTTTTCATTCACTTTCTTTTCTATCTTTTATTCCCTTCCATTTTATTCCCTTTCGTTTTCTTCTCTCTCCTTTCTTCCCTCCCCATTTTTCATGTTCCCTTCCCTTCCTTTTCCTTCCTTTTCATTCCCTTTCTTTTCCATCTTTTATTCCCTTCCATTTTATTTCCTTCCATTTTATTCCCTTTCATTTTCTTCCCTCTCCTTTCTTCCCTCCCCATTTTTCATGTTCCCTTCCCTTCCTTTTCCTTCCTTTTCCTTCCTTTTCATTCCCTTTCTTTTCCATCTTTTATTCCCTTCCATTTTATTTCCTTCCATTTTATTCCCTTTCATTTTCTCCCCTCTCCTTTCTTCCCTCCCCATTTTTCATGTTCCCTTCCCTTCCTTTTCCTTCCTTTTCATTCCCTTTCTTTTCCATCTTTTATTCCCTTCCATTTTATTTCCTTCCATTTTATTCCCTTTCATTTTCTTCCCTCTCCTTTCTTCCCTCCCCATTTTTCATGTTCCCTTCCCTTCCTTTTCCTTCCTTTTCATTACCTTTCTTTTCCATCTTTTATTCCCTTCCATTTTATTTCCTTCCATTTTATTCCCTTCCATTTTCTTCCCTCTCCTTTCTTCCCTCCCCATTTTTCATGTTCCTTTTCTCTTCCTTTTCCTTACACTGCATACCATTTTCACTATGATCATTCTTTTTTTTTTTGTTCATTTTTTTTTATTTGTCTGTCTGTTTGCTCATTTGTTTGTTTATTTGTTTTTTATATGTCTGTCTGTCTGTATGTTTGTATGCCTATTTGTTTGTTCATTTTTTTTATCTGTCTGTGTGTTTGCCCATTTGTTTGTTTATTTGTTTTTTATATGTCTGTCTGTATGTATGTTTGTATGCCTATTTGTTTGTTCATTTTTTTTTTATCTGTCTGTCTGTTTGCCCATTTGTTTGTTCATTTGGGTTTTTTTATCTGTCTGTCTGTTTGCCCATTTGTTTTTTATATGTCTGTCTGTCTGTATGTTTGTTTGCCTATTTGTTTGTTCATTTTTTTTTTATCTGTCTGTCTGTTTGCCCATTTGTTTGTTTATTTGTTTTTTATATGTCTGTCTGCATGGTTTTTTTTTTTTTACTATTTATATTTTCATTTGTTTATTTATCTTCTTATCTATTTATTTCAATTTAGGTCTCATATGCACAATGTACCATACATCTACAACATAGATTTTAAAACCATGCATATTGGTTCACTTGATAATGAAGAGCTTAATATACCATTAAAGAGACTGTCTACCCCCTCTGATGTGCTCATCCCTGAGTGTTCTTTGGCAACCACTTGGTGTTGGTACTGGAAGAATGAACATGATCTATATGTTGAATACCAACCCAGAAAAGTAAGTAATGTTTACAATATGAGCAGCCATGTATTGGAGTGAATGTTGTAAATGATCTTTCAAATGTCTAGGTCATTTCTTTTATATTTTACTTATATTGTCAAGATAGAAGTAAATTTCAAAGAGAAATTGCAAGTTAAAACTTTTGGAAAGCAGAACGATTTTGTATCAAGATTTACAACACTCATCACCTTTAGGATAACTTTTGTAAATTTCTCATAAATTATTAAATACGAGGTTTATAAGGAATTTTCTGGCATGAATAGGTGAATTGAACAAAAGAAACAGCAGCCATGCTGGTGGTCTTGACAAAAGAAAACCATCAACGTGACTGGTGGTAATTTCGTTCAATTTGCTCTCCTGAGAAAGCATGGTAGCAAACCAAGAATTGTGGTGCTTAGTCTGTCATGTAGTGATGATGGTTGTAGAAATATGTCTTGCCTTGCCTTGACTGTGTTCATGCCATACGTTTTTCATAGTCATACGAAATCTGCTCTATGGGTTATGAATTTGGTAGGGATAGTGATGGTGGTCATGGTGATGGTGGTCATGGTGATGGTCATGGTGATGTTTGTGGTAATGGTGAGGTGGTGTTAATGGTGATGACAAATATAAAAGTGTCAGGAATGGTGATGGTGATAAAAATAAAGAATAGTATTTTATGTCGGAAGTCCCTTCAGCCGAAGCTGATCTTCCAGAGAACTGATGGTGCACTCATTTTACTTCCCTCTCTCCATCATTGCTCCGTTTTACATCTATTTAAAGCAACACGGAAAGAAGAGAAGTCGAAACAAGGATGGTCACTGGAAATTGAACTCGGGACCTCTCACACAGAATGCCATGCACTAACCAACTGTGCCATCCTTACTTCTTAATTGATGACTTGATAGGGATAATATCAATGACAACAACGATATTGATAATGATTATGCCAATGATGATTATTTTCATTTGATAATGTTTATAGTGATAATGACAAAGATAGCCTTACATATGAAGTTATTCTTATTTTGTTTGTAACTCAGGGCTCAAAGGAACCCACGTCCAAGGCCATTGAGCGCTTCTACCAAGAAGGAATGAGTCGCTACAATTTCTCTGTTGGTAGAAATGACTACAGGTTGTACTTCAATGACATGTGTCAAAAGAATATGGATGTCCAGTTCCTTACTAAGCGAGAAGTTATAAGAAGACCTCAGTTTGTTAGTCGTAAGGACTTCAATCAACTGAAAAGGTAATTTCCAATTTTGGGACTATTTCCAGTTGCTTTGGGACTATTTCCAGTTGCTTTGAGACTATTTCCAGTTTCTTTGGGATTATCTCCAGTTTCTTTGGGACTATCTCCAGTTTCTTTGGGACTATCTCCAGTTTCTTTGGGACTATATTTCCAGTTTCTTTGGGACTATTTCCAGTTTCTTTGGGACTAGTTCCAGTTTCTTTGGGACTATTTCCAGTTGCTTTGGGACTAATTCCAGTTTCTTTGGGACTATTTCCAGTTGCTTTGGGACTAATTCCAGTTGCTTTGGGACTAATTCCAGTTGCTTTGGGACTATCTCCAGTTGTTTTGGGATTATCTTCAGTTGCTTTGGGACTCTCTCCAGTTGTTTTGGGATTATCTCCAGTTGCTTTGGGACTATGTGGACTGAGGGGTGAGAGTATCGGGGGGGGGGGGGGGGGGGGGTTGGTTAGGTGAACAAAAATAACAGAAGTCCTATTGAATAAATATCACATAAAAACAAAATCAAAGCGAGACGATTGCAATGACACGTGAATAATTGTCCGACAAGGCGTTAAAAGGTCTCTAAAAAAGAGATAAGATGACCATACCCAATATCCCCCCCCCTCCCCCCTGGGTAGAGTTATGTTGGCTTCAAAATAGTTACATTGCAAAAACGGCTGAGTAGATATAACTCAAAATATTGAGTAAGTCATGCATTCAGGATGACACTTTATAGTGAGTAAAACCAAGAGTAAACATAAATGTAGATGTGCCATTGAGTACAATATACTCATTGTTTCACTATTACTCACTAGAGTTGGGTTTACTCACTATAAAGTGTCATCCGGAATGCATGATTTACTCAATATTTTGAGTTGTATCTATACTCAGCCGTTTTTGCAGTGTAGTATTTAATATTTTTTATCATTAGAACTAGATCATAAAGCATCAGTGTTTAATTTAAGTATTCAATTATTATAACAGGACTTTCAAAATGCCTGAGATGTCAGCAAGTCAAATCCCCAGCAACTGGAAAAAGATGACAGAAAGCCAAACGTTTCTTCTCAAGAAATTGAACACTAAATCTAAGGAATTCAAGAACATTGAATCACTGTTTGTCAATTCCATGGGTGGCCGTGAAGTCACTATTAATTCCGTTAATAGAGTACAAAACCCGTTCATGTGGGAAAAGTACAAAAGGTATTCTTATTGTCATCATAATTATCAAGATCATTATCAAACATTATTGTTATTAACATTATCGTTATTTATCGTCCAACATCACCAACACCAACATCACCAACATTATCGTCGTCATCATTATCAAGATCATTATCAAACATCATTGTTATTAACATTATCGTCGTCATCATTATCAAGATCATTATCAAACATCATTGTTATTAACATTATCGTCGTCATCATTATCAAGATCATTATCAAACATCATTGCTATTAACATTATCGTCGTCATCATTATCAAGATCATTATCAAACATCATTGTTATTAACATTATCGTCGTCATCATTATCAAGATCATTATCAAACATCATTGTTATTAACATTATCGTCGTCATGACATTAATAATATTTTGATATTTATGTTTAACGTGAAAATTGTCATTATGATCAAACATTGTTACATCATCATTTACTTCTTTTTGTCATTATCATCATCATCATCTTCATTATTGTCAGTATCATCATTTTTCTCAGCCACATTATTAGATACATCGTGACTACCATTAATTAACATTGTCACCATCATCACTGATAGTCATTATCATCACCATCATCTTCATTATTGTCAGTATCATCATCTTTCTCAGCCACATTATTAGATACATCGTGACTACCATTAATTAACATTGTCACCATCATCACTGATAGTCATTATCATCACCATCATCATGATCATCGTTGTTACCATCATCATCACCAACATTATACATACTTTATTAAGATTTCTCAGTGGGCTTTTCAAATTATTAGTTACATCATGACATTGTCACCATCATCACTGATCATCATATATCATCATATTCAAATTTCCCGCTCGGGAATGATCTATTGTTTAGGGTCTTTTGTTTCAACCCATAAAGGTTTAATCGATCTTGACTATATTTTGAGTGTCTTTTGTTCTCGAAGTTTCTACCACAAAGTTTGATATAATAGTCATTATCATCATCATCATCATCATCGTCGTCTTTGCCATCATCATAGCCGTGTACGTCGCCATCATCATCAACATTATTGACTAACTCTTCTATTGCTTTACCTTAAAGGAAAAAAGACCAAATGCTCAAACGCTCCGAGTCCAAAAACCTCGACGAACGCCAACTATTCCACGGCACCTCTCACACAAACATACGATCGATATGTAAAGAAAACTTCGATTGGCGCTTGTACGGTGATGTAACTGGTAACAAGTATGGCGAGGGGGCGTACTTCGCACGAGACGCTTCGTTCAGTCATTGTTACTGCAATGATGATGAAGATGGTATCCGCTATGTGTTTATAGCCAAAGTACTCGTTGGTTCGTACACGAAGGGAGAGAAAAACTATCGTCGCCCTCCCCCTAAGAATCCCGATGACCCAGATAGTGATCGCTACGATTCGTGTGTTGACCGTGTAGACAACCCTCAGGTGTTTGCAATGTTTGACGTCGATCAGTTTTACCCAGAATATGTCATCGAATACGCATGTCAAGGTATGGATCACGCCAATAATCCTTCGTCTTCCAATTTGGCATCATACCCAGCAACCATTGGTCCAAACGTTTCTATGACAACGCCATCACCTAATTATGGCCCATATCCAGACCCGTACCATAGTGGTCAAGCAGCTGCCATGGCGTCACATAACTCTGTTCGTTACTCTCCAAGCCCCTCTACTATTGGTCAAACAGTTTCCAGGCCAACATCACAGGGAGTCTATTCCAGGAGTGCCTCCATGCCAACATCTACGTCATCCAATGTTTCCTCACACCATTTGTCTTCCAATGCTTCATCTACGTCAGTAGATGTGTCCTTAAGCAATTTGCCTCCCATTGCTCAAGACGTTGCCAGGCACACGGTAGACTTGTGGAGTTCCAGGGCTGTCAATGTCCCTGACAACCGACCAAAGAAGGTTGACAACTGTGCGGTTATGTAGGGTAACCGTTCTTTATTAAAGACCCATGGCCACTTACCAGCATGATTTGCGTTGCTTATTTTAATTTGAGTCAGTGTTATAATTCATTCGCATTCAATCGTATTACGAGAAGAGAAATTTAGCTAAACGCTTAATGATTTAGTAAGAGCATAGATGCCCACTCACGTAAAAGATATCAAAATGTCTGAATGTGCGATTTTCATAAATTCAGTCTTTCACGTGTATGCTAGTAAGTGACCATATATCTTAAGTTTAAAAGTCCTACAGCTAATTTACATAAATAGCTATTTCAAAATCGTTGTCACACCAGAACTAGCGTTCAACACAAGTACTTGTGTTAGCAAATAGCGGTCCACACCAGGTTTCAAAAGGACAGCCTTAGCTTCATCGTTAGTTATGTCAAGAGAATATTAAGTTTACTTAGCATTAATATTATCTTGGTTATATTATTTTTCTTTTGATTTGAAAATATCCAACAACAACGAACAGCTCGAGCATATGCAACAAATGATGACAATTGTACCGGCAGCCTTTGTAGTCTTAGAGTGTGACTGTAGAACCGGCTACGACAATGATTTTCAAATAGGTGTAGCTATAGGCTTTTAACTGCAATTGACACCTCCCCCCATCCCCATCACCTCTCCCCATCCCTTTCTCCCTAATATGCTATCAAGTACGATCGCCTGCGAATTTATGTGAGCAAGTCTTTACTTGCAATATGCGATCAAGTACGATCGCCTGCGATGTTATGTGAGCAAATCTTTACTTGCAGTATGCGATCAATTACGATCGCCTGCGATGTTATGTGAGCAAATCTTTACTTGCAATATGCGATCAAGTACGATCGCCTGCGATGTTATGTGAGCAAATCTTTACTTGCAATATGCGATCAAGTACAATCGCCTGCGATGTTATGTGAGCAAATCTTTACTTGCAATATGCGATCCATTCTGATCGCCTGCGATGTTATGTGAGCAAATCTTTACTTGCAATATGCGATCAGGTACGATCGCCTGCGATGTTATGTGAGCAAATCTTTACTTGCAATATGCTGTCAAGTACGATCGCCAGCGATGTTATGTGAGCAAATCTTTACTTGCAATATGCTATCAAGTACGATCGCCTGCGATGTTATGTGAGCAAATCTTTACTTGCAATATGCGATCAAGTACGATCGCCTGCGATGTTATGTGAGCAAATCTTTACTTGCAATATGCGTTCAAGTACGATCGCCTGCGATGTTATGTGAGCAAATCTTTACTTGCAATATGCGATCAAGTACGATCGCCTGCGATGTTATGTGAGCAAATCTTTACTTGCAATATGCGATCCAGTACGATCGTGTTATGTAAGCAGGTCTTTACTTGCAATATGCGATCAAGTACGATCGCCTGTGATTTTATGTAAGCAAGTCTTTACTTGCAATATGCGATCAAGTACGATCGCCTGCGATGTTATGTGAGGAAGTCTTTAGTTGCAATATGCGATCAGGTACGATCGCCTGTGATGTTGTGTGAGCAAATCTTTACTTGCAATATGCGATCAAATACGATCGCCTGCGATGTTATGTGAGCAAGTCTTTACTTGCAATATGCGATCCAGTACGATCGTGTTATGTAGGCAAGTCTTTACTTGCAATATGCGATCCAGTACGATCGTGTTATGTAAGCAAGTCTTTACTTGCAATATGCGATCCAGTACGATCGCCTGCGATGTTATGTAAGCAAGTCTTTACTTGCAATATGCGATCCAGTACGATCGCCTGCGATGTTATGTGAGTAAGTCTTTACTTGCAATATGCGATCCAGTACGATCGCCAGTGATCATATGTGAACAGGCCTTTGCTTCTATTAAGATATGCAAACAAGCCTTGTAAGAATGTCGGCACGCGTTCCAGTAAGCGATCCATTACGATCATTTAATTCAGTACAAGAATTGACTTGTATTGCGATCCTAGTGAACATGTGAACAGCAAGCCTATGCGTCTTGATCTATTAAGCGATCCAGTACGATCACCTATGATCATATGTAAACAAGCCTTTACTTGTAAGCGATCCAGTAAGCGATCCAGTACGATTGCCTGTGATCATATGTAAACAAGCCTTCACTTGTAAGCCATCCAGTAAGCAATCCAGTACGATCGCCTGTGATCACATGTGAACTATTAGTCACTAGGGTTATTACGGTTATCAATCAAAGCCGTATATGATTCAGTAGTAGATTCCCGGGGGGTACTCCCTTTGTCCAAGTGGTGATCGGCGGAGGTTTTGAAGGTACCCACAGATGGAAATAACTGTTAAAGCTCTAAAAGGTACGGCTGTGCGATGTTCTTGCCAGCCAAGCTTATTTTTATCAACAAAGCAGAGTAAAAACGACCGTTACCGGTACAGAATCATGTCACGTAACTGAAGGGACCCTAAACGTTACGCACAGGAAATATTTTTAACCCTAAAAGGTACGCTGATCACCCTTACCACTTGAACAAAGGGAGTAAACCCCCCTCCCTTGGACAAAGGGAGTACCCCCCCCCCCCCCCTTGAGATCTGAAATCAATAAATAGGTTTGATGTTGATTTTTTATTTTGTATATGGATAACGGTTGTTAAACAAATGAAATCTCGTTGTAATTGTCAAATTTATAGATTTATAGATTCAGAGTATTAACTCTGATCGATTGTAATCAACTGAAGATTACACGGTTATAATACCGATAAAAAGTCTCCGTTACTCGACAACTGAAACTAAATAGAACAACGAGAAAAATAAACTAGAGATGATCAATAAGTAAGAATAAAACTAAATTTAAAGGAAAAAAAGACACAAAAAAGTGGTGGTTATTACAAATCAGCCAATGTCGGAGGACGAGTCTGATTATACTTGCCGAGACATTGAATATTCCGATATCATAAAAAAACGAATTCAAACATTGTTTTATTATACATTGTTTTAAAGAAAAATAATTAACTAAAGTTTTTTCACGTTGAACGAACGTTTTTTCAAGCATGAACACAACAAAAGTGGACAATAAATTGATATTTTGGCGAATAATGCAGGCGTAAACTGGCTAGCCAATTATTTTTCACAAATCTGTAGGTTGTTTGATTGTGAAAATAATTTGCATACTTTTAGCCAATCAGATTCTATAGACAATAATAACTACAGTGGTACCTCTATTAAGCAGTCACCCTCAGGACTTTCCAAAGTGGCCGCTTAATAGAGGTTGGCCGCTGAATAGATGTATAGAATAGGTATAGGAGTAGATTTGGGACTTTTGATTGTGGCCGCCTAATAGAGGGTGACTGCTTAAATGTGTGACCTCTTAATAGAGGTACCACTGTAATAATAATAATCACTGATAACAGAGATTATCAAGTAAAGATTTTAAAACCAGAAAGTGCCAATAACAAGTAGGTCTAATGTACACCATATGAAACATGCCGTAAAACTGACGAATGTTTCGGACGAACGTTGTCAGAGAAAAAGCTAATAGTTTTTGTCTAATGTTGATATAGTGTATAATTTGCCTTTGGTAATCCAATAGAAAACTCCCACCTAGGTCAGATGCCCAGGTCGTATGATTATAGTTAATAACTATCAACTATGATATGATATACGTAGAAAGAGGGTGGTTTTACCCCAACTGAAGATTTTCTCGCGTGCTGATTGGTCGAGAGGCTATATTAAGTGTTAAAAAAAAAATTTGCTTAGATTTTGTTGTAGAATTAACAGTGTTGCTTTATTGTGGTAGGACCTCTGATTTACATATTTTATATATGACGTCAACAGTTGGTCAAAATTAGTCATGTACCCCTTCTCAGCTAAGAATTGTGGGTATACACCTACGGCGATAGGAAATAGGTCATAACAATATCGAAGAATAGCTGGAATAACGTGCTTCTGCTTCTTATTTTCCCCAAGAACACTGATGGAGGCTAGTGTTGAGATATTCCATGTTGTTTGTAGTCCATGAAAACATTTTAAAGACCTCAACTATTTGTGTTTAGTTGTATAAATCGCTTATCCTTAGATGATATCCTTAGGTGCATGACAATTTGGGCAACTGTTGACAAAATAACATGGTAAATCAGATGACATACCACGTTAAACGATCGGAAATTTGTTAAGTTTTCTGACGTTTTTCTGTTTTATTGTGCAATATTTTGTCAATTTTTTTCTTAAAAAGATTAGAGCGAAAACACTTACAGTGCGACTACTGAAACCGGGGCCTTCACCAAAACATAATTATCCAATCACGATCGAGAATATGAACAATAGAATCTCTACAGATGTTTGATTGTTTTCCCTTAAAATGCTAATAATTTTCATTTATATATGTGAACGGAATATATTAAGATTGAATAAGAAACATGTTAGCCTGTTAGAACTCTCTACAAGGTTTTTGTTTGATCTAAAAAAATATATATTTTGAAATTTGTCTGGGTGGCGACGGTTTCAGTAGTCGCACTGTAACTATACTACCCTAGTATCTTGAAATGCAAAGGGTACAATACCTCGTTACAACTTTACGTTGTCCTTGAATATATACTGCTACACTAGTAAAAGCAATGTTATTTTATGTTTGTAGTGTTAGCCCTATATCGTCATTGTTATTGTTAATACTTTGTGTTACTTTAGTGTTATATTAAAGTATTTCCAAAGCCAACTGTGATTGATTTTGGATTTAGAAATTTTTTGTTTTCTACTGTTTTTTGTTTTCTTGTCTGTCTGTCTGTCTGTCTGTCTGTCTGTCTGTCTGTCTGTCTGTCTGTCTGTCTGTGTCTTTAATTTGTTTTATTCTTTACTTCTTTCTGTCTTATGTTTCTTTTGTCTTAGTCTGTTGTCTTTTTCTTCTCTTTTCATACCCATAGAATAATAATAATACAATTAATAATACAATTTGTTCAAATGATTCTCTACGGCGATAATCAAAATATCTTCTGTTTTTTTTGGGGGGATAGCTTCTGTAATTCATATCAAACAAACTGTAATTCATTTCAAACAAATTTGAATTACAATATCCACACCCAAAAACAAGGCATTTATTGGTTTCGAAAGTATAACGTAGAGTACAACGCAAAATTTTGATGATGGGCTTCCTGTGTTATAATTCCTCGGAGGCAACAAATAGTCACGTGCAGGGTGGCATGGAAACGGCTGAAGGTCAACTAAGGCATTTATATATAATCTCCTTACGAACCAAAATACTTGAAAACTTTCATAAATTATTAAAACATGTGAAGATAAAGAAATAATGGCGTCTATCCCTGGTCAAGTAAAAGAACAGCGAACTATTAATGGTGTAGTTGATAGATCTTTTGTGCCCTCGCAGCTTGCTCTTTCGCGTCTTCCAAGAACACAAACAAATAACAATGGAATTCATACGAGATTTCGACCACTCGCCAAACTATCGACTGTTTCTCTTGTTGGAAAGTAAGAAAAACACTTTGAATTTACACATATTAATATAAAATAGTTTTTAGTGAAACTTCATAAATGTTAAATGAGTTGTAACATTCTTTGGATATACAGTAATTGTGTGTTGGATCGAAGTCTATAAGTACCATTTGACAACAAAAGTATGCAAACAGTTAAAATACGTTTGGAATAACGTTTAGACGAAGATTGAGTCTGAAGATTTGAAAGATCTTAACCATTAAGTTTGTAAACTTGTGCTGTTTATATATAAGCTTATAGTATAAATATTTTCTTTAATTGAAACATTTGGTAAAACTGTTTCAAAGATATTTCTACAAGTTTGGTTATTGGACTTATTGTTTGTTGTGTTTTTGTTGGTATTTACTATCACCCAACAAATATTGATAAATCATTAAATTTGATTATCAATTACAATCACTCTCAAACTCATTAAATAACTCTTGAGGACAAAACAAAGGAATTAATCACTAATAAATGTTGTTGTCGTTGTTGTTGTTGTTGTTGTTGTTGTTGATAAAGCCGCTCCTTTGGCTAAATAGCTGTTATAATTTAATAATAATATACAAATGATATAATACAATAATAATAATAATAATAATAATAATAATAATAATAATAATTATAATAATAGTAATAGTAATAGTAATATACAAATGATTTTGTTTTTACCTGAGAGCCATGATGCCGAATGCATTGTTTAAAAACATTTCCATATTACTGTAATATGACATCTATTGTTGCAGCTGTTTTGTTGGTGCTGTTACTGAAATAGCTGTAGTATAGACTGCCAAACAGACCCTACTTTTGCATAAAAACTCAGTGATATGTCACGTCTGTGATATGTCACGTCTCTCCTCACTTGCAGCCAAAACTTCGTTAGACTGAAATTCAAGTTAATTGTTTTCATTAAGTTTTCGCATAAAGGTACGTATAGCTAGGGACTGTTTTGCAGTTTGGCTGAAGTAGTAACTAAGATAAATGATAAGTTTGATAATGGATCAAGCAAACATACATGTGTTTGTCTGTCTTGTTCTTTGCAGAAGAGAAGTAACCAAACCTACTAAAAGTCTTCCAGAAAAACAGACCAATGAAGATAATGCAAGTAAGTTGACTTAAAAAAACATTTCATAACATTTCGTTTAATGTGACCCATTATCTTGATGCCTTAATTTAAACAGATTGATTCATGTACCGTTAGTTATATCATTATTGAATCTGTTTCTTTTCTTTACTGGCGGTCTATATCCTAGTCTCCCCAGCAGCCATTTTTAGTCTCGTTCCACAGTCCCCTACGGTCCACTTCTCTCCCCACAAATGGCTGCTCACTCGAGTGCAACATTCTGTTCTGAGTCTCGACTAATAGGAAACAGGCTTCTATATACTGGAAACCTTTCCCCAGACTCTCTCTTTGTTATTATAGGCAAAATAGCTCGAGTTTCAAAATTTCAAAATAGCTTGAGAGTTGTCAAATGTGTTTACCAAAGTGTGTAAAAGATTCGATTCTAACGACCTCAATAATCATCAAAAGGAAGCCATGGAGCAAGTAGTTTTGAAAAAAAGGATGTATTTGTCAGTTTACCGACAGGGTTCGGGAAATCTGTTATTTTCAGAAGCATTGCCAATAGTTTTTGACGAATATTCTGGCCTTTATTGTCACTGATTGAAGATCAAATACAACTTAAGGCAGATGGGTATTGCATCCATTAGTTTGAGCGATGTTAGTACAGAGGAGGAGATTTGAAGGATCGAAAACGGTCTTTATTCTACATTTATACATATCACAAGATTAGAATTAGCAGCTAATTAGCGTAAACCGATACATCAACTGTCAAGTGTTTTACCGAATGAGTCCTTGAAGGTCAAAGGTTTAAAAAACTTTACCATTACCAGATTTGAAAATGTGAATGCGCTTCTTGCAATCATTAAATGTGGCTGTGCAGATAATACAGTTTGTATTTTTGGGGGGTTACATCCATTCACGACAAGTAAATTGTAATATGTATAGTCTATCCTTAGAAACACACAAATGACACACGGCTCATATTTCCGCTGCATACTCTCACCTATCTAATGAGCGTTGTGATTGGTCAAGTGTATAATCACGAAATTGGATTTAATTGGATTTAAAAGCAATGGGAAATGAATGTTGCACTTGAGTGAGCAGCTGTTTGTGGAGAGAGAAGTGGACTGTAGGGTAGTGGAACGAGACTAAAAACGGCTGTGGGAGACTATCTTTATCCTTGATATTTTCCCAACTGATTAAACAAAGGAACTGATCCAGATTGATATCTACTTTTAAGTAGATTAAAAAAATATATGATATAATAAGGTGGTTATATACCTTAATTATACCTCGTTGGACATGAGATATATGAATCCACAGCTTCTTGTTGGGTTGATATATCTCAAATCTCATATCCACCCCAGTAATGGTATCTAACTTATTTAATTAAAATATGTAGATACTGAGTTCATTATCAAGAATTTTAATAAAGCTAGTCACAGTTGGTAAAACTGAATATGAAATCTCTAGCTATAGTGTTCATACAAAGATGTACAATGCCACACAAATACTTTAGCATAAATTATGTCTAATTGAAAACATGTTCATTACATCTTTATTACTTATTATACAGATGTAAGTCTAGAGGAATGCTTACAATCAAGACCTCCATTAAAGATAGACTTAAGTGGTCCAAAGCCTACGACATATGACCCACCCACCTACCTACCATGGGAAACAACATCTCCTTCCTACACAATGAGACCAAAAACACAGCCAGAAAAAGGTAATATAATAATTAATCATTCATTATGCTGTAACATTCGTATTTAACAGCTATTGATAAAATTCTAATAAAAGACATAAGCTCAAATATTTCTACACGGCATAGTGTAGATTAGTTTGAAATAAGAAAATCAACAACTAACTTTGAAGCTATTTTGGTGTGACTTGACACACAGGTTTATTCCTTATTCCTTCATACCAAGGCAATACAATTTTAATATTTACATATTAAGTTGCATGATATGTTTTTCATTCCTTCACATACCATATTTTGTTATTTATTGTGCTATTGCATCCATTATTTATTTTTGTATTGTATTCTATAATTGTGTTGATGAACCCATTAAATCAATATAAATATTTTTTTAATAAGATATGGCATTTAAAATCCCAATTTAGTTTTCTAATCTGTATGGGAACTTGCATTCTGCTTTAGCCATTGAGAGCTAGTACATGTATGTTTGATATCTTTGCAGCATATTGAATATTGTTTTGTTACAATTGCATTTATTTTTCAGAGGGAGGAGGTGACCGTGTGGCATGGAATAAACAGTGGATAGCCAGTCATGATATCTGGACATACCGGGCACACTTTGATGAAAGGGTGAGTTATCAAATAGTAATTTTATTGCACACAAGAACTCTTAAAATATATCTTAGGTACAACTATTTTCAGATTATTTATTTTACCAGAATATTCCACAGAAATTGAAGTGTAATTTATTGTTAGTAATTATTATATATTTGTATTATTTACTATTAGTTTTATACACAAACTAAGACTTATAAAGAGATTTGTCATATTAAATTATTATATAGACACTCCCCCAGAGCTATTCAGCGAGTATTAACAAATTTGTTACAAATGTAGAGGAATCATTTTCAGGTTGCTATCATACACTTATTGTCTACTTATTAAGACATTAAGACTGAGTGCCCATATGATTTACGACCAGGAAATCTGTGGCACTGTATAAATATCAAAACTGATAGATGCAAAAACATTTTAACAGTTAAATTTATTAGATTTGCGTAAATATATGTGTAACAATTAAACTGACCATTCCCACTTGTAATTCAGTCGTAAGACTGCAATAAGTGTTAATAAACTTATTATTATCATCATCATCATCATCATCATCAGCAGCAGCAGCAGCATCATCATCATCATCATCATCATTATTATTATTATTATTATTATTATTATTATTATTATTATTATTATTATTATTATTATTATTATTATTATTATTATACCCTATGTTTACTGATGTTGTTATTTGTTTGTTATATCCAGTATCCCTGGCCTTCACCAGCTCACTACACCTCTAAACCAACAATTGGCTCTGAATTGTCTTACCTTCCTCAATCACCCTCACATACCATGGGCAAGAGAAAGGCTTTTCTTCTCAACAAAATAGGTAAGTGTTTTCATTTGATTTTATTGATTGATTTACCTTAAGGCACAATGAAAACAAATCTAGATTGAAGCACAGACAATAGTCTTGTGGGCAACACACACATTGCAACACAATGTACCACCACCACCATCGCACAAGTTATCCATCACTCACAATGTACCACTACCACCAACACCACCACACAAGTTTTCTATCACTCACAATGCACCACCACCATCACCACACAAGTTCCCATCATATGAATTGTACTGAATTGTGCTTTAATTGTTTGTAGGTTCCGAGACAGAGCCATCACCCAATCAGTACAATTATGGTAAATCCAAATTAAGATTAATGAAAACATTCCCTTCGTATTCGGCCCAAGAAGGACGAAGAGGAGGAACAATGGTTTGGACAGCTAGAGGTAATGTTGAGTCAAACTTTCTTCTATATTTTATTACAGTATATTTTTAATCGACTCTGTTGGATTTAATTTTGGTTTCATCTTCTCATCACTTCTCGTCTTTCAATCCGTCCTTCTTTCTGTCATTCCTTCCTTGCTTCTCTCCCTGGCTTCACTTCCTTCCTTGTTTCATTAACAAAAATAACTTTTTAACGTCTCAATGTATTTAGCATGCAGATACAAGTACCCTACTAATCGAGGAGACTCAGACTCACACTCTACGTTAAATATTTTGGCAAATAAGGAGGCTCACATTCATTCCTTTCTTCTTTTTATGCCTTTTCTTCTTTTTTTTTTCATTTCCTCTTTCTGAATTTCGACACTATTGCCTTTTTTTTTCACTTCTTTCCTTCGCTTTTATCTTGTCTTCTTTGTCATTTTAATTTTAATTTCATTTTTTTTTTTATACTCATCTGTTTTTTCCTCCCTTCTCTATTCCCAGTTCCTTCTATTCTTGCTTGGTCAACTCTTTCTTTCCTTCTTTGCCTTCAAGATTTTTTTTTTGGCAATATTTCAAAAAAAAAGGGAAAAGCACCTTACCCATGCACTGAATGTTCTCTGCTTTTCTCTCTCTAGAGCCTGTTCCAGGTCCTGGGTCGTACAATCCACGGAGTTACACAAGCAGCACCAAGAGATGCGCGCCAAACTACACCATGTCACGTGGTGCAAGGAAGATCGGGCTCACTAGAAACTGTACCTTTTAGTGATGTGTATAATATAGAGAAGTGTGTTGACTGGTCAGGTGGTAAAACACGAAAATGATACAAAAATACACCATGTCACGTGGTGTCAGGAAGATCGGGCTCACTAGAAATTGTACCTTTTAGTGATGTGTATACTATAGAGAAGTATGTTGACTGGTGGTGGTAAAACCGAAAATAATACAAAAATACACCATGTCACGTGGTGTCAGGAAGATCGGGCTCACTAGAAATTGTACCTTTTAGTGATGTGTATACTATAGAGAAGTATGTTGACTGGTGGTGGTAAAACCGAAAATGATACAAAAATACACCACATGCATGGTATTTTGCATGCTTTACAGACAGCCAACATGGACACTTTGAAAAAGCTGATACGTACCCGTCGGCCGCTTTGTTAAGACACAGATACCTTCATAATACAGACAATTCATTCTACTTTCATGGATAATACAAATATCTTGATAGTTATGGACACTTTGAAAGGGCTGATACGTACCCGTCGGTAAAGTCACAGATACCTTCATAATACAGACAATCCATCATTCTATTTTCATGGTTAATACAAACACCTTGATGGACACTTTGAAAAAGCTGATACGTACCCGTCGGCCGCCTTGTTAAGACACAGATACCTTCATAATACAGACAATTCATTCTACTTTCATGGATAATACAAACATTTTGATAGTTATGGACACTTTGAAAGGGATGATACATACGTCGGTCCCTTGTAAAGACACAGATACCTTTATAATACAGACAATTCATTCTACTTTGATGGATAATACAAACATCTTGATAGTTATGGACACTTTGAAAGGGCTGATACGTACCCGTCGGTAAAGACACAGATACCTTCATAATACAGACAATTAATTCTACTTTCATAGATAATACGAACATCTTGATAGTTATTCTTCCTGTAAGAGGATGAGAGAAATATTCCTCGATGTCAATTTGGCTTCTTTGCCAAGACAGACGCCCCGATAAAACGGGCACCCCAATAATTAAATACGGACAATCCGCAAAAATACATGCAGACACTCCGATAATACGGACACCCCGATACCACAAACACACGTATAATAAGGACACTCCAATAATACGAACAGTCCGATAATAAGGACACCTGGTAGTACGGACACCGATAATACGGACACTCGGATAGTAAGGACACCCCGAAAATACGGACACTCCGATAATACGGACACCGATAATACGTATACACTCGAGCTTCGTACCCTGGTATCTTATATACCTTCGGGGGCCGTTAAAGAAGTTACCAATTTATAACCGAGTGACATACGATCGCTTTTATAAATACCAGATAGACTAACATCACGAGATTGAAATACTAGGAGCTAGAAATATGACGACGAAAGGTCAATGGAATAACAAAGCAAGCAAATAAGCGAGCGTTGGTAACATAAATACACGGAGATTACAAGCGAATACAAACGCGAACGATACTCTGCTGCCCATGCTCCGATAATAAGGACACCCCGATAATACGGACACCCCGGTACTACGAACACCCCGATACTACGAACACCCCTATAATACGGACACTCCGATACTACGAACACCTTGATAATACGGACAACCCGATAATACGGACACCCCGATACTACGAACACCCCGATAATACGGACACCCCGATAATACAGACACGCCGGAAATACGGACACTCAACTCGCCCTATGTATTTTTTTTATAACCAGCTTCTCAAGACGAACGAGATTTGGTATTTTGAGTGTATTCAACGGATTCTTTGTCTTAATGTATAAATAAAACTTCATTCGTTTTGAAAGACTAATAGATTTGCTATGCGCTACTAGCAGAGCGAATCCTCCAAAGTGTTGTTTTTTTGCTTTTCAGCACGTATTACTTGGTCAAACGTTTGAATCCACAAAGACCGTTATTACTCTTGTACAATTAAAAACAAATTGAAAGGTTAAGTTATTTTTGTAACTACAGACGCTATTTGATACTCTGAAATACAAACAGTATTTGTAACAAAGATTATAATTAAAATGGAAATGTTTTGTACAAAATCGAAATGTTTTGTACAACAGTCAACATTGTGTCATTGTGATTTGTTTTTAGTGAGAAATATCGAAGAAAATGGTGTCAAATAATCAATTCTTCTGCAAATAGAAAAAGTTGGGTCTGTTTTCTTTAAGCCCCAAGAGTCAAAGGTTGAAACTATTGAAGTGCGGTCACACGCATTTGTTATTTAAATTTTATTTTTTTCAAACACAAAGTTACTTCAACGGTCACAGTTGATGGGAGCGTCTATGGCGTCTATAGCTTTTAAAGAAGTGACGTTTTTCCTTTGCTAATGGTGTTCAAATTGCAAGAAAAGAATATACAGTCGAAAGCAATGTTTCAAGAAACTTTTCAGAGTTCATTTGGTTATTTGAATTGCAAAAATTGGATATTTTGAATTGAGAATTTAGGGTGAGTATTGAAATCAAATATCTATGACGATGATCATTTGTATCGATGTTTTCCGTGGAATTTGTTACGACGAAAATCGAAGCTTTAATGGTTTTTAGCTAGCTTAATTAGACAACTTTATCTTAGTTAAAGTAAAATTATATCGTAAACACATAAACATTTGGTTAAGTCCGTGTTTATTCAATAGCTCTGCTGGCACAGTAAAGGACTTTAAATTTGTTTAATCTCATTATATATTCCGGAAACTTTTACTTCAAAGTTTTGACTACAAAAAACTAGTTCTTTTCTAGTTTTTATAAGTTGAACTATATACAATGACTATTGTTGTTCGTAATTACGAACAGGATTTGTGATGTTTCTTTTTAAAAAAACAAACTTGTTGTTTATTTAGAGAAGAAAATTGAAATTACTCGAGCGAGAAAACCTTTTACTTTATGCAAGTTTCACGCAAATTTCTACATGTTTCTGCTTCGAGTCGAAAACGTTTGCAACTTTTCACAACAGATGAGAAACTATTTATCGGCTATAGTAATCAAAAAAATCCCAAAAAATCATTTTCGAAGCAAATGGTTCCAAAACTTAAATTAAAAGCCCGCGGGAAAATAAGAGAACGTTTGACTGAGCTGAAATAATAGTACTTATCACTGATTTATTTAGTGACGCTTGTAGGTAGAAAGGGAGAATGTTTAATGTCATTTATAAAATAGAGATTTGGTTGCGTGCAGAACAGTTATTATGCAGCTAGTTGGATGGATGAGTGCATGCTTTGAAAGTTTACGGAAGATTGAGTTTTGGCATTTAAATACAGGAACCCCACAGATTTTCAGGATTCATACTCAAGGTGCATGAATTGTATAGTACCGCTGTACTATTTGACAAAAGGCGCCTTTGCACGGGCTAAGCCTCGATTTGTTTTTAAAATATTCACATATATTTCCAAGCAAAGCATGAAAGAATACTATCGCTTAACAATAGAAAAGACATTTGAATTTACTTTGAATTGAGACTATCCCTGTGCAAATGCGCCTTTTGTCAAATAGTACAGCGGTGCTAGATGACATGAGACTGGTCTATTGTATGTGACGTCATCGCCGTCATCTTGGATGGCCTTCAACAAAAGATTTTCCAATAAGAATACACCTATTTCAAAAATGGTAGTTGTAATCACAGCTACAGTCCACACTCTGAAGCCTGCAAAGGATGTTTGTGGTAAATGAACATAACAAGTTTTGCTGTGATAGATGATGAAACAAATATTAAAAAGCACGTAATAAATCACACATTCAGTTCATATTACCGACATCCTTTGCAGGCTTCAGAGTGTGGACTGTAGCTTCGGCTGCGACAATGATTTTTGAAATAGGTGTATACGTAGACTTTGTATTGTACTAATCATATCGGTGTGAAAAAAAAACCGAGGGCTGCTATAAGCAGTTGCCAACAGAGTCTACGTATGGTTTTGTTGAATCTGCTTTTGGACCCCATCTAAACGGATCTGGATACTTTTGAAACCGCATACGTTTTGATGCGAATCGGCCTATTGTCCACACGAATCCATTGAATCCGGTCACCGAAACCTCATATTTTTGCTTGAATCCTCCGGATACGCGGATTCGTGTGGACGCAAATATTTCTATGCGGTTTCAGCCGGATCGGATTCGTGTAGACGAGGCCTTGCTTAAGCTGCTAGTAGCGAAGATGTAACGGCATCCATATGGTATCATTTTGGTTAGACTTCAACAAACGCTTTCTATATAACATGTATACTGTTTTCAAAAGAGTGAATGGTTTGATCTCAGACTTATAAAATAAGCTGTTATAATAAGGTGAGTTGCATGCCATCATCCGGTTGTGGTTATACCACAGGGAGCCCAAGCTCATCACTTTTACAGTAAATGTATGGAGTCGAGAGATATCCTTTCGCTGTGCCTCAAATATACAATAATAAAAATTTTTTTTTTACGTAGATAGTTGTGTATAATTGTTGTCAATTTGAGCGATTTTGACGAAAATACCGCTCAAATTGAGCTAAAACTCGGTCACAGACTAGAAAACAATTATACACAACTATCTACGTAAAAAGTTTTTTTATTATTGTATATTTGAGGCACAGCGAAAGGATATCTCTCGACTCCATACATTTACTGTAAAAGTGATGAGCTTGGGCTCCCTGTGGTTATACAATTATTTAAAAAAATCGTTCTCGCAATCAAGTTCTTGCAGTTATACGTAGACGATGAAATAAGTATTTCTTTTAAAAACATTCAATAGCTAGATCAACTAATGATTTTCATATCGCAGAAGTGTTTAGCAGGTTTTAAAGTGTGGAATGTAGCTTTGATTGCGATAAAGAGTTATGAGAATGACTCACTGATGCCTAACGTTACGACATCATTATCACCTAAAGAGATACACCTATTTCAATTAACGTTGTCCATCTGGAATGGTTGATCTGAGACCGATAGGTATTGTGGGATCTCTATAAATTTCAAATACATTGTTTTAATCACACTTGAATGGTGCTGAATTACAGATAGCAGTATTTCAGAAGTAAACATTAATATTCAAGCGTGATTATAATAGTGAATTTGCAGTTTAACGAGCTCCACAATTCCTATCGGTCTCAGATCAACCATTCCAGATGGACAACGTTAATTGAAATGGGTGTACACATAATTGCACGAACGTTGTCTTGACTCTTGTAATTTAGTGGAAAAAGAATTTATTGGTTTTTAATTGGTTTTTCTTTGAAATATTAGAGCGTATTCGTATAACCCACTTTTAAAATGCAAATGAGAATATGTGTAAAATAACATGCTAATTAGGTGTGCGTGTTATAAAATGCTTCAGTGAGTTGCGCTCTCTGCTTCAAATAATAAAAATAAAACATGATTGACAACGAAAACGTTTCTAGATTTTCTCGAAACCACTTTTATCCATGTTTTTCACAGTGGTATGTGGCTCAAAGAAAAAAATGAGAGCAAATAGCTACACGCACACCTCATTAACATGTTATTTCACACATATTCTCATTTGCATTTTAAAAGTGTGTTATACGAATACGCTCTATTAGAACGATTTCACATAAGCGTTTTGAACATGCAAATATGTTTTGTCGAGTATTTAACATTCAAATGAGTTGTCACCTTAGATGAGTTGTCACCTTGCTAATCAAGGCATACGCATGGCGGCAGTTTCATGGCTATTTAGCGGCTATGTAATTTCGCACTATTAAAAGATAGTTGACATAAAATTGTGACAATTTCTGCTCAATTTTTTTTTTACAGCGAGAATCATACCACAGTGAATGAGCCGTGAAGCTGCCCACGTGCGCTTGCCTCAGTTGTCGAGGTGACAACTCATTTGCATGTTAAATACTCGACAAAACATATCTGCATGTTAAAAACGCTTATGTGAAATCGTTCTATTATATCAAAAGTCAATCTTATAAGGAATTTATTGAAAGACAAAAGGCTCTCTCTCCGGCTCTCTTTGATATACCAGGTGATTTCGCTTCGAAGCGCGCAAAGGATTGTTTGTCAAAACGAACAGTTCCAAAATGGCGCCTCGAGACAGCAACGATTTCGGTTACTTTTAGGCATTTGCATTTTGTTTTGTATTCTTTTTTATTGGTGATAGAGTGCAAAGAGCTTTTGATGTCCAATTTGCATATAATTTTGTAATGTAAAACTATGTTAAGGACGTATTTATAGAGGATTAACACGGGAAACCACTCTCTCCGGCGAACGACGCCATCTTGAAACCGTTGGCGATGCTTCTGATTGGCTAATACTAGCCGGAAGTGCGCGCGCGAAATCATCTGGTACTCATTTTACGGTGTATGAATTCCTTTTTTAATCCTATAATATGTTTTTTATTTCCAGACATGTCCTCTTCAGCATTGATTATTTCTCTGACTGCCTTCTTCGCGATACTGCTGTTTGTAACAGTTTATTTGGTCGTGATTTGGCATAAATATCATTTACGAAAGAAAACCGAGAAATACGGCAGCAACATCCCCAAGGAAGAGGAAGAGCCTAGAAAAAGAACTGTATCATTACAACTTCCCTTTGCAAGTTCTCCTCCTTTTTCATGTAAGTCACGTTAACATTAGACCTCTTTACCTCCGTATGCAAATTGCCCATTTCAGACCACGTGTCATTTCCTTGAGAATTGTTCTTTTATGATGAACGTGTTATAACATATTTACGTGAAAGAATCAACTCCCAAGAGTAGCTTTACGTGATCTGAATTTGGTAAACAGACAAGGAAGGTAAAGAGGTTTATTACTAATCATGGATTTAAAATCATTTTAATGTTTGTATTAATTATTACATTGTAGTAATATTTCAAAAAGGAGTGCGAGCTAGCGTCTCGGGTGGGGCGGCGGGCCACCATAAGCGAAGGGGATCGAAAAGTCGAAGTTGTGTCAAAATATAGTTACCTTCACATGCAGTTTCCTACAAAAAAAAGAAAGGTAGCCGGTCTTTCAATCGAAGCGAGATGAACGTTGAGCTTGCCATGATATATAAGGGGCGGACCATTTGACTTTTGAGGGGGGGGGGGGGGGCTGGAAGATTTATCCTGCAGCCCTTTGAGCAAGGAATAAAAACGTACAGTACAGGCTCTGGGGAAAAAAATATGTGACAAAAAAAATAAAAAATAAATCTGGCTTGATCGTCAGCTCAAAAGTCAAACGGTCCGCCCCTAAAGACTCGAGAATGATTGTCCAGCAAGGTGATAATTAAAAGGTCTCTATCATTGCAAGCTTAACATTCGTCTCGTTTCGTGCAAAGGTTCAGCTACCTTTCAAGATGGCGCAGGGAACTGTGAAGGGGACTATTGCCAAGGCCAAGGGTATTTCTTCGATAGTTAGAACTCCCCTCAAAACTAGGAGAAAAGCCCTAGAAAAGAGGCTGAAGAAATAAGGACATTTCAAATAAAATAGAAAAACGATTGAACAGCAAAGAAAAAGCAAACGACCATCGAATGACTAATAGTTTAATGTTGCTGTATTACCCCACCAGCTGGAGATGTTCGTGAAGTTCATGTACAACCGAAGGTCCGAAGGTTCTCGGTGCCAGACCGTTTACGAAAGTATTCCGAAACGCCGCCGTATCATAAGTATTCTAATCGAGAACGAACGCGCACAATATCAGAATCAACTGTATCTGGCCCTGCTACACCCCTTGGAAGCCTGGACCCAGAGATGTACCTATTTGAGGTATTTAATACTGGTGCTTTTAGCTTAATTGTCACCGTCATTATCGTCATCATAACCATTTTTATTATCATCATTATCATCATCGTCACCACCAATATCATTCTCGTCATTATCACCACCATCATTATCATCGCCATAGTCATCACCGTCATCATCATCACCATCACCATCATTATAACCATTATATCACCTGTTATAATCACCAGCGCTTCCTTGCTTCTATGCAGACTGATTGATTGATTAACCGACTGACTGACTGACCGACTGACTGACCCACTGACTGACTGACCCACTGACTGACTGACCCACTGACTGATCGACTGACTGGCCGACTAACTGACCCACTGACAGATTCAATGCTTGACGTTATATTCAACTAGGAAATCGAAGATCCTTTCGAGAAAGAGGCACAAACCTCGTCCAACCTTGGTAGAGTACAATTCATAGTCGAGTATGACCATCACCGTCGTGTCTTGTTGGTCCGTCTAGTTCGAGCCGTCAACCTAGTCATCCCGCCTACCACCTCGTTGGACTTTGACGGCCCTGATCAACCGTGCAACCCCTACGCTATCATCCAATTACTGCCCGACTTTGAAAACCAGCTACAGTCAAACGTACACAGAAAAACATCAGATCCGCGATTTGACGAGACGTTTGAGTTTGATATTGAGACAAAGAATCTTCAGGAGCAGTCGCTATGGATAACGTTGATGTCGTTTGATACGTTCTCCAAGCATGACGTCATTGGACAGGTTGTTTTACCGCTACGAGAAATCAACTCGTCGAAACCCAACGTGTTTCTAAAAGAATTGACACCCAGCAAAAAGGTTTGTAAGTAAAGCTAGTTAGACCGCAAAACATTATTTATTTTTATATGTAAAACTCTTAGTAAACAAGTAAAATATTGAGGTAGGAACACCAGCGCTGGGCCGGAATCCTTCGGCGTGTTTTCTAGGTCTCGTCTCATCTCGTCCCAACTTGCCGTTCGTCTCGTCTCTCCATTCTTTCTCGGCCATAGTGCCATTCGGTCGAACTTCAACCCTTTTCTTAAATACCCAGAGTTCCAGAGGCTCAGGAGGGGATTGGGGAGAGGAAAGGAAGAAGAGGGCCTATGAAACCCAGGGTACCCTTTTCTGGAATTTTATCGTAAAATTGGAAAGTGTTTTGATCATGAGTTTATAATTTTTAAAGATACAGGGTTGTTTAGCGTTTTCCATTTTTGCACTCCAACTCAAGTAATTCAAGTTCTTATATTTTTGTTTTGTACAATCCAGGAAGTGGAACTAGGAGAGATACTAATATCATTGGGATACTTGAAGTCCGCTGAACGACTGACATTGGTCATAATCAAGGCTCGTAATCTACCAGCAGTGAATATCAAAGGCACAGGTAAATCGTCATTATAATCATCTATAGTCCTCAATCAATCAACCCATCAAACAATCTATATAACAACCAATCAATCAATCAACCAACCAATCAATCCATCAATCCATCCATCCATCCATCCATCCATCCATCCATCCATCCATCCATCCATCCATCCATCCATCCATCCATCCATCCATCCATCCATCCATCAATCAATCAATCAATCAATCAATCAATCAATCAATCAATCAATCAATCAATCAATCAATCAATCAATCAAACCAACCAATCAATCAACCAATTTATCAATCTATATAACAGCCAACCAATCAATCAACCAATTATTAAACAACCAATCAATCAACCAACCAATCAATCAACCAATCAACCAACCAATCAATTAATCAATCAATCAACCAACCAATCAATCAAGCAATCTATATAAAAAACAATCAATCAATCAATCAAATATTCAATCAGTAAGTCAATTAGTCAATCAATGAACAATCAGATGGCACGTACGTATTATAACCCGATCTGTATTTCAAATCCAGATCCCTATGTAAAAATAACCCTTTTACAAGACGGCAAGCGATCCAAGAAGAAAAGGACTACTACCAAAAAAGGAGACTTGAACCCAACCTATAACGAGGCTGTCTCATATGATATAAACGCTGACCTCTTAGACTCGGTAGACCTACTAGTGTCAGTCATGCATGGCAATGACGTCATTGGATCGGCTCTAATTGGTTCGCACGCCACGGGCACCGAATTGAAACTATGGCAACGTATGTACAACTCCGACAGGCCTCTTCCACATTGGAGCAAGCTACAAGATCCAAAAATGTATAACTAGATTGGGATTCCTGTGGTTCAATCCAGGCTCTCTCGACAATACTTACAACAGGGCACCCATAAGGGATTTCATGAATTGGTTATATTTCTACTGATTCCTACGTAAATGTTTTTTATAGATTTTGAAATGATATTTTTGTATGTCTAATTGAGGTATACGCAAATAAAAACTGGATATGATTTATTAAGCAACTAATAGTCATTACGTTGTCATTGTTATTGTTTACTTTTATTTTATTTCATGGTCAATCTGCATTTGCTTTCCATTTGTATAACCTATTTATACTTAACTAGAACGTATTGATTTTATGGCCACATTACCGCACTTGCTTGCGAAATTACCGATATCACTTTAGTCTCCCCCGCAGCCGTTTTTAGTCTCGTTCCACTCCCCTACGGTCCACTTCTAGACCGTAGGGGAGTGGAACGAGACTAAAAACAGCTGCGGGGGAGACTAATATCACTTCAGTTTACCACGTTCTTAATGTAACTCGTGGGCTGCAAAACCTGTAAACTGCGTCAAGTGGACTGCGTGCGCTGGTGATTTGCACGAAACTGAGTAGAAGCGACAAAGTGATCTATATGTACAGTATAAAGATATTCCAAAAGGTTGAATTTGAATCGTGAACTCTGAATACCCATAATACCCATAACCTTTCCATTTTTGTAAATCGTAATTCAAATTGCTTTGTATGCGATACACCTATTTCAAAAAACGTTGTCAGAAGGAGATCTGCAATCTGCAATCTGAGACCGAAGTGAATTGTGGGGTACGGCAGTTTTTTCTCATTGCGTGCACTTTCTGGCTTTGGATATGGCGACTGTTGATCTACACAAGCTACAAAGGATACAGAACACTGCTGCACGTTTATTAGTTGGGGCCAAACCAATGGATAGCATAACACCAATATTGAAAGATCTTCACTGGTTACCAGTTAAACGCCGGATTGAATTCAAGATTCTCCTTCTTACTTATAAATCCTTGAACAATATGACGCCTGCCTATATCTCTGATCTATTGACAGGTTATTCGCCAACACGCTCCCTGAGATCGGCAAATAAGAATTTACTAAATAAAGACAACAACATATGGGGATAGGTCATTTTCTGCTGTCGCCCCAAAATTATGGAACAATTTACCTGAATCTATAAAAAGTGCCCCATCACTTGATCGTTTTAAAACTTTATTGAAAACACATTTATTTCTTAGTGACATTTAAGTATTTTAAGTCTTCATCGTATATTTACGCACATTAATTTTATCACTGTCATGTTTACATAAGCGCACTGAGACATATGTATAGTGCGCTATAAAAGAACCAACTATTATTATTATTGAATGTAAATCTGAAGGTGCTAAGCGCAAAAAACAGGACCAGGCCTGGTTTTTGCAGAACGCAATTTTCCTGAATTCATTTTGGTCTCAGATTGCAGATTGCAGATTGCAGATCTCCTTCTGACAACGTTTTTTGAAATAGGTGTACACCTATTTCAAATAACGTTGTCCATCTGGAATGGTTGATCTGAGGCCGATAGGAATTGTGGAAGCTCATTAAATTTCAAATACATTGTTTTCATCACACTTGAATGGTGCTGAATTACAGATAACAGTATTTCAGAAGTAAATATTAATATTCAAGCGTGATTATAATAGTGCATTTGCAGTTTAACGAGCTCCCTATCGGTCTCAGATCAACCATTCCAGATGGACTACCTTAATTGAAATAGGTGTATATAACGATGAGTCGAAGGCGAGCAGCTCTATATCGCACTTATCGCATATAGATGGGACGAATTCTTTCATATTTTACTAAAAATTCTCTTAAGTTATTCATGAATTTTCAGATAAGTATATACCTTGGTCAAATCATGATCAGTAAAATAGTGAAACAGTTTCATATTTTGAAATCTCGACTTTTAACATAATAATGTACAGATAAATGTTCCCCAAATTGTATGTTAAAATAGACAAATGAGGGGGCGTAATGAGGGGGGCGTAAGGGGGGTCTGGATCGATACCGCACAAAAAATGGGCAAATACCGAATAACGCAACTAAATTTATCAAAATACCGATACCGCAACGAAAATTAAAAAATAACCGTTTTAAATTAAAAACTAAGTTTTCATGAAAAAATAATATGTTTGTAATGTATCTCTGACCTTTAAGTGGATATCTGTCAGTAGAGTAGACGATTATTAAAACGTACGCCACCCAAAAGCGAAGGGAGAGGGCCCTGGGAACGAGGTTGGACCAAATCTAGTTCTTAATGTTGTCGTTCCTCTTCTTTTCACCGAATACCAAGGCCTAAAATGTATGAATACCGCACACCGCATATTATTTGAATACCGCAATACCGCATGTCAAAATATAAATTACCGTAATACCGCAACAAAAATGACTCAATACCGCAATACCGCAAACGCTTACGTCCTCCTCACAAATCACTTACAAATTGAAGAGTTTCGCATTTAGAACTCGATCATTGACAAAAGTGTAATTTTAAATTAACTATAATAGCCACTTTGAAGGACTTCATTTTACATGCACTTACTTGATATCGGGTATTAACTTCCACGTTACAGTTAAAATCTTATTAATGTCTACATTAATAGGGTTAAGTTAACAGTTTCATGATCTTAAAGGTGAAAATATAGAGAAATAACTCTGGCTTTAAAATTGATCAATCAAACATACAGTCGGAAAAAATACACATTCAAAGCTTCACTTCCAAGAAGGAAGGAAGGATACTCTATAAAACGTAAGGAAGTTGAAACTCTGCCGGATGTTTTTCATGGACGAAGGAAAAAGGGTTAAAATGGATTGGAAGATGGACTGAAAAAAAAAACACTGATAGAAGTCGGGAGAATAAAAGCAAGTGCGATAAAAAAAACGAGCCTAAATATTTGAAATCGAGTTTACTTTCTTCCTCATTTTGATATGGTAATATAGTTTTTTTTAAGTATACGTAGTTTGAACACGACAGAGTTCCAACTAAGAATTCGATCCACTTATTTACGTATTAGGTTATATATAAAACTTAAGATAAAAGTGGTACCGCTTTTTGCAATAAAACTAATTATGCATATACTTATGTAACTATCAGAATGATGTTCAGTTAGTAATAGAAGTAAACTATAACTAGTAAATATAATAATGTGATCGTATTTCTTCATTAAACAGTTCCAAACTTAATTTTAATAGCGCTTTCCACAGATGACGTTTCGATGATGCATTATGGGATTGAATGCGGACAAGCCAAGCCCAAAATACATACTAATATGCTGCAACAATGTTTTCTTTGTCTTATTGTTTCTAATTCATGGAAAAACTATGGTTTTTCGACTGATATTGATCTTCTTTTCCTGGTTATCGAAGCCTTTTTTACAAAATTTGTCCGCATTTCCATCCCACAAGGCTTTGCAATATCTATTTTTAGTAGCCGTAAAAAATGCTATTTAATTTAATCTTTTTCTTTTCTCTTTTTTTAATGACTAAAGATTGATTAGCTTTAGAACCATGCAAGATGCCGCATATGTGAGTAATTGAAGAGCTATAGGATAGCTCATTTCAAAATAATAAATAAGCATTATTGTGCAAACGTGAAATAATACATCAAATTAAGCAGTTTTTAAAACCTAAAGATAGCGTGAAAACAAAATTAAACAAAATCAAACAAAACGAAATAAATAAGTAAGTAATTCTTGAAATTAAATGGGGAAAACCAAACAACTTGTTTGAAATACAATAAAAGTAGAAAGCACAAAAGGTAAAACATGATGAAAATTGAACAAAGGATAACCAAATGGAAATTTATAAACAAAAGCAAACATTAAAGTAAACAAACAAAAGAAAACATAGATCCAAAAACGACCGAGAAAAGAAGCAAAACAACAACAACAACAACAAACCATGAAAGTAAAACGTTTAGAAACCACAACGGCAAAGTTATCAATAGTACAAATGGTATTTGAACTCGCTGCTTCATTTTGAGGCTTCCTATCACCTACAGTGCTATTAATTGCCCTACCATCTGTGTCTGATAGCTACTCTCAACAGGATCTGGAGCCGAAGGAATGCCATAGGGATAGCATTCTCAACACGATACCCAAGGTGTTGTATTTAATTGGCAATCGTAGTCATCGACAGCTATTACATCATCATCACCATTTTAAAACGGTTGTATAAAGTAGTGATTACAAGTTACTGTTTATCCCTCCTGTAGATGAAAAACGGAATTATGGGCATACATCTAAGCATGAAAAATCGAGGTGATTGTCACCATTATCATCGTCAAAAGCAAATGGGTTATTCTTGGGTTGCAACCATTCCAAGGAGAGTGAATTGAACAAAAGAAACGGCAGCCATGCTGGTGGTCTTGACAAAAGAAAACCATCACCGTGACTGGTGGTACTTTTGTTCAATTCGCCCTGGGAATGGTTACAAACCAAGAATTGATGAGATATTGAAAAAACACCCAGTTGCCTCACAGTTGTTCAATCGACTTCTTTCCATTCTTAGTAGCTTGGAGTAGCTTCAATTACCTGTAAAATAGTGGAACGAGGGCGAGGACGGGGGAAAAAGAGCGCATCGTCGGTTTCCTTGGAGACCAGCTTATTTCTAGCAAAAGGTACTACCAGCGCTAAACATGAGTGATTTTCCTTTACTTCTATATAAACACAAACAAGTGACAGTCATTATTCTTCTTAAGAACAAGAAAGATTGAAATTGAAATATTTAGAATTGTTTAAAGTACCTAGTTTATTCGTAATAAAAAGTATACCCATAATTCCCCGGAAAGAACAATTGTCGTACGTGGGCAACCGTTTTAAAATATCTGTAAACTACATCATACATATGCATGTTAGTTGGGAGAGTATATATATGCCCATACACTACATTGTACTGTCAGTCAGTCAGTCATTTAAAGAGGCCCAACCATGGCAGCCAAGCATCAGTTCTTTGTTCTTCTACTCGCCGTTACTATCTTGTATTCCCAGGGCGCTTTTAACAGTCTCCCTAATGGAAAAGGAAAGAGAAATTTTTACCAACACAATAAGGTATGTATATCAGTGTATTAGTAACAAATCGTGTTTAGATGCCAAGGCAATCTCTTGTGGAATCGTTGGTGAGAGAAAGAACGACGTGTTAGAGGAAATACCTAGATAACTTATGAATGAATTTTGAAAAGGTGGAATACGTGATGCGAACTTTTTTGTGCTATTTGAAAGGGATCACTAAATGTAGATCCGAAAACTATATTTTGTTAAGTATACTTTTATTTTTTTTCCAGGAAAACAATCCACAGAATCAGTTGGACAACATGGAAAGATACTACCGCAAAACAATCTTGAATCCAAACTGGGACAACAAAGAAGAGAGATTTCAAAAAACAGTGGAAGATTACAACGAATGACATACAAACACAACAAATTAATGATCTATGAATTAATGATAATTAATTGAAAATTTAAGATAAGTTTCTATATATGCTCTGTCGACAATGACGATTGGCAGTAAAATATAGAATAATTGATATTGAAAAAAACAAACATAGCTTAAGGTATGTAGATTTTATGGAAGAATTATAATCAGATTCTTATAATTAAGATGATATGTGTAAGTTATAATAAGATAAAATAAATAAAATAATTCAGTATGGTATCAGATTGATGTTTTTGCACGCAGAAGTAGAATTAGAAATACAATAAAATAGAAAGAATTTAAAAGGAAAGGAAAAGGAAAGAAAGGAAAGGAAAATAAGCGGAAGGAAAGGAAAGGAAAGGAAAGGAAAGGAAAGGAAAGGAAAGGAAAGGAAAGGAAAGGAAATCCGAAAAGAAGCGGAAGGAAAGGAAAGGAAAGCCGAAAAGAAGCGGAAGGAAATCGCCGTTCGCCGTTCGCCCCGTCAACCTTTTTTGAATTAGATATATACTATACAAACACACAATGACCAGTCATTGAAATATACGCGGTTATGTGTTAAATGTGTATTGTTTTATGATTTTGAATCACCTTTGAATCATAATCACTTTTGAGCTACCTGTGTAGTTCAAAATACCGTTCCCAGTCTCTAACATATTCAGCGAGTAACGACTGCTGGTTATTGCCACTTCGACAAATTTCTCGACGAAGGATTTAAAATGAATCGGTTTCTGACTATTTCCAGACGTATAGGCTTTCTTAAAGTACATAGACGAGCATTTTATGCTTCAACTAGCCCTCCATTGTTTGACGAAGATGAAATTCGCTCCCACCTTAGCCCATTGACAGGTCAGGGAGGAGAAATCCTACTGAATTATCATCCCTCAAATCACATCGCCGTAATTACTATTTCTAACGCGAGTCGCAAGAACGCTATGACAGGGCATATGATGGTACAGCTTGCTGAAATTATCGATGAACTAGAACCTTGGAGGGAAGGCAAAGCAGTCGTGTTACAGGGAGACAAAGGCACGTTTGCATCTGGTGCGGATATAAGTGTGGTTAAAGATATACTTTCACCAGAAGATGGCGCGAAAATGTGCTTTTTCATGCATAGGACATTGACACGTCTTCGGCGATTGCCTTTGGTCAGTGTAGCTGTTGTACAGGGTCATGCTATTGGAGGTGGTGCTGAGGTACAGCTACGGAAAATTAGATAGGAGGACTGCAAAAAAGGGTCAATCTGTTTTTCATGTTTTGTGCAATGCTTTTGTCATGATAACCGAGGCCCTGTTAGGGTTTTAGGATTATGGATTATTAGGGGTTTTTAGAGCAGGGATATGGATTATTGACCTAAAAGTTTAAGGATTATGGATTATTTTTGCAGCATTTAGGACCAATTGAGGATTTAGGATTACTCGTTTGTAATATATTTTTGGTAAATCATTATTTACAATTTAGAATTACCGATTATTTATGAACTTCAATCAGGATTATGGACTATTCAGACCCCCCCCCCCCCCCCCCCTAACAGGGCCTCATAACCAAGGTTGTGCATGTCTTGTCTAAGCTCAGTTACTCTGTTGATGTTTTATTTCTTTTGTGTTTATTAGTTGGCCACTGCTTGTGATTTTAGACTGATGTGCAAAAGTGCAGGTAATAAAATGCATATATAATAATCATGTTTGAGGCTTTTGGTATGATACATTTCAATTAAAAGCTGTCTGGTTTAATATAGAGAATAATACATATGTACATAAAAATGATTATTTTCACATGTAAAGATATTGTATTTACATACATGTGGTCAAATACAATATTTCTCAGTGGCAGAAATCCCTGTAAACCGTTGTTATCTATATAATTAATAATAATAATAATAATTGTTTGATAGCTCATTTACACAGCTTCTGCACAGATATATATGCAAATACATTAAAAATAGTCATATTTTTCCCCCTGGGGGGGGGTCCTCCCTTAGAAAATGGATAGGGGTGCTCAACGGATGGTTTTGAAAATGACCCTAAAAGTTACGCATAAATTAACTCAGATACTGATTTCAGACCCTAAAAGGTACGACAACATTTAAAAATTTTTCATTATGTATAATCTTAAGTTTGAAAACTGACCCTAAAAGGTACGGTGCCAGTTTGAGACCCTAAAAGGTATGCGAGGGTCTTATTTTTGACCCTAAAACGTCCGTCGAGCACCCCTATTCATTTTCTAAGGGAGAACCCCCCCAAAAATTTTTCCTTATCACTCTATATTTATCAACATTATTTCAATACAAAATTTATCTATAGATCATATGATGTAGTGATGTAGTAAAACCTTTTAATTCTTTTAGAAATCAGGTTTGTGCAAGCAAGGATGAATGTATCACCAGGGTGGGGTGGGGGAGCTAGACTTGTCAAACTTGTTGGCCGTCAGAAGGCACTAGAAATGTTATTACAATCCAAGAAAATGAACTTGACAGAATCACTTCAATGTGGGTTGGTTGATGATGAATTACGCATGGATAATTCCCAGGTATTTCTTGTTAAACCCAGCAGATTATATATTAGTAATTCATCAAGTCATTAATTTTTAATGTAAACAAACATTTTAATTCACTAATGTTTTACAACCATGAAGCACCATTTTTAAATCCTTTTAAATTTCATATTTCAAATCCCAATTTAAGCATCCATTTTAAACCCTTAAAAGAGGTCTTCAGAGATGACTCACAGGTTAATCCCATTAAGTCATTACTATAGCAATTATAAATTGAAAAACATGTTAATATATTATAATATTTTGCAAACATCACTTCCTATTAAGGGCTCTTAAATGAGGATAACACTTACTTATGATCTCAGGTATATTTTCTCATTTAGTCGTTAATTATTAGTGGAACATAAGAATGCATTTATTTATTTTTAAAAAACTCATTAATAATTCATGACCATTTTGTCCAATCCGATGCTCCTCTCTGGTCACGAGGAAAGCATTGTATATCGCATAATCTACGTTTGAAACGCGGAGGGATTATAGTGTAGAATAGAAGAACAATTGAATGCAAATGAACATGAAGCATTATATAATGGCACATGTGTCATTATATAATGCTTCATGTCCATAATTCAGATATTACCCTCCCCCCTCCAATCCCCCATCTCTACTGATGAGTAAACATCAGATTTTTGGCGAAAAAAAGACTTTGAGTGCCAATGCCAGGAATCGAACCGAGACCTTCTGCATGTTGTATCTGCGCTTTAAGCCATTATACTACTCAATCAATCGATGAAAAGTTTGCAACAAGATGTCATCAAGTTTGTTAACATTCAAGTTGGTTAGCATTCCTCTATTGTTACTTTAGATGAATTCCCAAATGCAAACAACCTTCCGTTTTCTTTTGTTTCATCGATATTGGACAAAATGGTCATGAATTACTAATGAGTTTTTTAAGTCATTAAAAAAACTCGCAGCACGTGTTTTATCAGGTATAAAATCCCTTGGGCTTCACCCTCAGGATTTTATACCTGATAAAACACTGCTGCTCGTTTTTTAAATAGTACATAATGTATTTTTCTCTTACATGAGGTTTCCATGCACACAATTTTAGGCTCCTCTGAATTATGTACATATGTGACTGTACATGTGTTCAGTACATGAAGGAGTTGCCTGATTTTAAAACAATTCTTGATACAGATAATAGTGACTTGTTTGACTTCCATTTAAGACTAACACAAAAGTCTTCAGTCTAAAGACTACACAACTCAATGTTTTTTTTTCTTCTTTTTCTTCGTTTTTTCTGCCTGCGGAGGAGGCTAAGTTCAGTGTATGTTTTCAAATATTGGTTACATTTGTTTGTTTGATATCAAAATGATTAATTTAGGATATGTATTATCTCTAGATATCAAACTGTTTTGCAGTAGTTCAGTGTTTGTTTTCAAATATTATCTGTTATATTGATTGATTGTTTTACTAGGATGCAGTAGAAGCAGCAAGTGATTGGCTAAAACCTTACCTTGAGAGTGGTGCAACTGTTATCAAAGCAATAAAGGGTGTTATAGCTGCTGGTGATGACCTGCCGATGGACGATGCATTAAAAGTTGAGAGGTAAATATTGTAAGCTAGCGTGGTAGTTCCTTCATCCTCGGGAACCCAAGGGTAATCTTCTGTCACTCGTTTCTCGCTCCCAGAAAAAATACCCCTGGGAACATAGTCTGTTGGAGCTTATTCCGGAAGTCAAAATTCAAACTCATTTAACGACTTCCTTTGAATGGTTATCTTGATTTTCATTAGTTGACCTCAGCAGGTCGAAGTAAGATGGTCTCCCAGGAAACTGACGGTGCACTCTTCCCCCCTATCTCCATCAGTGCTCCATTTTACATGTATTTAAAGCTACTCAAAGCTACACTGATTGGAAAGAAGTTGAAACAAGTGTGTGGCCACTGAGGATCAAACTCATGACATCTCGCTCCGAAAGCTGCACACTAAACAACTTAGCTATACTTGTTCCTTTCATCATCTTTCCTTTCATCATCATGAGTTGGGAGCCTGAAGTTCAGATATTATGAAATCCAATTATTCAGAATGATCATAAATTCACATTAAAGTAATGTTAGTAATGTAAACTTTTTTACATTGTTTGTTTGTTTTCAGGTCTATTTTTGGTACTGTGTGGGGAAGTGAGACAGCGAAAGATGCTTTTAATAACATTAAAAAGCATGACTAGCAATCCACAAAGAGGATAAATAATAATATAAAGGTTTTAAAAACTTTTAAATTATCTGCAAATTGAGATCATTAATATAAAATAAATGTACTTGTTACTAGTCGTTTTGCCCAAGTGTCTGTTACTCAAGTACTGGTAACTGTCTTTTCTTTGTTTGCATGGTTTTTATTAGGTGCGGGCGAGCAGGAAATACGGTCATATGATAAAATAACTTATTAATTATTTCCTCATAAATTGTCAATAACCCACATGATCCCATGGGGCACTAGTAGGGTGGCTAGGGGGGTTGGCATCATGCTTCATGCATCAATATTTTTGATATTCACCTATCACATATAAATTTTAGTCAAATCATGAATCTCAAATTAATGAAATATTGTGAATTGTGTTATTTTGAATCACACATTTACAAAATCACATGTTGTCTCTTGGCCATCATGTACTAGCACTACTGTCAGAGCTATTGCACATGTGACAAAAATAATTCCTAGAAATTAAGGGTGTATATGCACCATAATTTCAAAGAGTGTTACTATATCTCGTTTTTATTAAGGGGGCTTTCATTTTTTAGTGTATGGGCAGAGGGGGGGGGGGGGGAGATAATATTTGCCCAGTTTATTACTAAAGCTGCATACAATTAGTAACAACCCCCTATCTTATCTTATCTTATATAGCTTTTGAAAATAACATGACCCCCTTCAATATTATCAACCACCCCCACCCCCCCCCCCCCCCCCCCACACACACACACACTAATAAATGAAGGCCCCCAAAGACATTTAGTCACAGACAACCTTATAATTTAGCCACTATGGAACAGTAGGCTTAGACACAGTGTCTATATCTTGTAAACTATTATTCTACAGTGAAATTTATTATGAACAAATTAAATTAGCCAACAAAAAAGGCCCCCAAAGTCATTTAGTCACAGACAGCTTTATGATTTAGTCACTATGGAACAGTAGGCTTAGGCACTGTGTCTATATCTTAATTTTTGTAAACTATTATTTCTACAGTAAAATTGATAATGAACGAATTAGATTAGCCAACCAACCATCCATTCTCTCAATCATTCAATGTGTCAATCATTGAATCAGTTAATCTGCAGTCAATCAACCAGTCAGTCTATCAATCAATCAATCAATCAGGGTGATCTCGATACACTCAATGAACAAATTATTATAAAAATTGGAAAATAAAATCATGATTTAGTAAGTAAATATTATTATTCAAATTTGTACTTATTTATCGTTCACTTGCAATAAATATTCACTCTTGAAAATGGCGTCGAAACGTCGAGTAAAAACCTTGTTTTAAATTTTAATTTGAAATGGAAAAATAATGATTGAATGAATAATTAAACAATTCAAGTAATAATAAAGGTGCACAAATATATTAATACATAAAATAAAATTACATAAATATATAAGGAAAAAATATGGACAAATTAATTGATACAGGAGATCAGAAAACCCCTTTCACTTTTATTTCTCACTTTCGCATTTTAACGCCCAAATGGAGCCCAGTCCGCCTCATCATCAGCAACATCGAAGCAAGATGGCGTCGTCTTCTGGTCGATGTTTAGTAAACAGAAACAACTATGGCGCTGAACACCATGAAAAAGAACCCAGGCATAGACAAAATGAAGTAAGTCGCTAGATACACTTATCATCATGATTTTAGTTGTTTCTTTGTGTGAAATAAACCCATTTTCGTCAAAAACAGAGTGTTTTGTATCATTCAGAATGTGCGGGTTTTTATACAGAGCGAGGTTTAATTTTCCTTTCTAAAGAATCTTTCTCGCTTTCTTGTGAAAACATACTACTTTAGCCTGGTATTATTAACTCAAGGTCATAAATAGCTACACTTTGTCGTCTAACTTTGCCTGCTGAGAAAGCCAGTAGTATTTTTAACACTACAACAATCTCGCTGTTTTAGATAATTCAGCCATCCACCTCTGCAATTATCGAATAAATAATCTTAAAAGCTGATGTGTTTTCTTGTAGATCTATCTTTACTACAACAACGCTTTGGTCGTGAAAGCTGAACGTGGCGTTACTTTGGGGCTGATTAAGTTGATTTACTCGTCAGATGAGAATAATCCAGGTCTTTTGCTTGGCGTTCGACCTCGTCTCCCAGATCAAGTCCCTTGTCTGATCACATTTGATTCAACAACGCTTACACATGATGCATATGATCTTATTGTCCATGGTATGTCTTGATAGCTAAGAGTAATATGTATGTACTATTAACAGTGGTAATGGTGGTTTGATGGTGTGATATTTTTTATAAATATCTTTATCATGTCGTAATGAATATTTATAATTTTTATTTTACAGCTGCTATATTTTATTGCATGTTTATACATTTTATAATGTGGCTAATGATTATTACATTAATACTATGCATCGTCAGATGGATGTAGCATGGTGGAGTGGTACATGTAAGTGCATTTGCCTCGCAATCTGGTAGTGCCAGGTTCAAGTCCTGCTCTGACCATTAGCTGAGACTGTATTTGTCCCGATTTTGATTAGGTCAAATTTGGTCTCTCGACCATGCTTGTAAAAAGCCAACTGGTTTGCCTACTTGCCAGTTGAGATTCTTAATTACGGGCTATTATATATTCAGAGTGGTCTAAAATGCTGAACATTGAGCGAATGACCTAAATGGTAAAATATGTAAACAAAGACTAGCAGTAACAGTTAAAACATCACAGTCCAATAAATTGCTGACCAGTTGGCTCAGTTGTTGTTGGATGCTGCTACAGTGTATACTAATGACATCTGCAAATGGTTACAGCAAAGAGCCCAAAAGTGTGGCCACCGCTAATGTATTCGAATACTTTCGTCTATGCTGTTATCCTATCAGCATTACAGGATTGTCTTATCTTATCTCTGATCTAAACGCTAATTGGAGGATGGCGCTACAAAAGTAGGCGAATACATTATCAGTGGTCACAGTCTTGAGCATCTTGCTGTAAACCTTTACATCTTCTCGGATAAGCAGGCTAAACTGTTTATGTATTTTTGTTGTTTTTGTTGTTGTTGTTTTTGTTGTTGTTGTTGTTGAAATGTATTACAATTATATCACTATTCTTTCTTGAACATTTTTTTGTGTGTGGTTTGTTTTTACTTAATATACTGTATACATTGTCTTTATAGACTCAGCAAGTCCTGGAGAACCAGCATCAAATTCAAGTGGTGCACCCAATGACTACCCCCAAACCACACCCTACAGTCACCCCCCTGAAAGGGACCCACCCATGCATCCGGCCCCGGCCAGTCATGATTGGCCACGTCAAGCACCTGATACATCAGCATCAAGCAGTTTTGATGAGGTGCTGAACAGACACCTTAACCAGACTCTACAAGATGTAGGAGTGATGGAGGCTGAGAGAAGTATTCGTGCTAATACAAGGAAGCCTAATGATAATAGGCCAACAATGGCTTTCAGGGATGATCCTCCTCCTGAAAACCCTGAACCTGATTCAACAGAAATGCCGGAAAAGTTTCCTTTTGAACCAGAACAGTTTGACTTTGATATCAGTGAGTACACCATGCTTATGTGTACACCTAATTGCGTCCTGACTTTAGTGGGAAAGGAATTTAGAGCGGTTTTCGTCTGAGTGGGAAACTGGCCGTAATATTTACCGCACAGTTACGGTACTGTTACTGTAGAATTTTCGAATGTTTTTATAGAATTTACGGTACGGTTACGGCTACGGTACGGTACGGTCAGTTTCCCACTCGTACAAAAACCGCTCTATTAAAAGACAAAAGAAAATCACTCAAGCTGAACTCTTTCTTAAAGAAAAAGTTCAGCTTGAGTGATCTTCTTTTGTCTTTTCATTAATTCCTTTCCCACTAAATTACAAAAGTCAGGACAACATTCTTGCAATAAGATGTATATTCATAATTATAATAACAATAATAATAAACATATTTATTAATCTTCTTAAAACAAATGTTTAAGTTTAATACATGTACAAAGTAATAATATAGTTATAAATGAATAAAATATATGACTAGGTATAAAAGAAAATACATCTATTTACATAACAAAACCTACCCTAACCTATCCAAACAGATTCCTTTTTGTTTGAAGAGTTTTATTAATTTTTCATAACTTTTTTGATGTGAAAAGAGTACACAACTTTTTAATTTAGAAAAGTTTTAGCTATTCAATCCAAAGTGTCTTGTATTCTATTGAAATTATTTTACAGTCACCTAATAGTACTCAGACCTTTTTGTTTTCAACAGTCATTGTCAGTAAAGAAGAAATTACATTTAATTTTGTAGATTCAATGAACAGTTATATAGTGAAAAGAATAAGCACAATATTAACAAATGAATATTAAATTAACGTGGGAGAGCTGATGGCTAAGTGCCAGTTCTATACATATGTATGGGGGGGGGGGGGGGATATTGTTTGTTTTTTTTGGGGGGGGGGGTCATGTTCTTTTCAGAAGCTATATAGGGGGGTTGTTACAAGTTTTATGCTGTTTTATAGGGGTTTAGTAAAATCTGGACGAAAAATATAGGGGGGTTATGATATTTTTTTCAACCAGGAAGGGGGTGCTGGGTAATATTTGGAAAAGACAACCAGTGATTTAAACAAACCCCCCCCCCCCCATACACTATTAAATGAAAGCCCCCTTAATGTCATCAACATGTTCAATTAATCTTATTGTAAATTTTATTACAGAGTCTGTGACACCTATCACAACAGATTCAGGATTGCGTTGGCCATGTGACCGCTGCAACAAGCATTACTGTAGCGCTAGCCATTTAAAACGACATTGGATACTCCATACTGACTTCAAGCCTTACAAATGCACGCTATGCGACAAGAAGTTTCCTTTCCACTGGGATCTTAAGAGACACATGACTAAACACACAGGAAACAAGAGGTTTAAGTGTCAACACTGTGATAAGTCTTTTAATACACAAAAGGAATTGAAGTGTCATGGCTGGCTTCATACAGGTATGGAAAATGCAGTAGTCAATGAGGTTTTCCTTTCCCATCATCAGGGTTAACAATGTTAAGGTACTGTTGTTACACTGTGTAAGGCATATTGAAAGCTAGAGCATGTGTGAATGGACAAGTAGTCCAAAAGCAATGTATAAGTAGTATATAGGTTAACAATGTTAAGGTATTGTTGTTACACCTGTGTAAGGCATATTGAAAGCTAGAGCATGTGTGAATGGACAAGTAGTCCAAAAGCAATGTATAAGTAGTATATAGGTTAACAATGTTAAGGTATTGTTGTTACACCTGTGTAAGGCATATTGAAAGCTAGAGCATGTGCCAATGGGCTAGCAGTCCACAAGCTTGGTATAATGTTTACAGCCATTTAAAAAAACATTGAAATTGAAATGCATCCTGGGGCATTTAATATTGTTTAGAATAATAATAATAAATAGTAAAATAATAATAATGGTTTATTAGCATAATCCAAACATAATTTGGCTCTTACAATGCTAAGTATATAACTATCTAAAGACTAGGATGCAAACATATAGAAAATGAACGAGATCTAAAGAAACATGATAAACTAAAGAAAAAAAATAAAGTGTATCAAGCATATCGGCGCGAAGACTATGACAATCTATTGCGTGCCTGCGCAAAGAAGAAGGTTAGAAGGTTTAGAATAAAATAAGTAATAATTAGCTATTTTATTCTTAGTGCATTCCATTCAAAACAATATACCCTGTTATACAATACCCGTTATATCGCTGTATATTTGCTTTTTGTTTCAAATTAATGAGACCCACAATGCCCTTTGGTCTTGGAATGCACTATTTAGTATTCAACATTTTTTTTATATAGCTGTAAGTAAAATATAAATAATTTTTTTGAAACAAACTTTAGTTGTTAATTCTTTTAAATACAACCTCTATTCTATATTTATTTAACTGTTTGTCATTTTCACAGGACAAAAGCTTTACAAGTGTTCAGTTTGCAACCATGAGCTCTCTTCTTCAGGAAACTTGAAAGTTCACATGAGAAAGCACACAGGTTTGTATCACATATATATCTACACTAGACCAGGAAAAGAGGTTTAATGCAGTGTGCTTGTAAATATAGAAGGTAGTGTGGAGTGTGTGAGAGAGACAGCTGGCCGACAACAGCATTGTGCTGCAAAATTATATAAACATTTTCATATACCACTGCAACCGTTTGACCTGAAAATATAATTATAAACACACACAACTAACTAATCATTTGAAGAACCTGCAAACAAGACACAATATACCAACATCCTTTGCAGCCCTAGAAGTATTGACTGTGGCTTTAGCTTTGACAACAATGTTTAAAATAGGTCACTGTATTTACTATTACTGTATGAGTGGCCGATCTGTATGGGATATACAGTGATGAAGCAAAGATGAGCCACTACTGTATATCCCTTACAGATCGAACTCGAATATAGTACTTTCAAGTTGAAACCTATCCAAATCATGATGAATCTGTATGAGATTTACATTGCTCATCACAGACATGATTTCTTTAAAATTGTCATTAATTATTCATAATTTTTAAGTAATAATAAAAGAGTGTTGAGTTACAAGTCTCACACATCAGGCATAAGTTAATAAATAATTTTTTACTCTGACGAAGGGCTAAAGCTTGAAACGTCAGTAAAGTTAAGTCAACATTTTTTACGGTGTTACAACTTTCATTATATTACCTATCGTTTATATCAAACACCGATGCAGCCTATACTAGTTTACTCGCTAGTTTCTATTTCTATTTTTTATGGTGTTACAAATTTCATTATATTACTATCGCTTATATCAAACACCGATGCAGCCTATACTAGTTTACTCGCTAGTTTCTATTTCTATTTTTTACGGTGTTACAACTTTCATTATATTACCTATCATTTATCAAACACCGACGCAGCCTATACTAGTTTAGTCGCTAGTTTCCATTTAATAAATAGTTGAAGAGTGCCTTTTTATCTTCCAGGTGTAAAGCCATACAAGTGTGAGTTCTGTCCCAGAGCATTCTACATGTTAGGTCATTATCAGTACCACAAAATGAGGCATACAGGAATCAAACCTTACAAATGTGAAATCTGTGGTAAAACATTCAGCTTTTCTCTGAACTTGAGAGAACACAACAATATTCACACTGGTGAAAAACCATACAGGTACTTTGTGCTAACTACTACAGTTGACTCTCATAAGCGATCACCCTCGGACCAGAAGAAAGTGGTCGTTTACAAGAGAGAGTCAAATCTATCTAATATGCAAAAATCCTTAGGATTTTACAGAAAATTCTGCATACTTTTTTATAGTTAAATTAGCCTTTCTCTCTCTCCCTCTTTACAATGTTGAGGTTTGAAGTCGGGAATGCTTGCAAAAAATTGTGTTTTTTTATTTAAATTGTGCTTTTTTATTGTTTTCAAGTGTTTGGAAACCCGGTGAAGCACATGTTTTAAATGACTTCTCTAACAAGTTTATTATTGAAGTGTTTTACTGGGTTTCCCAGTACTGCATGCACGTAATTAAATTAGACAATCTGGTTGGCTGAAATGGTCATGAATTATTAATGATTTTGAGAAGAAATGTTTATCGTATGATGAACATTTACCACTGCAACAACTTGTTTTGGTCATATAACACAAACAGTTGTCTAGTACATTACATATTTTACACATTTAGACAAGTTTTATATTCAAATGAATCTGGAGATTATCCCTACATGGTTTATAGTATTATTTTGTTTAGATCAGTTGTCCCCAAAAAGCTCTCTTAATCTGGTTTTATATATTGTAAAAGCTTGTAAATATTTATTTTATTACCATACCATATCCCTTTTTAACTCCGACGAAGGGCTAAAGCTCGAACAGTCAGTAAAGTTAAGTCAACACTTTTTATGGTGTTATAAATTACATTATATAACCTATCGTTTATATCATACACCGACGCAGCCTACACCAGTTTACTCGCTAGTTTACATTTATTACCAAGTTATTAACAACATTAAGTTATTTTTAACAAACTTTGTAAAGCGCCATTGAGCTTCTGTAAATGCCGCTATATAAATTGAAATTTGTGTTCTTATTACATTTGTTCTATTTCAATCTACTAGCCAGCTATATAAAATTTGTGAAATTTGTGTTCTTATTACATTTGTTCTATTTCAGTTGTCCAAAATGTGACAAAAGGTTTGCGCATCGCTCTACCCTCAAGCAGCATATCCTAGTCCATGGTGGGGAACGGCCGTACAAGTGTCATATCTGCTCTAAAGACTTTGTGCAAAGCTCAAACTACCGTATGCATCTACTAACCCACCAGGACAAAGAACTCAGAATACAGAAGTGTGATCTATGTGGAAAAGAGTTGTTGTCCAGACGATGGGTTACAAAACATAGACAAAGGTACTGCAGCTATGATCAGTCCAAATGGTCTTAGACCCAGTTCAGACATTGTATTTTCGCTGCTTCGTCTCCTGCCACTAAGCAAAAGTTATCGTGCTGTTATTAGGTGCTGGCCTCAAAGGCGATTAGATTCGATGTGGCAAAAATTTGACATCTGAACTGAACGCTAGACTAACAAGTTCACAACATTATCTGAATCTAAGATCAGTCCAAATGGTTTTAGGCCCACTTCAGACGCTGAACTTCTGCTGCGTCTATTCTAAGTGTGAGCACTGTTTTCCTTGAAACAAGAAGTAGTATGTTGACCAAACTTAACACACATCATCCCCTGGCACTAAGCTAAAGAGCTGCTATCTTATATGGTAGTTATCATGCTTTTATTAGCCGCTGGCCTCAAAGGCACTTAGAGTTGACGTGGGAAAAATTTGTCATCTGAACTGGGCCTTAGACTGTAACAGCATAACATCGAATCTAAATTTATTTTCCATTTACCTCTTTATTCACGTTTTTTGCTTACGTCTTTGAGCTCTATATACCGATGACGTGCCCTCTACATTTTTAGATATTACTAGTAATACTAACTATTAGAGTACAAATATTATACCCGTGAAACAAGTAGCACTAATTAGTACTAAATAGTGCTAATTAAACAATAGAAAACATTAGAGTGCATTTAGTAAAAGCGTGAAACACTAGTAATACTATTTTGTACTATTTTATGCTAATATTGTTTTCTATTGTTCAACTAGCACTATTTTGCACAATTTTGTAATTAGTGTTTCACGCTTTTACTGAATGCACTCTAGAATTAGCATAAAATATCACTATTTAGTACTATTTATGTTGCACGCTTTTAATGTTTGTACTCTAAATTACAGACACTAGTCAATGAATTATTATTTTATTAACATGTCTCTTTCTTCATTATTCTCAGGTGTCTTAAAAAGCTGATGGAAGCAAAAGAAGGCAAACCAAAGACGCCAAAAGAACCCAGAAAAGAGTACAAATGTGAAACGTGCTCAAGGACCTTTAAATACCGCGCCAATTTTGAAACGCACTGCAAAAAGGCACACGTACCTGGGGCAGAGGAGCCAAAGAAACCAAAAACAACTAGAAAGACTACGAAGAAGAATGTTTCTTGTCCAATTTGTCAGAAGAAGTTCCAGTATGTGAGCTGTGTGAAGAAACATTTACAAAAGAAACATGCTGGGGTTGAGATGACACTTCCAGCCAACATGCAATCCACGAGTGATCTAAAGGACTCATCGTTTGCGATAACTAGTGGTGAGGATTCACGAGTTATCATACGGTCTGCTACGGTATGTTGAAAGTTCAATACCACTATTATTATCATTGTCATTATTATCACCGTCATCATTGTTATCATTAACTCAATCATTGTTATCATTATCATCATCATTTTCATTACCACCATCGATATCAACTTAATTATGATTATCGTCCTCAACATTACAATCGTGATCATCATCCTCATCCTCATCATCACCATCATCATCATCATTTCCATTACCACCTTCAAAATCAACTTCATTACCAGCATCATCATCAATATCACGATCACGATCACGAGCATGATCATCATCATTTTCATTACCATCATTATAAATACAGTGGAACCCCATTAATCCGGCTACTGAAGAGACAGCCAAAAGTGGCCGTATTAACGGGGTGGCCGTATTAAGCGGGTAAATTTTAAAGAAAATGTATGGCATGCATTTCGTTGGGACCTAAAAAACTGGCCGTAATAACGGGTGGCCGTATTAAGCGGGTGGCCGTAAGGCGAGGTTCCACTGTATCATCATTATCAATATTATTGTCATCATGAAAGAAGAAACTCTGCCCAAGAAAGTGAGCAACTATGTATTAATTTATCTGCTCAATTATAACCATTACTGAAAGTCATTCATTCTTGTGCAATCTTTTCTTTATCTGACTTATGTATTCTTGTGTAGTCTTACAGTGGGAATCAATAAACCGTGGGCACCCAGAAGTATTTAAGAAATCGTTTATTGATCGTTGAACAACTCACAAACAACTCTTACTACAAAAAGGTTTATCATACTAAACATCAGTCAAACTTCTTGCGGTGATATAGTTGTTTCTGAGTTTTTCAACAAACTATAAACGATTTCTAAAATATTTCTGGGTGCCCACGATTTTTTGATTCGTACTGTAATTATTTCTTACATATTTCTCTCTTTGTTTAGAATTCAACCAGTGAAGAGACGCCTGAAAAAGACTCTTCTAAAAGCGCACAAATAGAGGTCATTCCAGTCACCGACGTGCAGTCTGTTCCTACCATCCATATCCAACCCACAGGCAAAGCAAGCTCAGCGCAGAAAAGTATAACGTTCATTTTCGTTCCATCCAGCACTAAAGCATCGCCCAGTAAATCACCCAAAACTGCTGCCAAACAGAATTCTGTAGTGTCCTCAACTGATGCCAAGGATTCGAGTTCTACAGGTATAAGTTGGAATTCATTATGATCATCATCAGCATTATTATCTTCGTCATCATCATCATCATCATCGTCATGGTTACCATCTCCATTGTCATCATGGTCATTATCTTGGTCATCTTGATCATCATCATCATCATCATCATCGTCATGGCTACCATCTCCATTGTCATCATGATCATTATCTTGGTCATCTTCATCATCATCATCATCATCATCATCATCATCATCATCGTCATGGTTACCATCTCCATTGTCATCATGGTCATTATCTTGGTCATCTTCATCTTCATCATCATCATCATCATCATCATCATCATCATCATCATCATCATCATCATCGTCATGGTTACCATCTCCATTGTCATCATGGTCATTATCTTGGTCATCATCATCATCATCATCATCATCACCATCATCATCGTCATGGTTACCATCTTCATTGTCATCATGGTCATTATCTTGGTCATCATCATCATCATTATCATCATCAACATTGATACATTCTCCATTGTCATCATGATCATCATCATGTCATCATTGTTAACACCTTTCTCAACATTGCCGCCATCATCATCATCACTGTCGTCGTTAACATAAGATACATGTATCTTTATGGTCATCATTATCAGTAATCATCATCACCACCACAGCCATTAAGTATTCTCTTTAAGACTACCATAATCATCAAAAAATATTAGTCATCGTTATCATAATCATTATCATCATTGCTGTTATCACCATTCTTATAGATTATTGTCATCAGCATCATTATCTGTCATCATTATCATCACCACCACTGATATAAAATTTTCTCTTCAAGACTACCATCATCAAAAAATATTACAGTCATTGTTATCATCATCATTATCATCATTGCTGTTATCACCATTCTTATAGATTATTGTCATCAGTATCATTATCTGACATCGTTATCATCACCACCACTGATATAAAATATTCTCTTTAAGACTACCACAATCATAAAAAAAGATTACAGTCATCGTCATCGTGATCATCATCATTATCATCATTGCTGTTATCATCATTCTTATAGATTATTGTCATCAGCATCATTATCTGTCATCGTTATCATCATCACCACCACTGACATTAAGTATTCTCTTCTAGACTACCATAATCAAAAGTATTACAGTCATCGTTATCATCACCACCACTGCCATTAAATATTTTCTTTAAGACTACCATAATCATCAAAAATATTACAGTCATCGTCATCATGATCATTATCATTATCATCACCACCACTGCCATTAAATATTTTCTTTAAGACTACCATAATCATCAAAAAGATTACAGCCATCGCTATCATGATCATTATCATCCTATATACGGTTAAATTTACAAGTTACCCTATCTTTACAAATGGAAACTAGCGATTAAACTAGTATCTATAAGCTACGTCTGTGTTTGATGTATACGATAGGTAATAGAGCAGATCTCGTATGACTATGAAAAGCTCACGACACGAACGCGGTCAAGGCACGGTAAGGCACATTCAAAATTTCAGAAACATCACGGTCGCGGCAAGGCACGCACACGGCACTGAACTTTTCACAGTCATACGAAATCTTCTCTATAATGAAATTTATAACACCGTAAAAAATGTTAACTTAACTTTACTAAATGAAAACTAGCGAGTAAACTAGTATAGGCTGGGTCGGTGTTTGGTATAAAATGGAATTGTAACACCGTAAAAAATATTGTTGATTTAACTGTACTGACGTTACGAGTTAACATGTTACACATTTCATTATATTACCTATCTTTACAAACATTATTATAATTAATATTTTTTACAATATCTTTAGTTACGAGTACTGGAGAAGCCAGTAAAGACAAAGAACAAGAGACCGGTTCCCAGGCTATCTCAGCCTTAAAGAAGCTCTCCGCCAAAGTCGGAATCCTTGGCCCTAAGACCGTCCAATCAAAACATCTTTCTGCCTTGGAACAGCTTAACAAGAGAGTAGGCTCTGTTGCCTTGGAAACAGTGAATGCTGCACCAAGTGACTTAACTACACCTGAAAAAACAACTGCTACGGACAAGGTTGAAGGAAGCCGAGACGCGAAGGGTAGTGAAGGAGGAGACAGCCAACCAACTACTGGTAGTCCAAGTGCTAGCACCCAAGGGAAATAGTAAGATAAAAACTGATGATAAATAAATGCTTTATACCTTTGTCAGCCTTAAAGTAACTTACTCGGAAGTAATACTCAAAACCGAAGTAATGCTCAAAACCGAAGTAATGCTCAAAACCGGAAGTGATGCTCAAAACCGGAAGTGATGCACAAACCCGGAAGTGATCCTCAAAACCAGAAATGGTGCTCAAATCTGGCAGTTATGCTCAAATCCAGACGTTCTGTTCAAATCCAAAGTGATGCACAATTCCGGAAGTGAAACTCGGAGCCGGAAGTGTTGCTCAAAGCCGGAATAGTTGCTCAAACCCGGAAGTGATGTACAAAACCGGAAGTGTTGGCAAAGTGTTTTGGCAAGCCGGAATTGATGTATTTGACCGGAAGTATTGTATAATCCCGAAGCGTTAATAACTGAACTAGACGTTTTATAGAGCATGAGGTGGTAAATTAGCCACAAACAAGACAACGCACAGCAGTCTTTTTGAACAAAGTTGGATTATTTCTCTCCACGTGTGAACACCGTTTTTAGGAATTTTACAAACCATTTTCATTGAAATAACTATTAGTCCCATTCATAGTTCCCTGCGCCAATTTGAAAGGAAGCCAGGCCTTTGCATCGAAGCGAGACAAACGTTGAGCTTGAGACCTTTTAACACCTTGTGCGACAATCATTCAGGTGTCTCTATCATTGCAAGCTGAACGTTCGTCTGCAAAGGCCCGGCTACCTTTCAAGATGGCGCAGGGAACTGTGAAGGGGAATATTGGAATCTTTAAAAATGCTATTGTAGATTTTTAATAGATTGATAACAACGATAATGTTGAATTTATTAATGATGTTAAGAATGGTGCTGATGCACATTGATGATGATAATGATGATAATAATAATGATAATGATGATAATAGTAATGATCATGATGATCACAGTAAAGTTATTAGGTCAATAACATGACTTTTGGAGGGTATATTGTTTATTTGTTGCATGCGCGAGTAGCATTAATCTGTGCCCGTGCTCAGCGAGGCTACAAACAATGCTACAAAGGTTCACAAATAAACAATATGCACTACAAAAGTCACGCCATTTTCATCGCTTGGCGTTTGGCCCGCTAGGCTGAATTTTTTAGAGGAAGTTTAATAATTAGCCTTGCATATAAATAATGATGATTTTCATGTAACTACTCCAGTCTGTTTTCTTTTTTCTTATAATGGGCTTCCTGTCTCGAGTGACCGGGAGGGACTGAGGCCCCACATTTCTTGCCGGGGACCAATTCCCCCACGGTCAAATGACAAAGGGATCCCATGAGAGGGAAAGGTAATTTTCATGGTGATCTTGAAAATAACGAAAAAGATAGTTATGCAGATGATAATGATAGTAATAACGATGATTTTATTTTTAACGATGGGGAACGTCCGGTTCTCACCCTCCTTAAAAAAAACAGTCGACGTGGCTATATTGGCCTTACTAACATATAAACAAGATATTTGTAAAAAGTAGGAATATATATTGTAGCAATTGTATCAGGATTGTTGGTTGTACAGAATAAAAGGGATGTTAATAGTGGTAAATTTGAATGGTTATTAGTTGATTTGTAGAGTACGGACGTGATATTTGATTGTAAAGCGTATTGAGATGCTATGAATACATTATACATGGTATTACGTTAAATCACATCAATTCACACGACATTACATCGCATTACATTACATTAAATCACAACAATATATTAAAATACATACATCACACCACACCACATAGATCTAATATCACATACATTACATTATCAATTCACGTAACATTTTACATACAAAATCACGTGACATCAAATTGCAATACTGTCAGTGTATTAGTATACAGCCGTTTCAAAAAAGGTTGAAATGTGAGTAGTACATTCCAAGACCGAAATGCATTGTTGGTTTGTTAAACTTGAAATAGAAGTACAAAATATGTCTATCTGTTTTCTCTATTGAACTGTCTTCTGTTGAGTAAACATGTACACTAGAAATATAGTAAATTAATTATGAGAGTAGGTTTGAGGCCATGTACTACTGATCTTGAGCTTTCGTCGGACGCCGACATCATCAGAAGATAAAGTGGAAAAAAAAAAAAATAAATAAATAAGTTTTTACGTTTTAATTAAACAAAACATTGTGACCCTGAAGATGGACAATTTATCCGAAAGCTTGGTCGTTTTGTTTAATTAAAACGTAGTTGAAACTATATATGCATCCAAAATGTTATGTCATTCTTTCAACAATTACATAAGATGAATAGATGTAATGCATTTCGGTCTTGGAATGCACCATTCAGTATTTACAATGCAACCTTTTTAGAAACAGCTGTAGTTGTTTGTAAAGAGAATGTTTTAACAGTACACCATTGTAGAATAAAGTCAGACATAGCAAACATTGCAAAAGAAATTGTTTTATTGATCTTGCTAAGACACCTCGAGAAATGTTTGAACACTCCCTTATTAGGAAGTTTGTTACTGAATGCTCGATCTTCCTTATTTGTAAACATGCCCATATTTGGAATGTTATACAGAGGTGGTTTATAGACTAACTGTTTCCACAATTTGATTTGGATAGAAATATCGGGTTCACATTGGAAATGCTTGTTATCTATGGGTCTATCGTTGTGTCGAGATTACACATGACGTAATGCCACAGGTAAACCACAACTACTCTATGACCGGCGTAGATTGAGTAAACGCACTAAGTGCGTCTAGTTCTGTCCAAAATGAAAGTGTCTGTCCTCAGAAGATCGATTCAGTCTACCAAGATATTCACAAATCTCATGCGTTCTAATTTATACAGCGATTCTACTAGCATCCTTCGCAGACAATGTTATGGTTGTCACGCAACGGTTTACTCTCCATGCAGCAAGGCGTTGCGTGACGACCTTAAGAACATCTGTGTAAGAGGCTATTATAGACCTCTTTACCTTCCTTGTCTGTTAACCTATTTCAGATCACGTAAAGCTACTCTTAGGAGTTGATTCTTTCACATGTAAATGTTATAACACGTTCATCATAAAAGAACAATTCTCAAGAGAATGCACGTGGTCTAAAATGGGCAATTTGTATACAAAAGTAAAGAGGCCTATTCTACAAATGTCTGAAACATAATGGTATACCTAGCTAATTTTAATGTGTGAAATGGATTATGGGATATATTGGGTACTCCAGGCCGTATGTAATTGCCCTTAATTGATAAATAGTACTTGATCGTGATTTCTTAAAACAATTACCCACAATCCTCCTTGCTAGGTGGTCACTATTTTTTGTGCTAATAATGTAGATACAAACGGCTGTATTTTTACAATGTTTGCAAGTGCTTTCTTTACGTGCATGTTAGTATTGCTACGCTAATCCACCGTATCATAAAAACGTATAACTGCAGTCGTCAGCCGAGAAAGTTTGGTTTTACTGCGAGGTTAGACCGAATCAAAATACAACGTTCGATAGTTTCGACAACTTTCGATTTTATCAACTATTGTCCCGACAACGTCCGATTAAATCGACTGCAGCACTGATACTGTTTCGACAACTTTCGATTTTATCAAATATTGTCCCAACAACGTCCGATTAAATCGACTGCAGTACTGATAGTGTTTCGACGACGTTCGATTTTTTGTCGATTGTCGTGTCGACAAGATTCGCCGATCGTTTTTGATACGGTGGATCATACCTAGATATATAAATAAGGCCTAGTTCAAACGTCGCATCTCACATGTGACTAATATAATGCAAATGAATTCAAACAACAGGTTTTCATTTGATTAGTCTCGGCACATGTGAAATCCAACGTTTGAACTAGGATAAAGTATTATACACCTATTGCAATAATCGTTGTCACGATCAGTTTACGGTCCACACTATGAAGCATTCAAAGGATGACGGTATTTCTTCTTATGTTATAGATCCATTCATAACATATTTTGGCTGAACGTGTTTGTGTTATATGACCATAACAAGTTGTGGCAATGGTAGATGGTAAAACAAATATTTTTCTTTAAAAAAACGTGTAATAAATCAGAATTATGTTTATATAACCGACATCCTTTGCAAGCTTCAGAGTGTGGACTGTAGCTTCGGCTGCGACAACGATTTTTGAAATAGGTGTATAATTTAATGTTATTGAGTACATGGTTAGTATATATATGTGTTGGTGAATTGTTCAAATAATAATAATAATACAAGGTTTTAGGAGCACAGTATAGTAAGCTCAATGCTCTTACACAAATCAAATAAATATTAGAAAAAAGAAAGTTTTGAGTTTGGATAAAAATAACGTAATAGTATCAAATAATTGTATAAGTGCTCTAGCTAAATGTTAATTTATTAGATTAATATTATTTTTTAATGATTAATAAATGACTATATATTTTCATTACAATTAGTTTAATAGGCAATGTGCGCGAACGCCATTTTCTACAACAAAGCATCATGGGAAACTGATTACTTCCACTTGTTTATGCCCGCTAAAATAAATCCTAAAATTAATTTTGCTGTTTACTTTGCAAGCATTTTATCAACAGATAAATAAAACCATAACAATTTAATTTGTGAATTATATTTTAGCAGGCATAAGATTTTGCAAGGGCTCAATTTCCCGTCATGCTTTGTCCTGGAAAATGGCGTCCATGCACATTATGTTAATTTATTATAATTAGCTATTAATTGATTAATTTATGATTAATAGATATATTTAGTGTGCATGTTCAACTTCCCTCTCCTCTTCCCTCCCCTCCCCCTTTCCGCCTCCCCCTTTCCCCCAGAGCCGCCAGGCTACGCAGGCTAATGGCGTCCTTGCACAAGGTGTTAATTTATTATAATTAGCTATTAGTTGATTAACTAATGATTAGTAGATTAGTAGTTATTTTATAGTTAGTATTAAATATATCGTTATTCGTTAAATAGATAACAGTTATTCAGTGGTATTTTAAAAATGATTAATATCTCAATTATAATATTAGATGTTATGGATTAATAGATGTTACGTAGCCTGAGTTGCATCCGCAATTTTATTTTCATTATGCTGGCTAGATATTGTGAAATTATCGATTATTAAAGTAGAAAACAACAATTAGAAACCACGCATTCTGATTGGTTGAGGCAAAATGTCAATTTGTATTATTATAAGACATAGAAAACTTGCTTGCTGTTCTGTGTCCAGTTATAAAGCACTCGGGGATTGTCAAAACACTTGACAAGTTTTAAGAAACAAACTGCTTTCCGTTAACACTCTTAACAATGTTTTGTTCTGAGAATCCCCGCCTACTTTGTAACTACAAACAGCGTGCGCGCGTTTTCTATTTCTTTAATCTAATTAACTTGAATATTCCTCTTCACGGTTCCCTGCGCCATCTCAAAAGGTTGCCGGGCCTTTGCGTCGAAGCAAGCTCAACGTTGAGCTTGCAATGAAAGAGATCTTTTAATACCTTGCCTGACAATTATTCACGTGTCTCTATCATCTCAAGCTCAACGTTGGTCTTGCTTCAATATTAATGCAAAGGCCGGCTACCTTTCAAGATGGCGCAAGGAGCTGTGAAGGGGAACTATTGAATGTCCATTATGGTCGTTATTGTGAGTGCAATATCAGCGATAGTGCAATTGGTGCGAGCGCTCTAGAACTATAAAAAGCAGGCAATCAAGACGTCTCGGTGCAAACCTACGACATTTGTGAAACAAACAATTATTTTGTCATAGATTTGATGCCATTATTACTGAATATCATCGATAGATTATTGAAAAGTTAATTTGATCACACTAAATTGAAAGATAAATCCTAGAAGTTTGATCTGGCTGTAATCACCTGTTTCGAAAACGGTTATCGGACATTCTCAGACTCAGATCCTACTCTTTGTTCTGAGAAGAGTCTGGGGCGAGAATGAGTGAACGGAGTGAATGGAGATTGCACGACCGAAAGGGATTGTGGATATATATATATGGTTGTTTTGTTTTTCAGGATTGCTACGCATAGTTTCATATTAAAACATCTTCTTCACTAAATGGGGCGGTCATTGTGCATAAGCATATTATTCAATATTAACATCCACAGTTTCTTTCGGTCGTGCAATCGTGATTCGCCATTCGCTGGTTACTCCGACATCCATTTTTGAAATAGGTATTCACAACGGAAACGCTTGATCTAAAACGCTAGCTGGAGCAACCAGCTTGTGTGCTGCATTGAATTAAGCTAAGGCGAGGTAGTAGACCCAGTAGATGATATTCAAAAACAGAAAGGTCAATGGGAATGCAACACGCCAGACATTCTCAACCTTATTGATCAAGCTCACTATGTGCCTCTCCTCCCTACCGTCGACTGTCGGGATGGATAGTTTAGTTGGTGCCACGCCTGTCTTGGTCAGGACTGTCTCGACCTGTTTCTTGGAAGGTACCCACACTGCCTCCCTTCCTGGTTCCTGGCACTCTTGGTTATCACCTTCAAGAAGAGCTTCGTCTTCTGGGTGGACGGGATGGCCAAGGATCTCACGGGAACGCTGCAATAGGAATGGGATTGTTAGGATTGGTGGAGGTATAGCGGTAGTAATTTGTGGTTGTGATTATATTAAGGTGGTTATAAAGTAGAGACGCAATTATCTATTAAAGTTTTCTAGCTTTCAACCTTCAAATCTTCATCATCATCGTGCCATCATGGTCATTATCGATACCATCCAATGCCAGCACTACATCACTGCTGCCATTTTCATTATCATTTTCACCACTATTATCATTATCCATACCATCATCATTATTAATGCCAGCCACATAATCACCACCACCACCACCACCACCACTTCCACCACCACCACCACCACCACTATCAGCATCATCACTATCATCTTTATCACCATCATCGTCACTACCATCGTCATCACCATCACCACCACCACCATTACCATTACCATCGTCATCACCATCATCATTACTATCACATCACAATCACCATCACCATTACCACCACCACCACCATTACCATCGTCATCACCATCATCATTACTATCATATCACAATCACCATGCACGATTTAATACCAGCCACATCACCACCACCACCACCACCACCATCATCATCACCATCTTCATCATCACCATCATCATCATCATCACCATCATCATCATCATCACCATCATCATCATCATCATCATCACCATCATCGTCATCGCCACCATCATCAACACCACTATCATCTTCATCACGAACACCATTATCATCCCCACCACTATCATTACCATCATTGCCATCATCATTACTATCATATCACCATCACCATGCATGACCATCATATCCGATCTACTATCATCATCATTACTATCATATCACCATCACCATGCATGACCATCATATCCGATCTACTATCATCATTATTACTATCATATCACCATCACCATGCATGACCATCATATCCGATCTACTATCATCATCATTACTATCATATCACCATCACCATGCATAACCATCATATCCGATCTACTATCATCATCATTACTATCATATCACCATCACCATGCATAACCATCATATCCGATCTACTATCATCATCATTACTATCATATCACCATCACCATGCATAACCATCATATCCGATCTACTATCATCATCATTACTATCATATCACCATCACCATGCATAACCATCATATCCGATCTACTATCATCATCATTACTATCATATCACCATCACCATGCATGACCATCATATCCGATCTACTATCATCATCATTACTATCATATCACCATCACCATGCACGACCATCATATCCGATCTACTATCATCATTATTATTAAAAATGCATACCTTTACCTCACGAACATAATCTTCTCTGTGTTTGATTCTCTGCCTAAACACCATGTAGGACACGAACGAGTATTCCAGGATGGCCGAGAACACGAACAAGAAACACATGACGAGGAACCACTCCAGCGACTTGACATACGACACCTTGGGCAAGGACACACGAGCACTGCCAATCAAGGTTGCCATGGTGAGCACGGTGGTGATACCCATAGCGATTCGTGCAGCGGTCTGTTCACGGTCGACCCAGAAACTGACCCAGGCAAGAATCACTATCAGATACGATGGGAGGTAGATCTAGATAAGAAATAGTCAGTTGGTTAGTGTTATCATTAACGTCACCAACATCATTATCTAGATCATCATCACTGATTATCATCATCATCGCTACCGCTATTATCATCGCATGATTACATAGATACCAGATGGACATCTAAATACTCCAGTTTTACGTTTTCTAGTACCGCTGTATTATTTGACAAAAGGCACTGGCTAAGCCTCGATTTGTTGTACTTTCCAAGCCAAGCACGGGAAACCAAGCACGGGAAAATACTACCGCTAAACAATAGAAAACACCTTTAAATTTACTCCGGATCGAGATTATCCCTATCAATCAGTGTAGCTTTGAGTAGCTTTTTAAAAATCAGTACCCGTAGAAGGAAGCATTGATGGAGAGAGGGGGAAAAAGAGCGCACCGTCGACTTCCTTGTAGACCAGCTAACAGCTTATAGCTGAAGGAACTACCGACGCTAAATAATAGTACTTTTCCTTTCCCTGTGCAAATGCGCATTTTGTCAAATTGTACAGTTGTGCTGGATAACATGAAACTGGAGTATTCCCTGGATGATCATGGTCTTACCTGAATCATGTGGAATCCCAGACGCCTGTCCAGTTGAAACTCGATAGTCAGCAGCGAGTACGCTCCTGTATGGAAAGAACACAATCAACATCAGCATTGTCAGTAACGCCGTATTATCCTTAAACAGGGTAATTCTCTACTTTCCCAGGACCATAATGCCTAGGGGGAGGGGGGGGGGGGGGGGGGTAGATGTTGTTTGGTTTGATTTGAATTACAAAATCTACCCCCTAGTATTGCTGAACGGATATTAATTTATCCCGGACATTTGACGATCCCCTTTCGCGTGACATTGCGTGACAATTGTACTGTTGTTTTTTAGGACCGCTGACACTGTATATCGCGGAAGAGGGTCGTCAAGCGCACGGGATGAATTGACGGCCATTGCGAACTTGGCCTATTGTTAGCAACTACCACTCACCTGTAGTGAACAGTTCTTTAGTAGAGAACCATGCGACGTCCATTAAGCTGTAACTAGGGATCTCAATACCCTTAGCAACCACAACAGGATTTTTATGGTGCCATGACAACGTCATTTCCTGATCATCGTAGCTAACTGTTAAAACGAAAGAATAGGGAAATAATAAATGAGTAAATGTAAGAAAATGTAACTGCATCGGCCAGTATTTGTAAGGAAGGTTTGAAAACGGTTGACGTTAGAAGAATCCGCAAGTCAAAGTAACAAATACCTTTTTTATCTGTTACTAATGATAGATGGATGAATGAATAAATGGATGGATGAGTGAATGGATTGATGAATGAATGAATAAATGGATAGATGGATGAAAGAGTAAGTGAATGAATAAATAAATAAATGGATTGAATGAATGGATGGATGGATTAGTGAATGAATATACAATAGAACAGACCATCAAACAGGAGACGCTATTTTATGCATTAATTGTAAATTACTTACAGGCTTCCATCTTGAGTTGGCATTTTTGACTGTCCATTGGAAACTTACGGAGATCCATAGAACATTGTGATGTAATCTTCAGCCTGGTAATCAAATCATCGCGTTAATTAGTCACACTTTAATAATTATTATTGACACATACATACTCACATATGGACATATATTAAATTTTAAATTTTAAATTAGCAAGCAAGCAAGCAAGCAAGCAAGCAAGCAAGCAAGCAAGCAAGCAAGCAAGCAAGCAAGCAAGCAAGCAAGCAAGCAAGCAAGCAAGCAAGCAAGCAAGCAAGCAAGCAAGCAAGGCATTTGTAGGTTAACGTTACATATTCAACAACCTACCTCATACTGTAAAGCACGGACCCATTGGGGAAGATCCTGATGACTTCATTCGTTGCTGTAATATCATGCTTATTGCCTTCCTTAATTCCTGGAAAATGGGTGTCAGGGACCCAGATGAACCTAAGCATTTCGGGATTGAATGAGAGCCTTTTATTGTAGCTGCTTTTGTCACTAAAGGCAAGACGGGGATCGATCCAGTATTGACGAAAGTACAGGATAGTAGTGAATTCCTAGAAACACAGCTTGCAGTTAAAACCAATTCCTACATAATTTGCATAGCTACCGTATTTGCTCGAATAAGTGCCGCCCCTCGAATAAGCGCCTCCCCCGAATAAGCGCCTTCCTCGAATAAGCGCCGCACTTTACTCTAGAACAGCATTGTAAATGCATTTTTATCAAACGCTATATTCTTCAGTTCAAAGTGATTATATTTCACCGCTCGCCCATTAAGTTATCTCCCCAATATTCGTTGTTCTGATCAAGAAGGGGATGTTGAGATCGAGAAAAATTTACTAGTAATAAGCGCCGAGGCTTACCATGTTGATTTCGTCAATGTCTCCAATGAACTCAATGAAAGTTGTAATGCTAACATTCACAGGATCTCCTAAAATCAATAACAATATTAATTATAATAATCACAATATCAATAATAATAATAACAATTAATAATATTAAATAACAACAATTAATAATAATAATATTAGTATAAATACAAAGGTGATTATACAAAATCGCGCGCTCTGATTGGTTTGCTATCTCGGATTATCAGCCGATAATCACCTTTTCGGACAAAATGGTTGCCAGTAGTCGTTTTGTCACTGTTAGCGAAGATGAAAATGAAAACTTTAAAGAAAATGCTGTCCCAAAATCGACTAAAGAAGCTACAAAGTTTGGTGTCAAGCTATTTTTAAAAAGGTATCGTAGTAAATTTTCAGGTTTTTTTTGTCATTATGCGAGACAATGTTTACAGTTTTACGGCATCGCGTGACGGTCGCGCTTTTAAAAAATAAAATATTGTCACTTTCAATGCTGTTTCCTTTTTTGAAATAATCACCTTTGTATTTATACTAAAACGATTATTAACCCTTGCTTGCACCTTTGCTTGTTTATTTGTTTGTTTGCTTGTTTATTTGTTAGCTTGTTTGTTTGTTTGTTTGCTTGTTTGTTTGTTAGCTTGTTTTTTTGCTTGCTTGTTTGTTTGTTAGCTTGTTTGTTTGTTTGCTTGCTTGTTTGTTTGTTAGCTTGTTTGTTTGTTTGCTTGTTTGTTTGTTAGCTTGTTTTTTTTTTTTTGCTTGCTTGTTTGTTTGTTTGTTGATTTGTTTGTTGTTGTCTTGTTTATCGTTTGTTTGAGCCGTTTGTTGTTCTTTTGTTTGATCGTTCGTTTGTTTGTTTGATGGTCTGTTAGTTTGTTAGTTAGTTAGCTTGTTTGTTTGGTCGTTCGTTTGTTTGTTTGATGGTCTGTTTGTTTGTTAGTTAGTTAGCTTGTTTTTTTGTGTGTGTATTAACTATTTCCTTGGCTACTATACAAAAGGCACGTGCAATTCGATCTCGTTGCCATAGTAAGGCACGTGCAATTTCGTTGCTATAGTTATATTCACGTGATAAGTAGTGCATTTCTCATACCAGCATGCACTAGTTCATTCATGTTCTATCCATTTTTCATGCTATTTGGCAATATTTCGTGAGCAAGTTGGACAAATTTCTAGGGACTTGTTTGGCCAAACAGTAAGGTAAGATTGTTATTGGTTCAATTTTTGTATTTTTTAAGTCATTATGGTGTAATTTTGTGAGTGTTGATACTAAAAACTCCACAAATCAGTCGAGCAGCCGAAGCCGTTGTTGTTTACTGATATGATTTGAGCGATTTGCATAATGAATATATTAACCGTGAAGCAAACACTCAAAGCGTTTTCAAGCCTCTTTTTATGCAATTATTTTGTTTTCTATTGTATTAATCTGACAATTACTCTTTCATTAAAGTTCTCATTTCACAGTTCAGTGCAATGGAGTCCCCAAGTTTACGCGAAAACACTGAGTTGAAGTTTCATTGAGTCAAGCGTTGGCCGAGAAAGAATGGAGAGACGCGCCAAATATGGTGTAAACAAACACAGCGTTCAAACGACTACGCATGCGCGAAAAAACAAATAAAATGATCAAGCACCAACTTCGTTCCCAGGCTTAATTTTCGCACGGACTCTATTAAAAACGATGGATTGGACGACTTTCATCGCTTTTTTCTCAAAATATAAACAAAAATACAAAACTATAGACTCATGGTAGCTTTCAAATATAACAAAGGTTATGTACACGAAACTTCAAGCTTATATATTCAGGGAATTTCTTATAAATCGACTTCAAACACTTTTACAATCCAAAATTTAGCGCTGTGAAAATTTTGCCACGCATGCGTTGTCGTTTGACCGCTGTGTTGATCCAGCACACAAATCTGACATTCGTACGGACTCTACAAAAGACGATGGTACGGTGTGTACGACTTTCATCGATTTTTTTCTCAAAATGTAAAGAAAAATACATAAGTTAGACTTATGGTAGCTTTACAATATAACAAAGTGTATGTACACGAAACTTCAAGCTTATATATTCAGGAAATGTCTTATAAATCGACTTCAAACACTGTAGTCCGAAATTCCTAATGTTTACAATGACAAATTACCGCTGTGAAAATTTTGCCACGCATGCGTAGTCGTTTGACCGCTGTGTTGGTGCAAACACCTGCCAACTCTGCATACGTGAAATAGATTTAAAGACCCATAGTCACTTACCAGCATGCTTTGTGTTGTTTATTTTGAGTTGAGCGTTATAATTCATTCGTAGTCAGTCGTGTTACGAGAAAAGAGATAAAACAAAACGCTAAACGATTTAAAAAGAGCGTGAATACCACTCAGATCGTAAAAGTTATCAAAATGTCTTATTGGTGATTTTCATGGTCCACGAAATTCAGTCCAAAATTCAGAAATTCAGTCTTTTGCGCGGTGCATGCCGGTAAGTGACAATTGGTCTTTAAACTTCTTCCGTGCAATAGTTTTTAGTGGCTATAATTCACTATTAATACAAAGTAGTAAAATTGTAGTAAGGTATTGTTTCCTTTGTATTCGATGTTTTAGTTTGAAAGTTTGAGTAACTATATGAATAATATTCAATGAATAAAGTGCGGTGTGCGCGTTAAAGAGAAAATAATTCAATCAGTTTGTTTGCTTACCTCCAAAGTTTGGTCTGAGTCGCTTGTCATATCCCTGAAGTAGAGTATTCAACAAATGGGTGAAGTTTTCCCTTGTGGATGGTGTGACAGGCGAGAGAGGTTTTACCGATTGAAATGCGGATGTTACTGGACCAGGGGTAGGGAGACTGGAACGAGGTGAGATGAAATATTGGTCATCAGAAACTATTATCATCATCATCATCATCATCATCATCATCATTGCCCTTGTCATCATTATGGTTATCATTATATAATCTCCATTGTCATTACTGAATGTCGTCCTAGATGACATCATATTCTCCATAATCATCATCAACGTCATCATCATCATCTTTCTTTTTATTATCATCATAATCATTGCCCTTGTCATCATTATCATTATTGTTATCATTATATAATCTCCATTGTCATTAATGCCGTCCTAGATGACTTAATAATTTTCACCATCATCATCATTAACATCATCATCATCATCGTCATCATCATTATTATCTCATCATCATCTTCATCATCAACTTTACTACCACCATCATTATCATCATTATTTTAATTATCATCATTTCCATCATAATCTCCATCATCATCATCATCGTCATCATCATTATTATCTCATCAACATTTTCATCATCATCTTTACTACCACCATCACTATCATCACTATCATCATTATCTTAATTATCATCATTTCCATCATAATCTCCATCATCATCATCATCGTCATCATCATTATTATCTCATCAACATCTTCATCATCATCTTTACTACCACCATCACTATCATCATTATCTTAATTATCATCATTTCCATCATAATTTCCATCAACATCATCATCGTCATCATCATTGTTATCTTCATTATCATCTTCATCATCATCATTAGCATCAGCATCATCATCAGCATCATCATCTTCATCATCATCTTCATCATCATCATCATCATCATCATCATCATCATCATCTTCATCATCATTTCCATCATCATCGTCAACATAATTCTCTTCATCATTATCATCATATCATCGTTGTTATCAACATCATGATAATTATAAACCAATCGACCTTATCATCGGCATCAGCATCATCATCAAAATCAGTCCAAAAATATCGATATCGTTATTTTCGATCGTCTTCACAACCAAAAACCTTCCGATACAATAGCGTTACCATCGACCGATAACCTCTATATCATGTCATCAATACATCATTGGCATCTCTATAATGATTATCATCATCATCATCCTTATCTTATCTGAGGCTACGTTTACACGGTACCGGATGAATCTTTGAACGGTCAAAAGATTGTCCAGGACATGCTGTACACACAGAGCCGATCAATATTTTCGCTCTGTTCAGACGCGGAATATTTGATCGGTTAGGCGTCCAAATTATTGCTCGTCTAGGCTAGGTTTACACGGGACCGGACGAATTTTTGAAAGGTCAAAAAATCGTCATGGACATGCTGTTTACACGAAACCGAACAATATTTTCGTCCTGTTCAGACGAATATTTGATCGGTTAGGCGTCACAATTATTGCACGTTTAGCGTGGTCTCGTGTGAACGGAACCCGTAAGCGGATGTTTTTTTCACCGGTCAAAAATTCGTCCGGCACCGTGTAAACGTAGCCTAACTTAATCGAAATCGTCATCGAATCGTTGTCGCATCTATACAAACATCATGAAATGTCAAAAATATTTTCTTTTTATCGTTGTCATCGAGGTTGCTACAAAATGAAGAAATAGAAAACGCGCGGGCGCGTGCTGTGTGCCGTTATAAAACACGCGGGGTTGTCAGAACACGAGAGAAGTGTTAAGAGAAGCACGATCCGAAGTTGATCTGACAATCCCCAAGTGCTTTATAACAGCATACAGCACAGAAAGCAAGTTTTTTTATTTCTTTTATAAAATACAAATTGATAAACATGCAAACGCGCGTGCTGTGTGCTCTCATAAAGCACGCGCCTCAACCAATCAAAATACGTGATTTCAAATAGTTATTTTATAATGTTTTAAATGGAAACTAGCGAGTAAACTAGACTAGGCTGCGTCGGTGTTTGATATAAACGATAGGTAATATAATGAAATTTGTAACACCGTAAAAAATGTTGACTTAACTTTACTGACGTTTCGAGCTGTAGCCCTTCGTGGGAGTAATATAAGTTTTATATTGTTATTATGCTCAACTCCCTATATTTACAATCTCCTACTGGCATACTGGCTATTTTTGAACCAATCATCGTTTTGTTAATATGTTATTGTTATTTCGTACCGCTTTTAAATGTTTAAAAACAGTCAAATATATAAATCACCGCGTTGAATTTATCGCTTGAATTGTTCGGCTTGACTAAAAAAATCACATTTTCTCGAATAAAAGTTGAAATACAAAATCTGTTTTTTTTTTTTCAAAGGAAGTCGCATCTTTTTAAATTAAATGTTAATATAAATATTTCAAAATCGCAAACGTGCACGAAACCGCAAAAGCTATAGAAGTGTCGAATTAATGCACAAATACGTGAAAATTGATGAAACCGAGAACTGTTTGTTAGTATAAAATCTTGCAGCGCGAAGCGCAAAAGTATGACCATACCTCTATACACGGGAGTTTGTACTTTAAACAGACGTATTTGATGTGCAGATGTCTGATTTAACAGAAAAAGGCGTGTAAAAACTCGTTTCGCAACATAAAGTCCGTGCATAGAAGTATGCGAATACATCAAAAGTGGTCATACATTTTGCGCATCGCGCTGTAAACTTCTTTGTAAAATTCTTTCGGCTTTATTTGTACTTCTTGCAGAGTAACTTTTTTCTATTTGTTAAAAATTTGAAGTCCATAAATAGTTCAGGAATTCATTATCAAGTTCGGCCTTAAAGTTTACTTTTATGTATCATAACTGATTTATTGCCAACAAATTTTTGTCGTCAAAATATTTGCAAAATTATTTGTAAAATTGATGAAAAGTTAAACTAAGGAGTAAGAATTCATTTGATATTAAGTTCCTTGGTTCGTTTGTTTGTTTCTTCCTATTTCCCTCCTTTCTTTCTCGTTCCTCACAGTTCTTTCCGGCCTTCATTCATTCCTTACGTGCTTCGTGCTTTCGTTCTCTCTTTCCTTCGTTCTTTCCTTTCTTTCTTTCTTTCTTCCTTGCTTCCTTGCTTACTCCCTTCTTTCCTCAATGTTTGCTTTTTTCTTAGACGTCTATTCTAACTTTATCTAACTTTTGGTTTTTCCAATTTTTTTAACTCAAAAACACCAAATACAATTATGAAAGCGTATTATTCTTTTTCGTTATAATCTAATAAAATAGCTGAATAACTTTGCTTAGCGGGAACTCGACCCCCCAATTACCACAGAGATTGTAATTATAAACGAAACATATCCAAAACCAAAACACAAATAAACTTTTGAATTCACTGAGAAAATTAAGTTACAAAAAGGACGCGCTCAACTTTTTGTCTTTATTCAGTTGAATTAATTCTCTCATTAAAAGTTCAAGCTTCCTTCCTTTCAAGTTTCTAAAGCATTCATTTTTACATCCGAATATATTTTGATGGAGAAATTTCGGGAACTGCTTTCAGTTATGTATAATTCACGCTTGAATGAAACAGCGTAGTCAGCTGGATTAAAAATCAATATACTTGGATATGATTTTCATTCATAAGATGCCAGGGACAAGCAGAAAAACAATTTTCGGTCTATTTTGATATCAGTAAAAGTTCCCCTCTTCATTCTTTTCTTATCCTAATAAATTCTTGAATCTTCAAAAAGAATTCATTGTTTTTTAAAAGTAATAATTTTGAACTGAATTAAGACCACGAATTAACATAACAAATTTGCTAAGTTAGAATTAAGAATACTAAATTACGCCAATGTTATCAAGTTAACTTTGCATAGCATCAAATTCTGTTTAAGTTGATTATTTTAACTGTTGAAAATGAATAAGTTTGACAACCATAACAAGGTGCGACAATGAATAGCGAAAGTCAACGCCCTTATCTACTACAACCAGGTGTGTCACAATAACATATAATGGCATACTTCCCAGAAACGATCAAAACATCAACAAAACACCGACTATTTTCCTTCTAAATAAGCACAAAAAACACATCAGAACGACTCCAAAACTGTGAACATTTCCTTATGAAAGTCACTTTGCGAAAACCTAACGGTTTGGGGGTGAAATGCTTGAGCGGAAAACCGCAATTTAAACTCATACCTTGAAAGACTTCTCTATTTTTTTTACAAAACTTGTAGGAAGTTTTCTCCCTTTTTTTTCAGTGTAATTATTTACTTAATCTCAAAACTCTTGTTATCAATAAAGTGACAAAACTTAGTTTACAAAGTTTAGATTCGAAATGAAGATTATCAAAATAACGTAAACATCAATGCAAACTTCAAACGGGGAAAAAATCCAGACTTTCAACATGCTTACCTCGAGCTGTTTGAAGCAACTACTGCCAAAGCCTGCCATGGGACGGAAGCAAGAATAAAACTTGCGAAAAATGCAGATAAATACATGATTTCGGGATAAGTTCCTCTAAGACAAACACTCAATTTGGGAGCGGCTATCTAAAGTGATTGTCTCCGAATCATTTATGAATATATAACTGAATTTGACAGCTGGTTTTCATCTGTAATTTCGGTATTCAAATGTTTCGATTGAAAGTGATTTTAGTTGACCAATACTACAGCCGTACTAATTAATGGTGTTACCTACCACAGCGTTGCCTTTTGTTCCAGCCCCGGGACGCCGGCCCAAAAACAACGCCAAAAACCAGTGGAATTTAATTTCAAAGCATTTTGAATATTAATCAGTCACAATCCTAAACCTGGAACGATACTTTATACTTTTGACTTTATTTGAGAATTTTTGGTCCCCTAAAGTAACCCAAATTGAAACAAAATTATAAATGTTCAACTTTGTTTGGTTTTCTGAACTGTTTTCAAGACACAAACTGTGAGGAGTCGTTACAAGCTGGCTTCTCTATTGAAAGAAGAATTTTCTTTGTATTTTAGAAACATTAAAGCCGTGTTTTTGCGGCTTGGAGCCTTTGTAATAAAGTGACAAATTCGTGCCCCATCGTTAGAACGATCGGCTTCAAGTTCCCCGTACGTGAACCAATAAACAAATCAGACGAGTGCTAAAAATAAAACGAGTTTCTTTGGTGGGCAGAATATCATTTTAAAATAAATACAAGCGAAATAATTTTACAACGTTTCAAAGTCTTTGTCATCAGGAATATCTAACAAAAGTAGAAGAGTTTCAAGAGTTACCCAATAAGAAAATAATTAATAAAAGTCAATTGAACTGAATCTATGAAAATGTCTTCAAATTCATACGCAAAACTAGACTATTTTATATTTAGTACGATATTTTTTTATTTTATTTAAACGATATTTTTTATAATAATGAATAATAAGAATAATAGCAAAAGACTTTAAATTCATTGTTTTAAAATTCTGTATTTTTTTTTTTTAATTTACAGAAGAAATTCAAGAAATCGTTTTTCTGCACAGTTGGAATTTCCGAACATCCATTTTCAAAAAAAAAAAATTCACATAAGTTAAGAATTCCTACAATCTATCAACAACGGTTTGAAAAGCCAAACAAAATTAGCATTTTCCCCTTATTTTGAAAACATAGCAAAACTGATTGGACGATGTTTTGTGTAAATATTTGCAATAATTCACGAATTGTACACATTTAATTTGCGTATCATCCAAACAAATCTCCTGATAGCAAATGTGTTTATTTGTGTTTCGTTAGAGTGGTTTTCATTAACCCGTGAAACAAAGTGTAATAGGGAAAGAGTAAAAAAGTGTATTACTGTGTAATAGTGCTAGCTATATATTGAACAAATGATTATAACTGACACAAGTGAAAGTGTAATAAAGTGAAATAAAGCATATTACGCTAAAGTGTGTTTAAAGTGTGAAAACCACTCTATCATTTATAGTTTAAACTGACATAGTTAATTCATGAATTTTATTGGGTTTTAAGTTGAAAGTTATCTAAATTAAAACTCATCGGACATCGTAATTTACACTCAACAAAACAAACATTTTTCACAAAGAAATCTCGCTTTGGGAAATAAAATAAATCAAAGTGTTTTTATTATTTTCATAATGCAGATATTTTCACATAATACACTGTATTTCCTAAATCATAAATTTTAAGAAAATTTAAGTTTTGAATTGAAAATTAAACAAATTTCACATAAATGAATAGCTCGGGCTTATCTGCAAACTTTTTTATCACATCTTTTAATGCGAAAACCTAACTAGTCCCAAAAGTCAGTAACCAAGATTTCACGTTGCACAAGTTTCTATTTTTATTTCATGAAACATCAGTACGTGAACACTCGTTCTTGAGTTGCTCAGAAACGTTAGTAACGTTCTATTTTCTGTGCTGTAAAAGTAACTATTTTTTAATAATTGCAAGTACCACTCTCTTTTTACTGTTGTCCTATTTTACGTCCGAAATGCAAGCAACACCCCTCTTTTTAGGTACATGTTACCATTGTTTCGTTCGTAACGTCAACAAGTTACGCTCTCGTTTCTGCTGTGCATAAGTAACTATTTTAATACTAACACCCTCTTTTTACAGTGCATGTAATCACTTTCGATTTCTAAATTTATTACATTGTAATTTGCGCCACACTATTTATTGTTTTGTAAATAAGAAATGTATATTCTTCTTGTATTCAATAAAAGACTATTATTATTACTTTGTTCGAAACGTCAATAAGTAACACTTCCTTCTGTAATTGTTAGCATTATTTCTCTTATGTTTTCTTTTAAATATTTTTTGTTAGATTCGATCTTAACTGTCGAGTATTCAAAGCAAACTAGATAAACCTAATCGGCTAACGTGCGCGTGTTGCTATGTACGTTTCCACCCAATTCAAAACCTCTGGGAATAAAAACGTTTGTTCCAGATATTTTCCACGTGACATTGAAATACATAAGACAAAGAATCTTATTCCTAAAAGATTTGAATTGGGTGGAAACGTACATAGCAACGCGTTAGCCGATTTGGTCTATTTGCGAATAAAGAACTCAAGTATTAATATTTTCCATCCATTTTTCTGTTAGCCTGATTATCAGGCTCTCGGGGATGGGGAGGGGGAAGATTCTCAGGCTACTATTCTGTAAAAGGGAACCGCGCGCTGCAGTGGTCACTGTTCGACTCCACGGTCACTATATATTGTTATAACAATATAGTAACAATGTAACAATACAGTAATAGTGTAACAATACAGTAATAGTGTAACAATACAGTAACAGTGTAACAATACAGTAACAGTGTAACAATACAGTAAAAGGAAACCGCGCGCTGCAGTGGTCACTGTTACCCACTGCATAGACTCCACGGTTACTATATATATTGCTATAACAATACAGTAACAGTGTAACAATGTATATTGTAACAAACCCTTACTGCTTCGGCATCTATACACTTATATTTATTTCTGTGTTTAGTTCGATATTATTATTATTGAGGGGATATGGGGTGCATATTGTTCCTTTATAATCTTACATTTCCTGCCTTGCTATTCATAAGTAATTATAATATAACAGTTACTGTTTCCATATAATGTTATTACCATGATTCTATTCCAAGTCGCTTTCTTTGAGGTTTTAATAGTAAAAACTAGTGTTGATACTGAGTCTGACATTTCAATGTCAAGACTGACATCATTTTCAAAATGGAAAAAATTAATAAAAACTAGCGATTATAAAGTCGAATGATATTTTCAAAATAAAACAATTGAATTCAAAAACAGCTCTAGAATTTAGAGGTAGTTATCATAGGATACACAGTAAACAAAACATCTTCGCCTGTACGGAATCCTATTGGATGTCAGTTAATTTAGGCCTTATTTTATGCATTATTAACATTTCGTAAACAAGGCAATCCCATGAACACCCAAAAACTATTATTTATATTTATTTATATATTTTTTTATTTATATTTATTTTTTTAAACTATTTATTTATATTATTTATAATATTTTGGTTCCCTTGTTCACTGGAAAGAAATCGAGAATGATTCGAGATGATTTTGTTCCCTTGGACCCCTGGGAGTGACTTATTACTTATTTACTGTGTATGAAGATAAACAGCAGGTGTTGAAACAACAAGGTCACGGTATGCGAGAGATAAATACGGACCCTTATGAATAGTACTCCATTTTCACTCTGATTGTCTCCGCTCAAAGCTCGGCAAGGTTAAGTTATGTTAGAAAAGAGATTAGACCGAAGCTATGAGCTGGATACGAGTGGAGCAGGCCGAATGACGTTGCGGACCGTCGCCGAAGGGGAGGAGGGTGGGTCGAAACACCTATCTATCCGCGTTTGCGAAATCGTCTAAAAGCCCTGAGTTTTGGTGTGAGGAGGTTAAAACATTCATTCATGTACTCGCTACATATTTCAGCATATTCTTTAGCGCGTGCTAAAAATTTAATGCTTCAGTGATTTTTACCCATACTCCCGCTTGGGCTTGTCGCGTAGTCGCGGAGCCGGTTGACGACAATGTTTAGTCAAATGACTGTATGTTATTTGCATAACGCTTGCCAGTATTTCGCGGAGTTATTTGTAGTGAAAATAGGGTTATTGTAACCCTTGTTACAACTGTTGATGTTGGGGCCCTTTACATCTTATAAAACAGGTTACATTTCACATTTAAAATGGGCCTTTTGGAATGGTTATTTTATTTTTTTTGATATACATAATACAGAGCTCGTACATGTATTCATAAGTTTCTATTTATTCTCAATTTGAAAATCTACCTTGAAAAACTACCGTGAAATTTGAAAATAAAATAGTTGAGATCATGTGTTTTGTGAGACGTGAATGAGATCCAAAAACCTTTCAGAAAAGAAAGATCATCGCTTCAATAATTCCGGCCAATACTAATAAGTCTTTTCCCACAAAGCAGCTCATCATAAGCAAATGCCCGATAAGCCTCACTTTGACTTAATAAAGCCAAAGCACCATGAGTCAGAGCGAGGCAAGTCAGGCATTTGCATATGCATTCGCTTCGAGGGAAAGGTCTATATTTTGAGCCTCTAAGATCTGCCTCTCAAATAGACATTCTCACAGTTCTCGTCGATCAACTTCAGCCTCGATAACGTGTAATATATTCTTTAGAATATTAAAGTTGTCCTTCAGTAGCATTGTATGTAATTATAAGAGTTGATTCAAGGCCATACACTACTGTTTGTAGGGATATCTTAAGCTTTCGTCGGGCGATGTCGGTGATGATGTCGGTGCCCGACGAAAGCTTAAGATAACCCTACAAACAGTAGTGTATGGCCTTAAATCAATTCTTATAATTATATTCTTTAGAATTTGACTACAGCTTGCGATAATTTAAGGAATGTACACATTATCAAACAATTGAAACACTTAAAAGTTCCACGGGCTGTGGTCAAATTCTAAAGAAAAACTACACGCTATCGAGGCTGAGGTTGATCGATGATCGACGAGAACCGTGCAATGGTCGATGGCATATTTTGGTTGTACGTGTTTGTGTTATATGACCATAACAAGTTGTTGTTGTGGTAGATATAAATACAAATATTTCTTTAAAAAACATGCAATGAATCACAAATTAAGTCCATTTAACCGACATTCTTTGCAGGCTTTAGAGTGTGGACTGTAGCTTTGGCTGCGACAACGATTTTTGAAATAGGTGTATATAAGAATGTAGAAGGTTAGACTAATTCTTATCATTATTATTGAGTGTATAAACTTGCAGCAAATACTATATCCCTTCGTATCGATTCTGATGCGTCCTCCATCTTCTTATAGAGACTGGGATCTCCAACGATTCTAGCTGCATTGCGTACATCTCGGCATGTCTCGTCTAGTCGTTGTATACATCGTACTATTATACCTAGAAATAATTAAAATATCCTGAGTTAGAGTACCAGGAATAGATTCAGCCTTTAAATTTTGATTCCCATTGTAGGAGGTCCTCACGTGAGGGCAGTCAAGCACAACTGAATCAAAATTCACTTTTTGACGGTTGACTGTTTGCTCAGGTCAGAGAACAGGATGTAAGTTGGGACAGACCATTTGATGAGTGGGCCAGTTCCAAGTTTGCTCGATCCCTCCCCCCTCCCCCTAAGTGTACAAACATTCCTTACCTTCTTGTACATCAGTTAAGTTGTTAATATCAGATCCCCTCCCCCTTAGTGTACAAACATCCCTTATCTTCTTGTACATCAGTTAAGTTGTTAATATCAGACCCCCTCCCCCTTAGTGTACAAACATCCCTTATCTTCTTGTACATCAGTTAAGTTGTTAATATCAGACCCCCTCCCCCTTAGTGTACAAACATCCCTTATCTTCTTGTACATCAGTTAAGTTGTTAATATCAGATCCCCTCCCCCCTAAGTGTGAAAACATTCCTTACCTTCTTGTACATCAGTTAAGTTGGTAATATCAGAGAATGGCACTCCTCTCGCCCATTCATACACGACTTCTATCAAACCAAAATAGAACTGTTCTTTAAACTCTTCCTCACTTGTAGCTAGCCCGCAATCGTTTTGTACAGCAGTTATTGCCCCAGCGATTGATAAGATGCGATCTTTGCCCTATAGAAGAATGGGAAACCATGCCGATTATTAGTTCACGAAAAGACCGAAAAAAGAAGAGATATTGTATGTGATCAATGTCGCCCTGGGACCCCCACAGTTGCTGCGTATCCAGCGTGGTCGTCCTTGTGGTGTAGTGGCTAACACATCGGACTAGAAATCCGAAACTGTGGAGTTCAATTCCCTGGAAGATTTAAAAAAAATATATATGCAGCCCTCTGAGCAAGAAAAAAAAGGCGTACAGTACAAGTTCTGTAAAAAAAAAATCATATCTTCCAACACCCCTCAAAAGTCAATTGGTCCGCCTCTTACCTCTTGTAAAGTCTTAGTAAGTTTTATACCGCCCTTACCTCTTGTAAAGTATTAGTAAGTTTTATACCGCCCTTACCTCTTGTAAAGTATTAGTAAGTTTTATACCGCCCTTACCTCTTGTAAAGTCTTAGTAAGTTTTATACCACCCTTACCTCTTGTAAAGTCTTAGTAAGTTTTATACCGCCCTTACCTCTTGTAAAGTATTAGTAAGTTTTATACCGCCCTTACCTCTTGTAAAGTCTTAGTAAATTTTGGTTCGCTACATCTTTTCTGTTGAAAGACGAAGCAGGAAAGAAGAGCTGCTATCTCGGTGTGGTGTAAATCAGTTAGAAGGTTCTGGAATACTAGTTCTGTCATCATCAGTTCATGATTGTTCATTTCACAGGCTACACGTCCTTTCATTTGCACTCTATTGTTTGAATCGATGTAACGAAGTTTTCGCAAAACCTGCAAGAAACAAAGAATACAAATTTGAAAACAATGCGCATACAAACGTTTACTTACATCGAAATTCATTTCTGTTCAAATTAATTCGTTCGTTCATTCTTCCTATTTTCTTGTAAGAAACAAGGAATACACATTTGAAAACAATGCGGCATAGAAATGCTTATTTCATTCAGGCCTTTCTGTTCAAATTAATTCGTTCATTCATATCCTTTGAAATTAAATACTGGTACATCAGTATGAGCATTACTTATTTGTAAATATCTATTTATATCTTCCTATATTTATATCAACTTGTATTTTTATATCAATTTGTAAGGGCATCGAGAATTATTGGGATGCACTAGAAATAAATTATTATTATTATTATTATTATTATTATTATTATTATTATTATTATTATTATTATTATTATTATTATTATTATTATTATTATTATTATTATTATTATTATTATTATTATTATTATTATCATTATTATTATTTTTTCTATTTTCTTGCTTTAATCAATTGAGGTTTTCCATTATTTCCTTACTTCAATACTTGTTTCTTACTTCCTCTCTCACCTTGCTTTCCTCCCTTTCAACTTTCGTCCATCCATTCCTACATTCCTTTATTCTTCCTCTTTCCCCCCTCTCTCTCTCTCCATCCCTCCCGTCCTCCTTCTCTCCCTTCTTTTCTTTTTTTCCTCAATCAATCAATCATTTTTTTCTTCTTGAACGACTTTCCCTTTTCTAATCTCACTTCATTTATTCGGACAAATCGTATTTGTTCATAGAGATATTGATTGATTGATTGATTGATTCCTTCATTCACTACCAATCGTGCCATAAATTGACAGGCAGCAAAATTAAAGTGTAGGCTTCGTTACCTCTATTCTCTGGTGATAGTCCTGTATAAGATGGAGACTTTCATCTGATAGCATAAACTTTAAATGTTTTAACTGCTCCCTCAGTACGACCTCGTCACGGACACGCGAAAACTAAAAACAACATAAAAAAACATGAAAATTAATCGCTGTAAATGTTTTCTTTCGCACAATTTAACCCGCAACATACGCAAACTATTACAGCTAAAATCATTGCCATGCGACCTCTAACGGTTACAAGATTGTTGTCTTTCCTGGTCTGTCAATTCATCTTTGGGGGGCTTTCATTTATTAGTGTATTGGGGGGCTTTTATGTATTGGGGGGGGGGGGGGGGGGGGGGGGGGGGGGGGGAGAGAAATCGCCTGTTGTCTTTTCCAAATATTTTCTGGGTGGCAAAAAAAAAAATACCATAACTTTCGTATTATTATTTCTCAATTTTTATTTTTATAATAATAATAATAATTTAAATTATTTAAGATGGTAATTTATAGTGCTAGTAGTAGTAGTTGTAGTAGAAGTAGTTTATTTTTTTATTAACGTTTCGCATTTAAAGATATCTATTTTAGTATTCACTCGATTTCTACTTACATGTTCGTGTAGTTTTGGACAATCCGTACAAACAAACTTATCAATGACGTCATCGAGGTACGATTTCCTAGAAATCAAATCCACCGTATCGATATCCCGGATGTTGAAGTCCTTGACAGCATCCATTGTCTCCAGTCCCTCTGGGTTCGATTCGACTAGACGTAGGAGTTCTTGTTGGGCTAGAACCGCTGACCGACATGGTGGATCATTACTGGGAACATAATAATAATTTAACAAAATAATTATGTTATAATATTGATAATGTAAATGATACAGCTAATGATAATCATAATTGTAATAATAATAATAATAATAATAATAATAATAATAATAATAATAATAATAATAATAATAATAATAATAATAATGATAATGATAATGATAATGATAATGATGATGATGATGATAATGATAATAATAATAATAAAAACGAGAAAAGAAGAAACAAAAACGCTAAAAATAACTCTAGTGGCGATAAATCAAGTGGCGGATCCAGAACAATTACAAAGGATGACTGTTAACCTGAAATGCATCGCATAATCTTTTTTAGTTCGTATCTTATCTGTAATTTATATTAATGAAAACTTGCGAGTAAACTAGTATAGGCTGCGTCGGTGTTTGATATAAACGATAGGTGATATAATGAAATTTGTAACACCGTAAAAAATGTTGACTTAACTTTACTGACATTTCGAGCTTTAGCCCTTCGTCGGTGTAGAAGGTAATTTATATTACTCTTCAACTCCAAAGGGGGTTGACTATTCACACAAGTACAATTCAACCCCCCTCCCTCCCTCCCCTGGATCCGCCCTTTTAAAAGACAGTCATAATGATAATGATAATTTTTTTTGTCACATTATTCTTATAGACCATTTCTCACGATAATTTCCCACCTAAATCGTGGCAGCATTCTTTTTCGTTGGTCATCCAATATTTTGTCGCTTTCTACCTTCAGTTTCCTTGATGTTATATCACATATATCCATAGTTGTGACTTGAATGATATCGTGCCCACATGGTCCTTAAAAAGAGATACGGAATTCCAATTAGTTTTATTTTAGATAATTTCATAATATTTGCGTCAAAGATGCATGCCAGGTGATTTCGCGCGCGCACTTTCGGTCAGTATCAGCCAATCAGAAGCATTTCTGTCGCATCGCTAACAGTTCCAAGATGGCGTCGTTCGAGAGAGTTGTTTCCCGTGTTAACCCTCGACAAATACATCCTTAAAATAACTTTATATTAAACAGTTCTATGTTACTTGGACAATAAAAGCTCACGGCTGCTCTATCAGGGATAAAAAAGAATAAAAACAAAATGCAAATATCTAAAAGTAACCGAAATTGTTTTTTCAATCCTTTGCGCGCTTCGAAGCGAGATCACCAGGTGGTAACTTGGTTTTAAAGTGCGTATGAAGTAAACGAGATTCTAACAGTTTCTAAAAGAATAATATCTAAAAAATAAAATCTGAAAGTATTAAAAGAACTTTAAAAACTTTGGATTGTATAGCCTTTGAGTTTTCCTTTTCTCTATTTATAAAGTGGTACTTCAATCGCGCTAAAAATACCACGTGACTACGGCTTGTGACGTCAATTTCACTTGACGTCAGTTTCAAGATGGCGGATAGCAAGGCAAAATCATCAAGGAGAGGAGATATCACTTGTTAGAGGCAAACCTACCTTCAGGATGGAATAGCTTACACTGCAAATGAGGTGAAACTTGTTCATCTTTGTAATGAAGAATTGTGGAGGCCGAATCTAAAAGTAATCAATTCCAAAAGCGAAAAAATATTTTTAGAATATTGTGGATCTTTTATAAGTTGGTGGATAAGTGATTATTCTGAACATTAAATTCATATACTGAATTCGATGAAAAAACTGATCATTTTAAAAATGGCAGAGGATCTCACTTGTAGTCTCAGTCTGAATCCGTCTTAGAAAACTTGAAAGCGATTTACAAATTTTTATGATGAAGTGATGACGATGAAGTGGCACCTAATGACCATACGTACCCAAGGGTAGACCCTTGCGACCCAAGTGCTATATTACGAGCATCCACGAAAAACAAGGGGCTACTCAATGTGGCCGTCAGGGGTTTGGGATGAGAGAAAATTAAGATAGTAACCAAGCCCTAAAGGCACCAGTGATTAGCCCCTGGGTTTCCCAGGATGCATTTCGAGGAGTGCCGCTAAACAAAAATGGTGCCCGACTCTGAAGTTAATTTTAACCTAATGAAGAAGTTGTTTAGCGCGTCTGTAATCGATAGAACAGTAACTTTCCAAATAAAAATAGTGCCTGACTCTGACGTTAATATCAAGCTAGTTGTTTACCTTTGTTTTGCGCGTCTGTAATCGATAAAACGGTAACTTTCCTGTCATTCATGTTTTGGCCAGACGAACCAGATTCGATGTTCAGAATGACAGAGAGGAGTTTGTAGCCATTGATGGTTTTAAGAGTTATGATACGACCAGGCAGAAGGGCCTTTTGACCAGATGATGATGATAACACAGCAATCTGAGATTGAAAACAACTCGTTATGTACGTAGAAGATAAGGGTGGTAATGAAAGCGATGATGCTGTAGTTATTGGCATGATTGTACATGTGTTTTCCTGGGAACTCCTGAGGGAAAATTCCAGAGATTGCAGTCTACAACCAATACTGAACGTAAGTAAGAAGTATATTTTTAGGTTCACTTTAGCCTGAGTGCAGCGAGTGTAAAATGTATCCTGGGAAGGGCCAAAAACATACTTACGCCCAAGAACCTAAACTTTATTACTTTTAGAATAACTTTATAGGGCATTTATTAAGCGAAAAAGGGTCATTTTCATTCAAAAGAGCAACGATCTAATCTGAGCGGGCTAAAATATATCATTAAGTTATTTACTTAAGAACTTTAAATAACTATTATGTTATGAATATATTTTGCTCTCCTTGCACTTACTAAATTGATGGATGCGACCGAAACGTCGTATTTTTCTCCCTTTTAATTTCATTATTAAATCTATAAGCTAGGTGTGTTTCGAAAACCATACCTTGATATGCTGAGTGACCTGCTGTAATTCTCTCAGTGATTGATAATACTCTACAAGATCCTGACTACATAATACACAGTCCATTGTTTTGACCATTGACAGCTGTTTCTCAAGTTGCTCGGCCTCTTCTTTCATTCCAGCAGCGTCTCGCTGGACATTAAACTCGGCAAAACTTCTCTTCATCATCTCTTCTACTCTAAGCTGCTCGACACGAAGAAGGTTGAGGATCATGGAGTAAGTCAGTCGAAACTGGGAATTGAGTGAGATCGGTTTACCCTAGAACAGAGAAAGAATGGATCATATCGTGGAATGTGATGTCGCATTCAACAATTAAAAACCTTCGTCGTCATATATCAGATCACCATCAGCAACATGGCACCGCCACCATCATCATTATCACCATCTTCATCTTTATATTAATTATCATCAACATTATAGTCACCAACATCCTTATTATCATCTTCATTATCATCACCAACATCATCTTGGACATCATCATTATTATCATTATCTTCATCTTTACATTTATATTAATTAATTATTAATTATCACCAACATTATAGTCATCAACATCCTTATCATCATCCTCATTATCATCACCAACATCATCTTGATCATCATCATCATTATCACTATCATCATCACCATATTTATCACCACCATATTAATCATCAACATCATACCCATCATAGTCACCACCATCACCACCATCACTATCAACACCACCATCATAATGATAAACATCTTTATCATCATAGTCATCATATTTACCACAACCACCACCACTACTATCATCATCATCACCACCATCACAGCCACCAACATCACCGTCACCATCACCATCACAGTCATCAACATCACCATCACCATCATCATCACCACCACCATCACAGTCATCAACATCACCACCACCATCATCAACACCATCACCATCACAGTCATCAACACCACCATCATCAACACCATCACCATCACAGTCATCAACATCACCATCACCATCATCATCACCACCACCATCACAGTCATCAACATCACCATCACCATCACAGTCATCAACATCACCACCACCACCATCACCACCATCACCATCACCATCACCATCACAGTCATCAACATCACCACCACCACCACCATCAACACCATCACCATCACAGTCATCAACATCACCACCACCATCATCAACACCATCACCATCACAGTCATCAACACCACCATCATCAACACCATCACCATCACAGTCATCAACATCACAGTCATCACCATCACAGTCACCACCACCATCATCACCATCACCATTACAGTCATCACCACCATCACAGTCATCACCATCACCATCCCCATACTCACCAGCATCATAGTGTGTAGTTCAGCCATCTCGGGTACATCACCTTTACATAGTATAATAACAGTACCCGTTACATCTTTACCCCTACGACCCGCTCTGCCAGCCATCTGGACATACTCCCCTGACAAGAGAGTCCTGAACGATGTGCCGTCATGTTTTTTTATGTTGTCAAACACTACTGTTCTTGCCGGCATGTTAACACCCATGGCAAATGTCTCGGTTGCAAAAAGAAGCTGTTGACGAAAATGTTGAGAAGTTTTGGAAATCAGTTTAAATTCGAAAAAAGAAAAGGCTCTTTGGAGATTGAAGAGTGGCAAAAAGCAAGCCAAGAGAGAGTGTTAACATTAGAAGAAGGAAGTGGAGATGGATTGGTCATACACTACAAAAACGTGAAGATAACTTCACTCACCAAAATTCTTTAAACGCAATCCAGTAAGTAAATACGTCAGTCAGTAAGTAGGCATGTAAGTAAGTAAGTATATAGGCAAGTAAGTATGTAGGCAAGTAAGTATGTAGGCAAGTAAGTAGGTAAGCAATCAAGTACACAAGTAAGTAGTAAGTAAGCAAGAAAGCAAGTTCGCTAGTAAGTAAGTAAGTAAGTAAGTAAGTAAGTAAGTAAGTAAGTAAGTAAGTAAGTAAGTAAGTAAGTAAGTAAGTAAGTAAGTAAGTAAGTAGGCAGGTAAGCAAGCAAGTAGGCAAGTAAGTCAGCCAGTATTTGAAAGTTACGTTGATCTTGGACTGTTGTCATGTTTACATTCAAAGAACAAGAATAACTTTTGACATTATTGACTAAAGCGCAATACCACATAAATAATAGCATTACCTTGACAAGCCCTTCTTGGAAGAGAATTTCAATCACCTGTAATCAATATGGTACGTTATCAGCTACCATCACATCATCATATTAATGATGAATTAACATACGAGTTACCTCTTTGAGTATCGGTAATACTCCACTGTGATGGACACCTATGCCCTTCTTTAAGAGTTCCTCCATCCGTTTAACCTATAGGAGAAAAGAAAAAGTGAGAAATGAACAAATTAGAAAAAGAATTTCCTTCGTATGTAGTGGATGATAAAGCAATTAATCAACTAAGCAGAAAATAATAGCATATTACCGTGCATACTTGACGCAAGCAAGCAGGCAAGCAGGCAAGCAGGCAAGCAGGCAAGCAGGCAAGCAGGCAAGCAGGCAAGCAGGCAAGCAGGCAAGCAGGCAAGCAGGCAAGCAGGCAAGCAGGCAAGCAGGCAAGCAGGCAAGCAGGCAAGCAGGCAAGCAGGCAAGCAGGCAAGCAGGCAAGCAGGCAAGCAGGCAAGCAGGCAAGAAATTATAAACAAAATCATCGTCCAAACCTGAGGCAGCGTTCTATCGCTTCCTTTCAGCTTTGCCAAGTATTTCTGTAGCAAGACTTGAGCTCGACTTTTCTCTGAAGTAGTCGTTAGGTTTAAGTTGGATAGTGAGTTTGCATTATCGTCACATTTCTTCCTTGAGAAGGTAAACGCGACAACAGGCAGTTTCTCTTTCTTCTCGAGCATCGTGACTAACGATAACCACACATTACGGTCCTGAAGAAAATAAACATTACTTACTAGTACTTTATAGTTTGACTTGTAGTCTTTGGTACGTTTTATCATTATTGGGATCGTTATCATTAGTATTATTGTTATCATTATCGTTATTAATGTAGTAATCGTTATCAGTATTGTTATAGTTTTCATTATCATGATCGAGATCGTTATCATTATCGTTATCATTATCATTATCGTGATCGTTATCATTATCGTGATCGTTATCGTTATCATTATCGTAATCGTTATCGTGATCGTTATCATTATCGTGGTCGCTATCATTATCGTGATCGTTATCATTATCGTGATCGTTATCATTATCGTGATCGTTATCATTATCGTGATTGCTGTCACTACCTTTATCATTATCGTGATCGTTACCATTATCGTGATCGTTATCATTGACGTCATCGTTGTCACTATCGTTATCATTGACGTCATCGTTGTCGCTATCGTTATCATTATCGTGATTGTTGTCACTATCGTTATTATTGATGTCATCGCTGTCGCTATGGTTACCATTGACGTCATCGTTGTCGCTATCTTTAGTCATTGTCGTTATCGTTGAGTGCAAATAGTAGCATACTTACCGACTTAAAATTACCAAAGCTCTTCCCACTCTTAGCACCAAACGTGTCTTTGCCTTTAGATGATCGTTCTTTGATAGCATCGACTGCCTTCTGATATCCACGAGTCAAGAACGTACTGCTTTGGTCAAGAAGAACGAACATTTCATTGCTTGTCTTATTGCTGTTTCCCGTATATAGGAAGTGCTCGAGAGGGACTGGACGCTTCGCTGTACTGATCACGTGGATACGTTTACGTTTGGTTCGCCTAGAAAAAAATATGTATGTAAATCAATTTATCACCAGAAGTAAAACCTTTATTAGCTATATATCACTTTCGACATGCAACCTCTTTAAGGGTATACTTATCATCATCATCATCATCATCATCATCATCATCATCATCATCATCAGTATCAACACCACCATCAACATCATTTAATATCACCATCAACATTATTATTATCATGACCACCATCACTATCATGACCACCATTATTATCATCATCAACATCAGCATTATCATCGTCATCATTATAATCTACATTATTTTCATCATTATCATTGCTAATTTGTTATCATTATTTATATCATCATCATCATCACAATCTTCATCACCGCCATCATCATTACAGCGAGGACATCATAATAATCGTTTCTATGGTGACCACTTACCCAATCCAGTCAGCAAACTCTAGGGTGTTGGGTACTGTTGCTGATAACAGGATGATACCCACGTGATCTGGTAGCATAATGAGTACTTCTTCCCACACCACCCCCCTCTGAAATAGAAATCGTAACAAATCTGTTAGGATTACGATAAGCATACGAAAATGTTTGAGACGAACAGAATTCGCCAAGTTTTATCAAGAAAACTTACAAGCCAGTAAGTAGTGGAGCAAGATGGTTCACAAATCAAGCAAGCAAGCAAGCAATCAAAGAAGCAAGTAAAAATAAACAATCAATCAAGCAAAACAGCACAATAGTCCTAGAAACTAAGAATGGTACTATATAATAAGTAGACAATCAAAACTTCGAGCAAGCAAATGGCAAATTAATGAGAAAGCAAGTGAGAAACAAATAAATCTTGCAAACTAACTTTGGTAGTAATCTAGGCATCCTCGGGAACCCAGGGGTATTCTTCTGTCGCTCGTTTCTCGCTTCCACAACATATACCCCTGGGAACGTAGTCTGTTGAAGCTTGTTCCGGAAGTCAAAATTCAGTTCTTTCCTGATTGGTCGACCTTATTAGGTCGACCAATGAAAATCAAGATAACCATTCATAGAAAGTCGTTAATAAGTTTGAATTTTGACTTCCGGAACAAGCTCCAACAGACTACGTTCCCAGGGGTATATGTTGTGGAAGCGAGAAACGAGCGACAGAAGAATACCCCTGGGTTCCCGAGGATGTAATCTAGGGTACGTACTGTTGAGTAGTAGGGGTCTTACCTCTGGATCGTTGATATAGTGTACTTCGTCGAATATAACCCATTCAACATCCCTGATGACATCAGAACCATTGTACAACATTGACCTAGTATTGCGTAACACATTCATTAGACAGTGATATATTATAAACAAGATCTATCTCACTTATCGTAAGAACTCCGTAGTCACGACTGAATTAATTTTATCTGATGTAAACAATAAACCTGGCCTGCCTTCAATCCCGTATAATTTTCCTTTCATTTCCTTTCCATCCCATTTCCTTCAAATCTCATTTACTTAACATCCCATTTCCTTCAAATCTCATATCCTTCCCATTCCATTTTCTTCAAATCACATATCCATCACACCCAATTTCCATTCCATTTTATTCCTATCTCATTTAATTTCCTATCCTATTTCATTCCTAGTACTTTAATCTCATTTACTTTCCCATCTCACCTACCGTAATATCTCTGTAGTCATAATAAGACAAGATGCTTCAGGTTTTATCTGTACATCTCCCGTTAACAGACCGACATCAAGATCAGGGTGTAATGGCACCATGTTTTTCTTGAAGTCACGGAACTTCTGGTTTGAAAGAGCTTTGATGGGTGATGTGTATATAGTTCTGTATATTAAAAGAACATAGCATTTTTGTGAACACCAAACCATGTTAGAGATTATACCGATTATAGTCATGTCAGATCATTTGTCCTTTTCACAATTCCATTCAGTGACCTTGAATGGTAGTTCCAAGTCGAGGGTTGAGTTGCTGCACATGGTAAATCATAATTTTGCTATGTGTGGCAACTCCAACCTCGACTTGAAACTTGAAACTTGAGACTTGAAACTATTATTCATGGTCACTGAACAGAACTGTGAAAAGGTCGATTTTAAATTCATGTGCATACGCCAGCATTTTTCAAATAAATGAATGAATGAACAAATGAATGAACGGATAAGCAAATAAATGAATGAACGATAAATGGACATACTTAGTTTTATGCCTGTTAGCCAGTGCAATAGCATATTCAGCTACCGCTGTTTTACCAGCTGATGTATGAGCAGCGACAAATACACTTTCATGTTCCTCTACTTTGAGAATGGCTTGCTTCTGGAATGTGTCTGGCTCGAAGTCCCACTGAAAATTAATAAGTCACAAGTGATAGTCAGGGAACAATTACATCGTGAAATCAAGTCCTGTGTGAATTTTGTGTTGAAAGCAAGCAACTGGTCTAGAAACGTTCAGGGGACCTTGGTTTACTATGTGACTTTTAAAAAGCACATAAATAACTAATGAGAATTTTTACAAAATCATGCCTGTGATGAGTGTTGTAAATCTCATACAGATTCGTCCTGATTTTCATAAATTTCAACTTGAATTTCCTTCTACAAATTTACTTTTTTGACAATTTTAGTAAAATATGAAAGAACTAACATTGGACTTTCATAAGTACTATACAGTATTTGGATCCGACCTCTATGAGATATACAGTGGCTTGGCTTCGACTCGCTGTTAAAAAGTATAAAAATCCCCCCCCCCCCCATCCCCCCACATCAATGTTGGTGTGAAATGATAGCGCATTGACAGGTTAACCACATAAGCACCACATAAGCACCAAACAATGACTCCCTCCTCAACATTGCGAATTGAATGGGTGTGTGGGAGTAGTAGAATTTCAGCAGTGCTAAAATGAGCATTCATTTATGAATTTGACTTACCGTATGTGCCATGTCTGGTATCTTTTTATGGAAGTCATCTACTGGCTTGGTGATGTCAATCATGAATGCCCATTGCTCTTTAGCAGGCTTTACTTCCTCAGCCGGGGATTTGACTTCAGTCTTTTTCTACACGTTAACAAACAGAAATAACATATGATATCAAAATCATAATAACAATAGATATAAGGATAGTTTGAAGTGTACATCATGATAGGGAATTGTGATAATCAGGGTGTCTGATAATGACTTCTGATCAGAAGTACAAAAACTCTCTTAGGGACTGGTCATAAAGTATAGGCAGGGGTGGGCCGGAAAAAAGGTGGGGTGGGCCATAAATTTTGAGCATGAAAAAAGGGGTGGACCAAGAATACACTGGTGGTATTGGGGGGGGGGGGGGGGGGTAATTGTTGTGCATTGTATAGGGTGGGCCACTTGTAACTATGCATAGACTAAAGGGTGGGCCAATAAACGTCATTCATTGGGAATTCTGAATTTTCCGGAACAACTCCCCCCCTCTATGACCAGTTCCTCAATTAAAAACAAACACCATCAAAAAACAAACTGGTTGAGGTGTTTCAAAAGAGCCTTTCTAAAATACTACAAATACTCAGACATTAAACACAAGGAAAGGATTTGCTCACCTTATCTAGGATATTATCCAGACTGGCCTGACCATCCAAGATTACTTCTGGCTCATCATCTTTATCATTTGACTTCTAAAGGGTCACAAGATTATATATGTTGTCAGACAGTCCATTGTAAATAAAACAAAAAACTAGTTGATTGACTCCCATCCTCAGAAATTTAGTGACCAATAAATATGGCCAAAGTAAAGCTCCAACTCCAGAATCATTAGATTGGCCATTTACAAATCAAACAAACAAACAAACAAACAATAGATACAGATCAGACACCAACAAATTAAGCAAGCTACCCACCAACCAACTACCAAACCAACCAAACTACAAACCAAACAACCAACAAATAAACCAATCTACAAACCAATCAACCAACCAACAAATCACCCAACCAACCAATCAACCAACAAACACTACATCCAACTGTTCATCCAGCCAAGCAATTAATCAATCAAGTGGTTCAGTTAATCTATCAACCAACAACTCACCCAACCAACTAATCAATCAACTAACAAACTGATCAATCAACCTACAATCCAACTAACTAAATAACCAACAAACACTACATCCAACTGTTCATCCCCTGGTGCAAATCCTGGAAAGGATCCTGTAGGATCCTGCAAGATCTTGTACAGGATCCTGCAGGATCCTGTATAGGATAATACATAGGATCCTGGTCAGGATCCTACATAGGATCAGGATCCTAACCAGGATCCTGTCTAGGATTTTCACCAGGGTCCTGCCGAGCAATTAATCAATCAAGTGGTTCAACTATCAACCAACAAATCAAACCATCTAGCCAATCAACAAGAGAATTACCTCTTCAGTAATATTCTCTTCCTCACTACTATCACTACCATCACTGTCACTGTACTCTATGTCTTCAAGACTGTAGGAATGAATGTCCGTCACAGACAGAACTTGTAGTGTATCTGAAGAAAAGAACAAATTAAAGTTTGTCATCTGCCTTCAGAGGCTACCAGGTAGAAACTTCTATTAAAGCTTTACCCTGGCAGCAATGTTTCTGGTGAATACATACTCAAAGCAACCAGGAGAGAAACAAAGCTCTGAGGAGAGTATGCTAATTTAAAATGACAACATACTCCAAAGTTAAGAGACTCAGAGGCAATGTGGAAGATTGCTCAATGATACAATTATTATATCTGATCAATCCTAGAATGATTACCAATCAAAATAGATGAAAAATTCAACAATTTCAATTTGGTCAAAAAATTGAAATTTTCGATGCTAGGGGGTAGAGGAAAAATTCTCAATTTTGATCAATTTTCAATATTTTTCTAAACATCCCTAAAACTATCTGATTGAAGTCTATATGTTATGTGATCAATCCTAGAATGATTACCAATCAAAATAGATGAAAAATTCAACAATTTCAATTTGGTCAAATTTTCGATGCTAGGGGGTAGAGGAAAAATTCTCAATTTTGATCAATTTTCAATATTTTTCTAAACATCCCTAAAACTATCTGATTGAAGTCTATATGTTATGTGATCAATCCTAGAACGATTACCAATCAAAATAGATGAAAAATTCAACAATTTCAATTTGGTCAAATTTTCGATGCTAGGGGGTAGAGGAAAAATTCTCAATTTTGATCAATTTTCAATATTTTTCTAAACACCCCTTAAACTATCTGATTGTAGTCTATATGTTATCTGATCAATCCTAGAATGATTACCAATTAAAATAGTTGAAAAATTCAACAATTTCAATTTGGTGAAAAAATTGAAATTTACGATCCTAGGGGGTAGAGGAAAAATTCTCAATTTTGATCAATTTTCAATATTTTTCTAAACATCCCTAAAACTATCTGATTGAAGTCTATATGTTATCTGATCAATCCTAGAATGATTACCAATCAAAATAGATGAAAAATTCAACAATTTCAATTTGGTCAAATTTTCGATGCTAGGGGGTAGAGGAAAAATTCACAATTTTGATCAATTTTCAATATTTTTCTAAACATCCCTAAAACTATCTGATTGAAGTCTATATGTTATGTGATCAATCCTAGAATGATTACCAATCAAAATAGATGAAAAATTCAACAAATTCAATTTAGTCAAAAAATTGAAATTTTCGATGCTAGGGGGTAGAGGAAAAATTCTCAATTTTGATCAATTTTCAATATTTTTCTAAACATCCCTAAAACTATCTTATTGAAGTCTATATGTTATGTGATCAATCCTAGAATGATTACCAATCAAAATAGATGAAAAATTCAACAATTTCAATTTGGTCAAATTTTCGATGCTAGGGGGTAGAGGAAAAATTCTCAATTTTGATCAATTTTCAATATTTTTCTAAACATCCCTAAAACTATCTGATTGAAGTCTATATGTTATGTGATCAATCCTAGAACGATTACCAATCAAAATAGATGAAAAATTCAACAATTTCAATTTGGTCAAATTTTCGATGCTAGGGGGTAGAGGAAAAATTCTCAATTTTGATCAATTTTCAATATTTTTCTAAACATCCCTAAAACTATCTGATTGAAGTCTATATGTTATGTGATCAATCCGAGAATGATTACCAATCAAAATAGATGAAAAATTCAACAATTTCAATTTGGTCAAATTTTCGATGCTAGGGGGTAGAGGAAAAATTCTCAATTTTGATCAATTTTCAATATTTTTCTAAACATCCCTAAAACTATCTTATTGAAGTCTATATGTTATCTGATCAATCCTAGAATGATTACCAATCAAAATAGATGAAAAATTCAACAAATTCAATTTAGTCAAAACATTGAAATTTTCGATGCTAGGGGGTAGAGGAAAAATTCTCAATTTTGATCAATTTTCAATATTTTTCTAAACATCCCTAAAACTATCTGATTGAAGTCTATATGTTATGTGATCAATCCTAGAATGATTACCAATCAAAATAGATGAAAAATTCAACAATTTCAATTTGGTCAAATTTTCGATGCTAGGGGGTAGAGGAAAAATTCTCAATTTTGATCAATTTTCAATATTTTTCTAAACATCCCTAAAACTATCTGATTGAAGTCTATATGTTATGTGATCAATCCTAGAACGATTACCAATCAAAATAGATGAAAAATTCAACAATTTCAATTTGGTCAAATTTTCGATGCTAGGGGGTAGAGGAAAAATTCTCAATTTTGATCAATTTTCAATATTTTTCTAAACACCCCTTAAACTATCTGATTGTAGTCTATATGTTATCTGATCAATCCTAGAATGATTACCAATTAAAATAGTTGAAAAATTCAACAATTTCAATTTAGTCAAAAAATTGAAATTTTCGATGCTAGGGGGTAGAGGAAAAATTCTCAATTTTGATCAATTTTCAATATTTTTCTAAACATCCCTAAAACTATCTGATTGAAGTCTATATGTTATGTGATCAATCCTAGAACGATTACCAATCAAAATAGATGAAAAATTCAACAATTTCAATTTGGTCAAATTTTCGATGCTAGGGGGTAGAGGAAAAATTCTCAATTTTGATCAATTTTCAATATTTTTCTAAACATCCCTAAAACTATCTGATTGAAGTCTATATGTTATGTGATCAATCCTAGAATGATTACCAATCAAAATAGATGAAAAATTCAACAATTTCAATTTGGTCAAATTTTCGATGCTAGGGGGTAGAGGAAAAATTCACAATTTTGATCAATTTTCAATATTTTTCTAAACATCCCTAAAACTATCTGATTGAAGTCTATATGTTATCTGATCAATCCTAGAATGATTACCAATCAAAATAGATGAAAAATTCAACAAATTCAATATAGTCAAAAAATTGAAATTTTCGATGCTAGGGGGTAGAGGAAAAATTCTCAATTTTGATCAATTTTCAATATTTTTCTAAACATCCCTAAAACTATCTTATTGAAGTCTATATGTTATCTGATCAATCCTAGAATGATTACCAATCAAAATAGATGAAAAATTCAACAAATTCAATTTAGTCAAAACATTGAAATTTTCGATGCTAGGGGGTAGAGGAAAAATTCTCAATTTTGATCAATTTTCAATATTTTTCTAAACATCCCTAAAACTATCTGATTGAAGTCTATATGTTATGTGATCAATCCTAGAACGATTACCAATCAAAATAGATGAAAAATTCAACAATTTCAATTTGGTCAAATTTTCGATGCTAGGGGGTAGAGGAAAAATTCTCAATTTTGATCAATTTTCAATATTTTTCTAAACATCCCTAAAACTATCTGATTGAAGTCTATATGTTATGTGATCAATCCGAGAATGATTACCAATCAAAATAGATGAAAAATTCAACAATTTCAATTTGGTCAAATTTTCGATGCTAGGGGGTAGAGGAAAAATTCTCAATTTTGATCAATTTTCAATATTTTTCTAAACATCCCTAAAACTATCTTATTGAAGTCTATATGTTATCTGATCAATCCTAGAATGATTACCAATCAAAATAGATGAAAAATTCAACAAATTCAATTTAGTCAAAACATTGAAATTTTCGATGCTAGGGGGTAGAGGAAAAATTCTCAATTTTGATCAATTTTCAATATTTTTCTAAACATCCCTAAAACTATCTGATTGAAGTCTATATGTTATGTGATCAATCCTAGAATGATTACCAATCAAAATAGATGAAAAATTCAACAATTTCAATTTGGTCAAATTTTCGATGCTAGGGGGTAGAGGAAAAATTCTCAATTTTGATCAATTTTCAATATTTTTCTAAACACCCCTTAAACTATCTGATTGTAGTCTATATGTTATCTGATCAATCCTAGAATGATTACCAATTAAAATAGTTGAAAAATTCAACAATTTCAATTTAGTCAAAAAATTGAAATTTTCGATGCTAGGGGGTAGAGGAAAAATTCTCAATTTTGATCAATTTTCAATATTTTTCTAAACATCCCTAAAACTATCTGATTGAAGTCTATATGTTATGTGATCAATCCTAGAATGATTACCAATCAAAATAGATGAAAAATTCAACAATTTCAATTTGGTCAAATTTTCGATGCTAGGGGGTAGAGGAAAAATTCTCAATTTTGATCAATTTTCAATATTTTTCTAAACATCCCTAAAACTATCTGATTGAAGTCTATATGTTATGTGATCAATCCGAGAATGATTACCAATCAAAATAGATGAAAAATTCAACAATTTCAATTTGGTGAAAAAATTGAAATTTACGATCCTAGGGGGTAGAGGAAAAATTCTCAATTTTGATCAATTTTCAATATTTTTCTAAACATCCCTAAAACTATCTGATTGAAGTCTATATGTTATGTGATCAATCCTAGAATGATTACCAATCAAAATAGATGAAAAATTCAACAATTTCAATTTGGTCAAATTTTCGATGCTAGAGGGTAGAGGAAAAATTCTCAATTTTGATCAATTTTCAATATTTTTCTAAACATCCCTAAAACTATCTGATTGAAGTCTATATGTTATGTGATCAATCCGAGAATGATTACCAATCAAAATAGATGAAAAATTCAACAATTTCAATTTGGTGAAAAAATTGAAATTTTCGATGCTAGGGGGTAGAGGAAAAATTCTCAATTTTGATCAATTTTCAATATTTTTCTAAACATCCCTAAAACTATCTGATTGAAGTCTATATGTTATGTGATCAATCCTAGAATGATTACCAATCAAAATAGATGAAAAATTCAACAATTTCAATTTGGTCAAATTTTCGATGCTAGGGGGTAGAGGAAAAATTCTCAATTTTGATCAATTTTCAATATTTTTCTAAACATCCCTAAAACTATCTGATTGTAGTCCATATGTTATCTGATCAATCCTAGAATGATTACCAATCAAAATAGATGAAAAATTCAACAATTTCAATTTGGTGAAAAAATTCTCAATTTTCTATGCTAGGGGGCAGAGGAAAAATTCTCAATTTTGATCAATTTTCAATATTTTTCTAAACATCCCTAAAACTATCTGATTGAAGTCTATATGTTATGTGATCAATCCTAGAATGATTACCAACCAAAATAAATGAAAAATTCAACAATTTCAATTTGGTGAAAAATTGAAATTTTCGATGCTAGGGGGTAGAGGAAAAATTCTCAATTTTGATCAATTTTCAATATTTTTCTAAACATCCCTAAAACTATCTGATTGAAGTCTATATGTTATGTGATAAATCCTAGAATGATTACCAATCAAAATAGATGAAAAATTCAACAATTTCAATTTGGTGAAAAAATTGAAATTTTCGATGCTAGGGGGTAGAGGAAAAATTCTCAATTTTGATCAATTTTCAATATTTTACAAAACATCCCTAAAACTATCTGATTGTAGTCTATATGTTATGTGATCAATCCTAGAATGATTACCAATCAAAATAGATGAAAAATTCAACAATTTCAATTTAATCAAAAAATTGAAATTTTCGATGCTAGGGGGTAGAGGAAAAATTCTCAATTTTGATCAATTTTCAATATTTTTCTAAACATCCCTAAAACTATCTGATTGAAGTCTATATGTTATGTGATCAATCCGAGAATGATTACCAATCAAAATAGATGAAAAATTCAACAATTTCAATTTGGTCAAATTTTCGATGCTAGGGGGTAGAGGAAAAATTCTCAATTTTGATCAATTTTCAATATTTTTCTAAACATCCCTAAAACTATCTGATTGAAGTCTATATGTTATGTGATCAATCCGAGAATGATTACCAATCAAAATAGATGAAAAATTCAACAATTTCAATTTGGTGAAAAAATTGAAATTTACGATCCTAGGGGGTAGAGGAAAAATTCTCAATTTTGATCAATTTTCAATATTTTTCTAAACATCCCTAAAACTATCTGATTGAAGTCTATATGTTATCTGATCAATCCTAGAATGATTACCAATCAAAATAGATGAAAAATTCAACAAATTCAATTTAGTCAAAACATTGAAATTTTCGATGCTAGGGGGTAGAGGAAAAATTCTCAATTTTGATCAATTTTCAATATTTTTCTAAACATCCCTAAAACTATCTGATTGAAGTCTATATGTTATGTGATCAATCCTAGAATGATTACCAATCAAAATAGATGAAAAATTCAACAATTTCAATTTGGTCAAATTTTCGATGCTAGGGGGTAGAGGAAAAATTCTCAATTTTGATCAATTTTCAATATTTTTCTAAACATCCCTAAAACTATCTGATTGAAGTCTATATGTTATGTGATCAATCCTAGAACGATTACCAATCAAAATAGATGAAAAATTCAACAATTTCAATTTGGTCAAATTTTCGATGCTAGGGGGTAGAGGAAAAATTCTCAATTTTGATCAATTTTCAATATTTTTCTAAACACCCCTTAAACTATCTGATTGTAGTCTATATGTTATCTGATCAATCCTAGAATGATTACCAATTAAAATAGTTGAAAAATTCAACAATTTCAATTTAGTCAAAAAATTGAAATTTTCGATGCTAGGGGGTAGAGGAAAAATTCTCAATTTTGATCAATTTTCAATATTTTTCTAAACATCCCTAAAACTATCTGATTGAAGTCTATATGTTATGTGATCAATCCTAGAACGATTACCAATCAAAATAGATGAAAAATTCAACAATTTCAATTTGGTCAAATTTTCGATGCTAGGGGGTAGAGGAAAAATTCTCAATTTTGATCAATTTTCAATATTTTTCTAAACATCCCTAAAACTATCTTATTGAAGTCTATATGTTATGTGATCAATCCGAGAATGATTACCAATCAAAATAGATGAAAAATTCAACAATTTCAATTTGGTGAAAAAATTGAAATTTACGATCCTAGGGGGTAGAGGAAAAATTCTCAATTTTGATCAATTTTCAATATTTTTCTAAACATCCCTAAAACTATCTGATTGTAGTCTATATATTATCTGATCAATCCTAGAATGATTACCAATCAAAATAGATGAAAAATTCAACAATTTCTCAATTTTCAATATTTTTCTAAACATCCCTAAAACTATCTGATTGTAGTCCATATGTTATCTGATCAATCCTAGAATGATTACCAATCAAAATAGATGAAAAATTCAACAATTTCAATTTGGTGAAAAAATTCTCAATTTTCTATGCTAGGGGGTAGAGGAAAAATTCTCAATTTTGATCAATTTTCAATATTTTTCTAAACATCCCTAAAACTATCTGATTGAAGTCTATATGTTATGTGATCAATCCTAGAATGATTACCAACCAAAATAAATGAAAAATTCAACAATTTCAATTTGGTGAAAAATTGAAATTTTCGATGCTAGGGGGTAGAGGAAAAATTCTCAATTTTGATCAATTTTCAATATTTTTCTAAACATCCCTAAAACTATCTGATTGAAGTCTATATGTTATGTGATCAATCCTAGAATGATTACCAATCAAAATAGATGAAAAATTCAACAATTTCAATTTGGTCAAATTTTCGATGCTAGGGGGTAGAGGAAAAATTCTCAATTTTGATCAATTTTCAATATTTTTCTAAACATCCCTAAAACTATCTTATTGAAGTCTATATGTTATCTGATCAATCCTAGAATGATTACCAATCAAAATAGATGAAAAATTCAACAAATTCAATTTAGTCAAAACATTGAAATTTTCGATGCTAGGGGGTAGAGGAAAAATTCTCAATTTTGATCAATTTTCAATATTTTACAAAACATCCCTAAAACTATCTGATTGTAGTCTATATGTTATGTGATCAATCCTAGAATGATTACCAATCAAAATAGATGAAAAATTCAACAATTTCAATTTAATCAAAAAATTGAAATTTTCGATGCTAGGGGGTAGAGGAAAAATTCTCAATTTTGATCAATTTTCAATATTTTTCTAAACATCCCTAAAACTATCTGATTGAAGTCTATATGTTATGTGATCAATCCGAGAATGATTACCAATCAAAATAGATGAAAAATTCAACAATTTCAATTTGGTCAAATTTTCGATGCTAGGGGGTAGAGGAAAAATTCTCAATTTTGATCAATTTTCAATATTTTTCTAAACATCCCTAAAACTATCTGATTGAAGTCTATATGTTATGTGATCAATCCGAGAATGATTACCAATCAAAATAGATGAAAAATTCAACAATTTCAATTTGGTGAAAAAATTGAAATTTACGATCCTAGGGGGTAGAGGAAAAATTCTCAATTTTGATCAATTTTCAATATTTTTCTAAACATCCCTAAAACTATCTGATTGAAGTCTATATGTTATGTGATCAATCCTAGAATGATTACCAATCAAAATAGATGAAAAATTCAACAATTTCAATTTGGTCAAATTTTCGATGCTAGAGGGTAGAGGAAAAATTCTCAATTTTGATCAATTTTCAATATTTTTCTAAACATCCCTAAAACTATCTGATTGAAGTCTATATGTTATGTGATCAATCCGAGAATGATTACCAATCAAAATAGATGAAAAATTCAACAATTTCAATTTGGTGAAAAAATTGAAATTTTCGATGCTAGGGGGTAGAGGAAAAATTCTCAATTTTGATCAATTTTCAATATTTTTCTAAACATCCCTAAAACTATCTGATTGAAGTCTATATGTTATGTGATCAATCCTAGAATGATTACCAATTAAAATAGTTGAAAAATTCAACAATTTCAATTTAGTCAAAAAATTGAAATTTTCGATGCTAGGGGGTAGAGGAAAAATTCTCAATTTTGATCAATTTTCAATATTTTTCTAAACATCCCTAAAACTATCTGATTGAAGTCTATATGTTATGTGATCAATCCGAGAATGATTACCAATCAAAATAGATGAAAAATTCAACAATTTCAATTTGGTCAAATTTTCGATGCTAGGGGGTAGAGGAAAAATTCTCAATTTTGATCAATTTTCAATATTTTTCTAAACATCCCTAAAACTATCTGATTGAAGTCTATATGTTATGTGATCAATCCGAGAATGATTACCAATCAAAATAGATGAAAAATTCAACAATTTCAATTTGGTGAAAAAATTGAAATTTACGATCCTAGGGGGTAGAGGAAAAATTCTCAATTTTGATCAATTTTCAATATTTTTCTAAACATCCCTAAAACTATCTGATTGAAGTCTATATGTTATGTGATCAATCCTAGAATGATTACCAATCAAAATAGATGAAAAATTCAACAATTTCAATTTGGTCAAATTTTCGATGCTAGAGGGTAGAGGAAAAATTCTCAATTTTGATCAATTTTCAATATTTTTCTAAACATCCCTAAAACTATCTGATTGAAGTCTATATGTTATGTGATCAATCCGAGAATGATTACCAATCAAAATAGATGAAAAATTCAACAATTTCAATTTGGTGAAAAAATTGAAATTTTCGATGCTAGGGGGTAGAGGAAAAATTCTCAATTTTGATCAATTTTCAATATTTTTCTAAACATCCCTAAAACTATCTGATTGAAGTCTATATGTTATGTGATCAATCCTAGAATGATTACCAATCAAAATAGATGAAAAATTCAACAATTTCAATTTGGTCAAATTTTCGATGCTAGGGGGTAGAGGAAAAATTCTCAATTTTGATCAATTTTCAATATTTTTCTAAACATCCCTAAAACTATCTGATTGTAGTCCATATGTTATCTGATCAATCCTAGAATGATTACCAATCAAAATAGATGAAAAATTCAACAATTTCAATTTGGTGAAAAAATTGAAATTTTCGATGCTAGGGGGCAGAGGAAAAATTCTCAATTTTGATCAATTTTCAATATTTTTCTAAACATCCCTAAAACTATCTGATTGAAGTCTATATGTTATGTGATCAATCCTAGAATGATTACCAACCAAAATAAATGAAAAATTCAACAATTTCAATTTGGTGAAAAATTGAAATTTTCGATGCTAGGGGGTAGAGGAAAAATTCTCAATTTTGATCAATTTTCAATATTTTTCTAAACATCCCTAAAACTATCTGATTGAAGTCTATATGTTATGTGATAAATCCTAGAATGATTACCAATCAAAATAGATGAAAAATTCAACAATTTCAATTTGGTGAAAAAATTGAAATTTTCGATGCTAGGGGGTAGAGGAAAAATTCTCAATTTTGATCAATTTTCAATATTTTACAAAACATCCCTAAAACTATCTGATTGTAGTCTATATGTTATGTGATCAATCCTAGAATGATTACCAATCAAAATAGATGAAAAATTCAACAATTTCAATTTAATCAAAAAATTGAAATTTTCGATGCTAGGGGGTAGAGGAAAAATTCTCAATTTTGATCAATTTTCAATATTTTTCTAAACATCCCTAAAACTATCTGATTGAAGTCTATATGTTATGTGATCAATCCGAGAATGATTACCAATCAAAATAGATGAAAAATTCAACAATTTCAATTTGGTCAAATTTTCGATGCTAGGGGGTAGAGGAAAAATTCTCAATTTTGATCAATTTTCAATATTTTTCTAAACATCCCTAAAACTATCTGATTGTAGTCCATATGTTATCTGATCAATCCTAGAATGATTACCAATCAAAATAGATGAAAAATTCAACAATTTCAATTTGGTGAAAAAATTGAAATTTTCGATGCTAGGGGGTAGAGGAAAAATTCTCAATTTTGATCAATTTTCAATATTTTTCTAAACATCCCTAAAACTATCTGATTGAAGTCTATATGTTATGTGATCAATCCTAGAATGATTACCAACCAAAATAAATGAAAAATTCAACAATTTCAATTTGGTGAAAAATTGAAATTTTCGATGCTAGGGGGTAGAGGAAAAATTCTCAATTTTGATCAATTTTCAATATTTTTCTAAACATCCCTAAAACTATCTGATTGAAGTCTATATGTTATGTGATCAATCCTAGAATGATTACCAATCAAAATAGATGAAAAATTCAACAATTTCAATTTGGTCAAATTTTCGATGCTAGGGGGTAGAGGAAAAATTCTCAATTTTGATCAATTTTCAATATTTTTCTAAACATCCCTAAAACTATCTGATTGAAGTCTATATGTTATGTGATCAATCCTAGAACGATTACCAATCAAAATAGATGAAAAATTCAACAATTTCAATTTGGTCAAATTTTCGATGCTAGGGGGTAGAGGAAAAATTCTCAATTTTGATCAATTTTCAATATTTTTCTAAACACCCCTTAAACTATCTGATTGTAGTCTATATGTTATCTGATCAATCCTAGAATGATTACCAATTAAAATAGTTGAAAAATTCAACAATTTCAATTTAGTCAAAAAATTGAAATTTTCGATGCTAGGGGGTAGAGGAAAAATTCTCAATTTTGATCAATTTTCAATATTTTTCTAAACATCCCTAAAACTATCTGATTGAAGTCTATATGTTATGTGATCAATCCTAGAACGATTACCAATCAAAATAGATGAAAAATTCAACAATTTCAATTTGGTCAAATTTTCGATGCTAGGGGGTAGAGGAAAAATTCTCAATTTTGATCAATTTTCAATATTTTTCTAAACATCCCTAAAACTATCTTATTGAAGTCTATATGTTATGTGATCAATCCGAGAATGATTACCAATCAAAATAGATGAAAAATTCAACAATTTCAATTTGGTGAAAAAATTGAAATTTACGATCCTAGGGGGTAGAGGAAAAATTCTCAATTTTGATCAATTTTCAATATTTTTCTAAACATCCCTAAAACTATCTGATTGTAGTCTATATATTATCTGATCAATCCTAGAATGATTACCAATCAAAATAGATGAAAAATTCAACAATTTCTCAATTTTCAATATTTTTCTAAACATCCCTAAAACTATCTGATTGTAGTCCATATGTTATCTGATCAATCCTAGAATGATTACCAATCAAAATAGATGAAAAATTCAACAATTTCAATTTGGTGAAAAAATTCTCAATTTTCTATGCTAGGGGGTAGAGGAAAAATTCTCAATTTTGATCAATTTTCAATATTTTTCTAAACATCCCTAAAACTATCTGATTGAAGTCTATATGTTATGTGATCAATCCTAGAATGATTACCAACCAAAATAAATGAAAAATTCAACAATTTCAATTTGGTGAAAAATTGAAATTTTCGATGCTAGGGGGTAGAGGAAAAATTCTCAATTTTGATCAATTTTCAATATTTTTCTAAACATCCCTAAAACTATCTGATTGAAGTCTATATGTTATGTGATCAATCCTAGAATGATTACCAATCAAAATAGATGAAAAATTCAACAATTTCAATTTGGTGAAAAAATTGAAATTTTCGATGCTAGGGGGTAGAGGAAAAATTCTCAATTTTGATCAATTTTCAATATTTTACAAAACATCCCTAAAACTATCTGATTGTAGTCTATATGTTATGTGATCAATCCTAGAATGATTACCAATCAAAATAGATGAAAAATTCAACAATTTCAATTTAATCAAAAAATTGAAATTTTCGATGCTAGGGGGTAGAGGAAAAATTCTCAATTTTGATCAATTTTCAATATTTTTCTAAACATCCCTAAAACTATCTGATTGAAGTCTATATGTTATGTGATCAATCCTAGAATGATTACCAATCAAAATAGATGAAAAATTCAACAATTTCAATTTGGTCAAATTTTCGATGCTAGGGGGTAGAGGAAAAATTCTCAATTTTGATCAATTTTCAATATTTTTCTAAACATCCCTAAAACTATCTGATTGAAGTCTATATGTTATGTGATCAATCCTAGAACGATTACCAATCAAAATAGATGAAAAATTCAACAATTTCAATTTGGTCAAATTTTCGATGCTAGGGGGTAGAGGAAAAATTCTCAATTTTGATCAATTTTCAATATTTTTCTAAACACCCCTTAAACTATCTGATTGTAGTCTATATGTTATCTGATCAATCCTAGAATGATTACCAATTAAAATAGTTGAAAAATTCAACAATTTCAATTTAGTCAAAAAATTGAAATTTTCGATGCTAGGGGGTAGAGGAAAAATTCTCAATTTTGATCAATTTTCAATATTTTTCTAAACATCCCTAAAACTATCTGATTGAAGTCTATATGTTATGTGATCAATCCTAGAACGATTACCAATCAAAATAGATGAAAAATTCAACAATTTCAATTTGGTCAAATTTTCGATGCTAGGGGGTAGAGGAAAAATTCTCAATTTTGATCAATTTTCAATATTTTTCTAAACATCCCTAAAACTATCTTATTGAAGTCTATATGTTATGTGATCAATCCGAGAATGATTACCAATCAAAATAGATGAAAAATTCAACAATTTCAATTTGGTGAAAAAATTGAAATTTACGATCCTAGGGGGTAGAGGAAAAATTCTCAATTTTGATCAATTTTCAATATTTTTCTAAACATCCCTAAAACTATCTGATTGTAGTCTATATATTATCTGATCAATCCTAGAATGATTACCAATCAAAATAGATGAAAAATTCAACAATTTCTCAATTTTCAATATTTTTCTAAACATCCCTAAAACTATCTGATTGTAGTCCATATGTTATCTGATCAATCCTAGAATGATTACCAATCAAAATAGATGAAAAATTCAACAATTTCAATTTGGTGAAAAAATTCTCAATTTTCTATGCTAGGGGGTAGAGGAAAAATTCTCAATTTTGATCAATTTTCAATATTTTTCTAAACATCCCTAAAACTATCTGATTGAAGTCTATATGTTATGTGATCAATCCTAGAATGATTACCAACCAAAATAAATGAAAAATTCAACAATTTCAATTTGGTGAAAAATTGAAATTTTCGATGCTAGGGGGTAGAGGAAAAATTCTCAATTTTGATCAATTTTCAATATTTTTCTAAACATCCCTAAAACTATCTGATTGAAGTCTATATGTTATGTGATCAATCCTAGAATGATTACCAATCAAAATAGATGAAAAATTCAACAATTTCAATTTGGTGAAAAAATTGAAATTTTCGATGCTAGGGGGTAGAGGAAAAATTCTCAATTTTGATCAATTTTCAATATTTTACAAAACATCCCTAAAACTATCTGATTGTAGTCTATATGTTATGTGATCAATCCTAGAATGATTACCAATCAAAATAGATGAAAAATTCAACAATTTCAATTTAATCAAAAAATTGAAATTTTCGATGCTAGGGGGTAGAGGAAAAATTCTCAATTTTGATCAATTTTCAATATTTTTCTAAACATCCCTAAAACTATCTGATTGAAGTCTATATGTTATGTGATCAATCCGAGAATAATAACCAATCAAAATAGATGAAAAATTCAACAATTTCAATTTGGTGAAAAAATTGAAATTTACGATCCTAGGGGGTTGAGGAAAAATTCTCAATTTTGATCAATTTTCAATATTTTTCTAAACATCCCTAAAACTATCTTATTGAAGTCTATATGTTATGTGATCAATCCTAGAACGATTACCAATCAAAATAGATGAAAAATTCAACAATTTCAATTTGGTCAAATTTTCGATGCTAGGGGGTAGAGGAAAAATTCTCAATTTTGATCAATTTTCAATATTTTTCTAAACACCCCTTAAACTATCTGATTGTAGTCTATATGTTATCTGATCAATCCTAGAATGATTACCAATTAAAATAGTTGAAAAATTCAACAATTTCAATTTAGTCAAAAAATTGAAATTTTCGATGCTAGGGGGTAGAGGAAAAATTCTCAATTTTGATCAATTTTCAATATTTTTCTAAACATCCCTAAAACTATCTGATTGAAGTCTATATGTTATGTGATCAATCCTAGAACGATTACCAATCAAAATAGATGAAAAATTCAACAATTTCAATTTGGTCAAATTTTCGATGCTAGGGGGTAGAGGAAAAATTCTCAATTTTGATCAATTTTCAATATTTTTCTAAACATCCCTAAAACTATCTGATTGAAGTCTATATGTTATGTGATCAATCCTAGAACGATTACCAATCAAAATAGATGAAAAATTCAACAATTTCAATTTGGTCAAATTTTCGATGCTAGGGGGTAGAGGAAAAATTCTCAATTTTGATCAATTTTCAATATTTTTCTAAACACCCCTTAAACTATCTGATTGTAGTCTATATGTTATCTGATCAATCCTAGAATGATTACCAATTAAAATAGTTGAAAAATTCAACAATTTCAATTTAGTCAAAAAATTGAAATTTTCGATGCTAGGGGGTAGAGGAAAAATTCTCAATTTTGATCAATTTTCAATATTTTTCTAAACATCCCTAAAACTATCTGATTGAAGTCTATATGTTATGTGATCAATCCTAGAACGATTACCAATCAAAATAGATGAAAAATTCAACAATTTCAATTTGGTCAAATTTTCGATGCTAGGGGGTAGAGGAAAAATTCTCAATTTTGATCAATTTTCAATATTTTTCTAAACATCCCTAAAACTATCTTATTGAAGTCTATATGTTATGTGATCAATCCGAGAATGATTACCAATCAAAATAGATGAAAAATTCAACAATTTCAATTTGGTGAAAAAATTGAAATTTACGATCCTAGGGGGTAGAGGAAAAATTCTCAATTTTGATCAATTTTCAATATTTTTCTAAACATCCCTAAAACTATCTGATTGTAGTCTATATATTATCTGATCAATCCTAGAATGATTACCAATCAAAATAGATGAAAAATTCAACAATTTCTCAATTTTCAATATTTTTCTAAACATCCCTAAAACTATCTGATTGTAGTCCATATGTTATCTGATCAATCCTAGAATGATTACCAATCAAAATAGATGAAAAATTCAACAATTTCAATTTGGTGAAAAAATTCTCAATTTTCTATGCTAGGGGGTAGAGGAAAAATTCTCAATTTTGATCAATTTTCAATATTTTTCTAAACATCCCTAAAACTATCTGATTGAAGTCTATATGTTATGTGATCAATCCTAGAATGATTACCAACCAAAATAAATGAAAAATTCAACAATTTCAATTTGGTGAAAAATTGAAATTTTCGATGCTAGGGGGTAGAGGAAAAATTCTCAATTTTGATCAATTTTCAATATTTTTCTAAACATCCCTAAAACTATCTGATTGAAGTCTATATGTTATGTGATCAATCCTAGAATGATTACCAATCAAAATAGATGAAAAATTCAACAATTTCAATTTGGTGAAAAAATTGAAATTTTCGATGCTAGGGGGTAGAGGAAAAATTCTCAATTTTGATCAATTTTCAATATTTTACAAAACATCCCTAAAACTATCTGATTGTAGTCTATATGTTATGTGATCAATCCTAGAATGATTACCAATCAAAATAGATGAAAAATTCAACAATTTCAATTTAATCAAAAAATTGAAATTTTCGATGCTAGGGGGTAGAGGAAAAATTCTCAATTTTGATCAATTTTCAATATTTTTCTAAACATCCCTAAAACTATCTGATTGAAGTCTATATGTTATGTGATCAATCCTAGAATGATTACCAATCAAAATAGATGAAAAATTCAACAATTTCAATTTGGTCAAATTTTCGATGCTAGGGGGTAGAGGAAAAATTCTCAATTTTGATCAATTTTCAATATTTTTCTAAACATCCCTAAAACTATCTGATTGAAGTCTATATGTTATGTGATCAATCCTAGAACGATTACCAATCAAAATAGATGAAAAATTCAACAATTTCAATTTGGTCAAATTTTCGATGCTAGGGGGTAGAGGAAAAATTCTCAATTTTGATCAATTTTCAATATTTTTCTAAACACCCCTTAAACTATCTGATTGTAGTCTATATGTTATCTGATCAATCCGAGAATGATTACCAATTAAAATAGTTGAAAAATTCAACAATTTCAATTTAGTCAAAAAATTGAAATTTTCGATGCTAGGGGGTAGAGGAAAAATTCTCAATTTTGATCAATTTTCAATATTTTTCTAAACATCCCTAAAACTATCTGATTGAAGTCTATATGTTATGTGATCAATCCTAGAACGATTACCAATCAAAATAGATGAAAAATTCAACAATTTCAATTTGGTCAAATTTTCGATGCTAGGGGGTAGAGGAAAAATTCTCAATTTTGATCAATTTTCAATATTTTTCTAAACATCCCTAAAACTATCTTATTGAAGTCTATATGTTATGTGATCAATCCGAGAATGATTACCAATCAAAATAGATGAAAAATTCAACAATTTCAATTTGGTGAAAAAATTGAAATTTACGATCCTAGGGGGTAGAGGAAAAATTCTCAATTTTGATCAATTTTCAATATTTTTCTAAACATCCCTAAAACTATCTGATTGTAGTCTATATATTATCTGATCAATCCTAGAATGATTACCAATCAAAATAGATGAAAAATTCAACAATTTCTCAATTTTCAATATTTTTCTAAACATCCCTAAAACTATCTGATTGTAGTCCATATGTTATCTGATCAATCCTAGAATGATTACCAATCAAAATAGATGAAAAATTCAACAATTTCAATTTGGTGAAAAAATTCTCAATTTTCTATGCTAGGGGGTAGAGGAAAAATTCTCAATTTTGATCAATTTTCAATATTTTTCTAAACATCCCTAAAACTATCTGATTGAAGTCTATATGTTATGTGATCAATCCTAGAATGATTACCAACCAAAATAAATGAAAAATTCAACAATTTCAATTTGGTGAAAAATTGAAATTTTCGATGCTAGGGGGTAGAGGAAAAATTCTCAATTTTGATCAATTTTCAATATTTTTCTAAACATCCCTAAAACTATCTGATTGAAGTCTATATGTTATGTGATCAATCCTAGAATGATTACCAATCAAAATAGATGAAAAATTCAACAATTTCAATTTGGTGAAAAAATTGAAATTTTCGATGCTAGGGGGTAGAGGAAAAATTCTCAATTTTGATCAATTTTCAATATTTTACAAAACATCCCTAAAACTATCTGATTGTAGTCTATATGTTATGTGATCAATCCTAGAATGATTACCAATCAAAATAGATGAAAAATTCAACAATTTCAATTTAATCAAAAAATTGAAATTTTCGATGCTAGGGGGTAGAGGAAAAATTCTCAATTTTGATCAATTTTCAATATTTTTCTAAACATCCCTAAAACTATCTGATTGAAGTCTATATGTTATGTGATCAATCCTAGAATGATTACCAATCAAAATAGATGAAAAATTCAACAATTTCAATTTGGTCAAATTTTCGATGCTAGGGGGTAGAGGAAAAATTCTCAATTTTGATCAATTTTCAATATTTTTCTAAACATCCCTAAAACTATCTGATTGAAGTCTATATGTTATGTGATCAATCCTAGAACGATTACCAATCAAAATAGATGAAAAATTCAACAATTTCAATTTGGTCAAATTTTCGATGCTAGGGGGTAGAGGAAAAATTCTCAATTTTGATCAATTTTCAATATTTTTCTAAACACCCCTTAAACTATCTGATTGTAGTCTATATGTTATCTGATCAATCCGAGAATGATTACCAATTAAAATAGTTGAAAAATTCAACAATTTCAATTTAGTCAAAAAATTGAAATTTTCGATGCTAGGGGGTAGAGGAAAAATTCTCAATTTTGATCAATTTTCAATATTTTTCTAAACATCCCTAAAACTATCTGATTGAAGTCTATATGTTATGTGATCAATCCTAGAACGATTACCAATCAAAATAGATGAAAAATTCAACAATTTCAATTTGGTCAAATTTTCGATGCTAGGGGGTAGAGGAAAAATTCTCAATTTTGATCAATTTTCAATATTTTTCTAAACATCCCTAAAACTATCTTATTGAAGTCTATATGTTATGTGATCAATCCGAGAATGATTACCAATCAAAATAGATGAAAAATTCAACAATTTCAATTTGGTGAAAAAATTGAAATTTACGATCCTAGGGGGTAGAGGAAAAATTCTCAATTTTGATCAATTTTCAATATTTTTCTAAACATCCCTAAAACTATCTGATTGTAGTCTATATATTATCTGATCAATCCTAGAATGATTACCAATCAAAATAGATGAAAAATTCAACAATTTCTCAATTTTCAATATTTTTCTAAACATCCCTAAAACTATCTGATTGTAGTCCATATGTTATCTGATCAATCCTAGAATGATTACCAATCAAAATAGATGAAAAATTCAACAATTTCAATTTGGTGAAAAAATTCTCAATTTTCTATGCTAGGGGGTAGAGGAAAAATTCTCAATTTTGATCAATTTTCAATATTTTTCTAAACATCCCTAAAACTATCTGATTGAAGTCTATATGTTATGTGATCAATCCTAGAATGATTACCAACCAAAATAAATGAAAAATTCAACAATTTCAATTTGGTGAAAAATTGAAATTTTCGATGCTAGGGGGTAGAGGAAAAATTCTCAATTTTGATCAATTTTCAATATTTTTCTAAACATCCCTAAAACTATCTGATTGAAGTCTATATGTTATGTGATCAATCCTAGAATGATTACCAATCAAAATAGATGAAAAATTCAACAATTTCAATTTGGTGAAAAAATTGAAATTTTCGATGCTAGGGGGTAGAGGAAAAATTCTCAATTTTGATCAATTTTCAATATTTTACAAAACATCCCTAAAACTATCTGATTGTAGTCTATATGTTATGTGATCAATCCTAGAATGATTACCAATCAAAATAGATGAAAAATTCAACAATTTCAATTTAATCAAAAAATTGAAATTTTCGATGCTAGGGGGTAGAGGAAAAATTCTCAATTTTGATCAATTTTCAATATTTTTCTAAACATCCCTAAAACTATCTGATTGAAGTCTATATGTTATGTGATCAATCCGAGAATAATAACCAATCAAAATAGATGAAAAATTCAACAATTTCAATTTGGTGAAAAAATTGAAATTTACGATCCTAGGGGGTAGAGGAAAAATTCTCAATTTTGATCAATTTTCAATATTTTTCTAAACATCCCTAAAACTATCTGATTGAAGTCTATATGTTATGTGATCAATCCTAGAACGATTACCAATCAAAATAGATGAAAAATTCAACAATTTCAATTTGGTCAAATTTTCGATGCTAGGGGGTAGAGGAAAAATTCTCAATTTTGATCAATTTTCAATATTTTTCTAAACATCCCTAAAACTATCTTATTGAAGTCTATATGTTATGTGATCAATCCGAGAATGATTACCAATCAAAATAGATGAAAAATTCAACAATTTCAATTTGGTGAAAAAATTGAAATTTACGATCCTAGGGGGTAGAGGAAAAATTCTCAATTTTGATCAATTTTCAATATTTTTCTAAACATCCCTAAAACTATCTGATTGTAGTCTATATATTATCTGATCAATCCTAGAATGATTACCAATCAAAATAGATGAAAAATTCAACAATTTCTCAATTTTCAATATTTTTCTAAACATCCCTAAAACTATCTGATTGTAGTCCATATGTTATCTGATCAATCCTAGAATGATTACCAATCAAAATAGATGAAAAATTCAACAATTTCAATTTGGTGAAAAAATTCTCAATTTTCTATGCTAGGGGGTAGAGGAAAAATTCTCAATTTTGATCAATTTTCAATATTTTTCTAAACATCCCTAAAACTATCTGATTGAAGTCTATATGTTATGTGATCAATCCTAGAATGATTACCAACCAAAATAAATGAAAAATTCAACAATTTCAATTTGGTGAAAAATTGAAATTTTCGATGCTAGGGGGTAGAGGAAAAATTCTCAATTTTGATCAATTTTCAATATTTTTCTAAACATCCCTAAAACTATCTGATTGAAGTCTATATGTTATGTGATCAATCCTAGAATGATTACCAATCAAAATAGATGAAAAATTCAACAATTTCAATTTGGTGAAAAAATTGAAATTTTCGATGCTAGGGGGTAGAGGAAAAATTCTCAATTTTGATCAATTTTCAATATTTTACAAAACATCCCTAAAACTATCTGATTGTAGTCTATATGTTATGTGATCAATCCTAGAATGATTACCAATCAAAATAGATGAAAAATTCAACAATTTCAATTTAATCAAAAAATTGAAATTTTCGATGCTAGGGGGTAGAGGAAAAATTCTCAATTTTGATCAATTTTCAATATTTTTCTAAACATCCCTAAAACTATCTGATTGAAGTCTATATGTTATGTGATCAATCCGAGAATAATAACCAATCAAAATAGATGAAAAATTCAACAATTTCAATTTGGTGAAAAAATTGAAATTTACGATCCTAGGGGGTAGAGGAAAAATTCTCAATTTTGATCAATTTTCAATATTTTTCTAAACATCCCTAAAACTATCTGATTGAAGTCTATATGTTATGTGATCAATCCTAGAACGATTACCAATCAAAATAGATGAAAAATTCAACAATTTCAATTTGGTCAAATTTTCGATGCTAGGGGGTAGAGGAAAAATTCTCAATTTTGATCAATTTTCAATATTTTTCTAAACATCCCTAAAACTATCTTATTGAAGTCTATATGTTATGTGATCAATCCGAGAATGATTACCAATCAAAATAGATGAAAAATTCAACAATTTCAATTTGGTGAAAAAATTGAAATTTACGATCCTAGGGGGTAGAGGAAAAATTCTCAATTTTGATCAATTTTCAATATTTTTCTAAACATCCCTAAAACTATCTGATTGTAGTCTATATATTATCTGATCAATCCTAGAATGATTACCAATCAAAATAGATGAAAAATTCAACAATTTCTCAATTTTCAATATTTTTCTAAACATCCCTAAAACTATCTGATTGTAGTCCATATGTTATCTGATCAATCCTAGAATGATTACCAATCAAAATAGATGAAAAATTCAACAATTTCAATTTGGTGAAAAAATTCTCAATTTTCTATGCTAGGGGGTAGAGGAAAAATTCTCAATTTTGATCAATTTTCAATATTTTTCTAAACATCCCTAAAACTATCTGATTGAAGTCTATATGTTATGTGATCAATCCTAGAATGATTACCAACCAAAATAAATGAAAAATTCAACAATTTCAATTTGGTGAAAAATTGAAATTTTCGATGCTAGGGGGTAGAGGAAAAATTCTCAATTTTGATCAATTTTCAATATTTTTCTAAACATCCCTAAAACTATCTGATTGAAGTCTATATGTTATGTGATCAATCCTAGAATGATTACCAATCAAAATAGATGAAAAATTCAACAATTTCAATTTGGTGAAAAAATTGAAATTTTCGATGCTAGGGGGTAGAGGAAAAATTCTCAATTTTGATCAATTTTCAATATTTTACAAAACATCCCTAAAACTATCTGATTGTAGTCTATATGTTATGTGATCAATCCTAGAATGATTACCAATCAAAATAGATGAAAAATTCAACAATTTCAATTTAATCAAAAAATTGAAATTTTCGATGCTAGGGGGTAGAGGAAAAATTCTCAATTTTGATCAATTTTCAATATTTTTCTAAACATCCCTAAAACTATCTGATTGAAGTCTATATGTTATGTGATCAATCCTAGAATGATTACCAATCAAAATAGATGAAAAATTCAACAATTTCAATTTGGTCAAATTTTCGATGCTAGGGGGTAGAGGAAAAATTCTCAATTTTGATCAATTTTCAATATTTTTCTAAACATCCCTAAAACTATCTGATTGAAGTCTATATGTTATGTGATCAATCCTAGAACGATTACCAATCAAAATAGATGAAAAATTCAACAATTTCAATTTGGTCAAATTTTCGATGCTAGGGGGTAGAGGAAAAATTCTCAATTTTGATCAATTTTCAATATTTTTCTAAACACCCCTTAAACTATCTGATTGTAGTCTATATGTTATCTGATCAATCCTAGAATGATTACCAATTAAAATAGTTGAAAAATTCAACAATTTCAATTTAGTCAAAAAATTGAAATTTTCGATGCTAGGGGGTAGAGGAAAAATTCTCAATTTTGATCAATTTTCAATATTTTTCTAAACATCCCTAAAACTATCTGATTGAAGTCTATATGTTATGTGATCAATCCTAGAACGATTACCAATCAAAATAGATGAAAAATTCAACAATTTCAATTTGGTCAAATTTTCGATGCTAGGGGGTAGAGGAAAAATTCTCAATTTTGATCAATTTTCAATATTTTTCTAAACATCCCTAAAACTATCTTATTGAAGTCTATATGTTATGTGATCAATCCGAGAATGATTACCAATCAAAATAGATGAAAAATTCAACAATTTCAATTTGGTGAAAAAATTGAAATTTACGATCCTAGGGGGTAGAGGAAAAATTCTCAATTTTGATCAATTTTCAATATTTTTCTAAACATCCCTAAAACTATCTGATTGTAGTCTATATATTATCTGATCAATCCTAGAATGATTACCAATCAAAATAGATGAAAAATTCAACAATTTCTCAATTTTCAATATTTTTCTAAACATCCCTAAAACTATCTGATTGTAGTCCATATGTTATCTGATCAATCCTAGAATGATTACCAATCAAAATAGATGAAAAATTCAACAATTTCAATTTGGTGAAAAAATTCTCAATTTTCTATGCTAGGGGGTAGAGGAAAAATTCTCAATTTTGATCAATTTTCAATATTTTTCTAAACATCCCTAAAACTATCTGATTGAAGTCTATATGTTATCTGATCAATCCTAGAATGATTACCAATCAAAATAGATGAAAAATTCAACAATTTCAATTTGGTCAAATTTTCGATGCTAGGGGGTAGAGGAAAAATTCTCAATTTTGATCAATTTTCAATATTTTTCTAAACATCCCTAAAACTATCTGATTGTAGTCTATATGTTATGTGATCAATCCTAGAATGATTACCAATCAAAATAGATGAAAAATTCAACAATTTCAATTTGGTGAAAAAATTGAAATTTTCGATGCTAGGGGGTAGAGGAAAAATTCTCAATTTTGATCAATTTTCAATATTTTTCTAAACATCCCTTAAACTATCTGATTGTAGTCTATATGTTATCTGATCAATCCTAGAATGATTACCAATCAAAATAGATGAAAAATTCAACAATTTCAATTTGGTGAAAAAATTGAAATTTTCGATGCTAGGGGGTAGAGGAAAAATTCTCAATTTTGATCAATTTTCAATATTTTTCTAAACATCCCTAAAACTATCTGATTGTAGTCCATATGTTATCTGATCAATCCTAGAATGATTACCAATCAAAATAGATGAAAAATTCAACAATTTCAATTTGGTCAAATTTTCGATGCTAGGGGTAGAGGAAAAATTCTCAATTTTGATCAATTTTCAATATTTTTGTAAACATCCCTAAAACTATCTTATTGAAGTCCATATGTTATCTGATCAATCCTAGAATGATTACCAATCAAAATAGATGAAAAATTCAACAATTTCAATTTGGTCAAATTTTCGATGCTAGGGGGTAGAGGAAAAATTCTCAATTTTGATCAATTTTCAATATTTTTCTAAACATCCCTAAAACTATCTGATTGAAGTCTATATGTTATCTGATCAATCCTAGAATGATTACCAATCAAAATAGATGAAAAATTCAACAATTTCAATTTGGTGAAAAAATTGAAATTTTCGATGCTAGGGGGTAGAGGAAAAATTCTCAATTTTGATCAATTTTCAATATTTTTCTAAACATCCCTAAAACTATCTGATTGTAGTCCATATGTTATCTGATCAATCCTAGAATGATTACCAATCAAAATAGATGAAAAATTCAACAATTTCAATTTGGTCAAATTTTCGATGCTAGGGGTAGAGGAAAAATTCTCAATTTTGATCAATTTTCAATATTTTTGTAAACATCCCTAAAACTATCTTATTGAAGTCCATATGTTATCTGATCAATCCTAGAATGATTACCAATCAAAATAGATGAAAAATTCAACAATTTCAATTTGGTCAAATTTTCGATGCTAGGGGGTAGAGGAAAAATTCTCAATTTTGATCAATTTTCAATATTTTTCTAAACATCCCTAAAACTATCTGATTGAAGTCTATATGTTATCTGATCAATCCTAGAATGATTACCAATCAAAATAGATGAAAAATTCAACAATTTCAATTTGGTCAAATTTTCGATGCTAGGGGGTAGAGGAAAAATTCTCAATTTTGATCAATTTTCAATATTTTTCTAAACATCCCTAAAACTATCTGATTGTAGTCTATATGTTATGTGATCAATCCTAGAATGATTACCAATCAAAATAGATGAAAAATTCAACAATTTCAATTTAGTCAAAAAATTGAAATTTTCGATGCTAGGGGGTAGAGGAAAAATTCTCAATTTTGATCAATTTTCAATATTTTTCTAAACATCCCTAAAACTATCTGATTGTAGTCCATATGTTATCTGATCAATCCTAGAATGATTACCAATCAAAATAGATGAAAAATTCAACAATTTCAATTTGGTGAAAAAATTGAAATTTTCGATGCTAGGGGGTAGAGGAAAAATTCTCAATTTTGATCAATTTTCAATATTTTTCTAAACATCCCTAAAACTATCTGATTGAAGTCTATATGTTATGTGATCAATCCTAGAATGATTACCAATCAAAAAAAAGAAAAATTCAACAAATTCAATTTAGTCAAAACATTGAAATTGTCGATGCTAGGGGGTAGAGGAAAAATTCTCAATTTTGATCAATTTTCAATATTTTTCAAAACATGCCTAAAACTATCTGACTGATGTCTATATGTTATCTGATCAATCCTAGAATGATTACCAATCAAAATAGATGAAAAATTCAACAATTTCAATTTGGTCAAAAAATTGAAATTTTCGATGCTAGGGGGTAGACGAAAAATTCTCAATTTTGATCAATTTTCAATATTTTGCTAAACATTCCTAAAACTATCTGATTGAAGTCTATATGTTATCTGATCAATCCTAGAATGATTACCGATCAAAATAGATGAAAAATTCAACAATTTCAATTTGGTGAAAAAATTGAAATTTTCGATGCTGGGTACAGGCATCATAGTTTTAGGTTTCATAGTATTAACCACTATGATGATGACAATGTTGATGATAATAATGATGCTGTTGATACTAAATCTATATTAATATAGTTCCTTAATAAAAAGCACACACAAACTAATGTTGCTTTGGATGGTTCCTCTTATTATCAAGAATATGGACCTTAGTTATTCAGCATTGCTTGCGTAAATGTGTTATGTTTGTAGACTTATAGGGGGGGGGGGGGGGGGGGGGGGGGACTTATAGCTTCTTGCAAATTTAATTGTTTTTTTCTCAAACTTTCACAAGTTATTTTCCTGGTTAATGTTTATCATACCATAGCTTTCTTTTTCTTAAAACATCAATTTTAAAAATTATGATAATAAGTTGCCGCCATTTATGAAAGTTGTCTATTAGACATCACTAGGCAGAATAGCAGACTAACCTTTTTGATTACAAGTATCTTCAGCTGTATTAAACCGTACAGGTCCAGAGAAGTGTGGAGGGATATCTAACAATCCTGTTATTTGTAAACACCAACATGAATAATAGATAAGCTAATACATGTCAAAGAAAACTAAATAAGAAGAAATAGACCCAATCGGCTAACGTGTTGCTATGTACGTTTCCACCCAATTCAAAACCACTGGGAATAAAAACTTTTGTTCCAAACATTTTCCATGTGATATTAAAACACATAAGACAAAGAATCTTATTCCCAAAAGATTTGAATAGGGTGGAAACATACATAGCAACACGTTAGCCGATTTGGACTATTCCCCACAAGTATAAGAAGAGTTAAAATATTATGTTCTAATTAAATTGAATATTATAATAATAATAAAGGATTACAGGGATTTCTGCCACTGAGAAATATTGTATTTGAACATGGAAAAATACTAACAATAATTTTACTTGTGAAAATATCATTTGAATCAGTTTTGCATCAAAATATTTTTTGTTTATATAATAAGCAAAATAATAAATAGATGCTTGGCGTTATGGAATTTATCTTCTCATGTTCCATTCAAAGATAAATACTTTTCATATCCCTGTGCGCTATGTATTATTCTCTTTCAGAATAATCTATAGTATAATCAGTGCTACAGTACTTTACCTGTTTCAAAGTTCAATTCTTCACCATCTGGCATGATATCACATGTCTGCTCACTCTGTTTCATTCCACCTGTAAATGAAAGGGAAAAGAAAATGAGAAATTATTAAAAGTTGGCTTGATATGTGATACAGTGGTACCTCTATTACCCTCGGGACTTTCCAAATCAATGCCGCTTAATAGAGGTTGACCGCTGAATAGAGGTATAGAATAGGTATAGGAATAGATTTGGGACTATTTATTGTGGCCGCCTAATAGAGGGTGACCGCTTAATAGAGGTACCACTGTATTCTAATCGTCATTGTCATTTTAGTTCTTCTCACCTGGTAGAAATGGAAATCTAGTTGACTTCCCCTTAATAGGATCTGACAAGGCACCAGGTTTTCTGTTCAGTGACAGGGAGTTGTTTTCTGTGAAACTTGTATTCTGATTGGTAACCTTTTGCAAAAAGAAAATAGTTTGAAAATTTGTTTCTAGCTGCAATAGATCATGTTAGGAAATGAAATCAATAAGTGAAAGAACAAATAAACAAATAAAGATAGAAAAAGTGAAATATGAATACACATAAAAGAAATAACCAAATGAACACATAAATGGATGAATGGGTGGATGCATTCATTTGATACATGAATGAATGAATAAATGAATTAAAAAAGGAAGGTAGGATGAAGGGAAAGATGGATGGATAGATGAATGAATGGATTGATTGATAAATAAATGAATAAATGAAGGAATAAATGGATTGATAAATAAATGAATGAATGAATAAATGAATTGATAAATGAATGGATTTTTAAATGAATGAATGAATAAATGAATTGATGAATGAATGAATAAATTAATGAATAAATGGATGAATAAATGAATGAATGGATGGATGGATAAATGAATGAATAAATGAATGAATAAAAAGATTGATTTGTTTACCTCATAGAAGTCCAGCAGTTCTCCTGTTTTGTGATTTCGTTCGACTTTGACTGATGTTTGTACTGGACATGTCTCAGCAACATACAAAGAGTCAGGGTCCCTTTCTCGTGGCCAACATCTGTTATTATATTAGAAATCATGATATGTAAAGCTATAATATATATTACAGTGGCATTGCATTATCATTGTCATCATCATCATGCACGTATATGAATTCATATGATATTCTATCAATTCAAATTTTCTCTTGATCATCAACAACAACATCATTATCATAAATAGCTGTTATTACAGTTATATGCAAATGATTTTGAACAATGGGTTGAAGTCGAGGCTTTCGGGCGAAAACAATAGGTTTGCCCGAAAGCCTCGATTTGAATCCATTGTTTGAAATCATTTGCATATAACTGTAATAACAGTTATTACAGCTGAAGTAATCATCATCATTAAGACTTTTATCGCAGTCATCATCACTATCATTATCATAGTCATTATCAAGATAATCATAGTATAATTGAAAGAAATCCACTAAAGAATTGAGTTTCAAAAACATGATAATGTCATAGCACTAATATCTACCAACCTTTGTGTTTTGTAGAAGTCATGTATTGGTAGTTTTCCAGGAAAAAGAAGGTATTCCCGTAGCTTGCTGTCATTCTTAGTTTGTATTGACAATGGAAGACCAAATGGTATCTACAGAATAGGTGAGTGTAGTGTTTACAGATATTGTGATGCTTATATAATTTGCCAACCATTTTCAAAATAGATTTTTTTAATTTTCTTTGTTCATATATATAACAATAGTTGGTTGGCAAAACCATGACAAAATATGTCACTGTGCATCCACCTATATGTACATACTAAGGTATGTGTATGGTATACTTGGATGAAAATGGAAACTAGCGAGTATACTAGTGTAGGCTGCGTCTGTGTTTGATATAAACGATAGGTAATATAATGAAATTTGTAATACCGTAAAAAATGTTGATTTAACTTTATTGACATTTCGAGCTTTAGCCCTTCGTCAAAGTAAAAGGAATGTGTGGTATACTGATAATATACAGTCAATTCAAAAAACATTGTCGTCAATTGGCTTCCAGTCTATGTGACTAGACGGAAGGGTAGCATGGGTATGAATCACCGAAGTGGCGAATTATTCACAATTAGTTGATTGAGGGCGTGTGGTATTGCATTAGATACTGTGTGCATTTATCTGCTTCAGTGATTTCTACCCATGCTACCTTTCGGTCTAGTCGCGTAGACTTGAGGCCTATTGACGACAATGTTTTTTGAATTGACTGTATACTTGTCTGGTAGAAACGTCAATTCAATAATATAGTTTTTGTAAAGAATTGTCTAGTGTAATCTCTCTTGATGTGCCCATTACAAGGTTCTTGCAGAGAACTCTGAGGAAAAGCATAATTGTTATTAAATCAGAAAGAGATACTTACAGTAGAAAGGTTTTTCAGAGGTCTGTCTGTTTGTGGTTGAGTGACTTCAGTTGTACCAATACATCCTATCTCCAAAATGTCAAATGTGCCATCTACAAAATGCAAAGTATTCTTAATGTGTGACCCATATCATTACTTTTTGAGAAAGTCTGACATTTCTAGTCAGCAGAAAGAAAAACCCTTCACAGTTCTTGTCATTGGTATACGTCCCTTAGCCATGATAGCATACATTAAATATGTTAATTCTTTAGATTTTGACTACAACCTGTGGATTTTTTAGTGTTACATTTGCTTGCCTGTGTGTACATTCCTAACCTTGGGCTATATATAGTCAAATTCTAAAGAATGTATTATACACTAAAAAATCTGAGGTTGTATGTCAAGAACTGTGGAAGGGACTAATGTAAGTTTAATGATTCTTGTATCACTAAATGTTTTTCAAAGTATATATGAATTCGCAATTGCTAAGTCATCAAATGATCATCATATCATTATATCAGGGTTTTTTTTAAATCTTGAAATGTGATCTGATAAAATGGACTTTTTTATTTAGCCTTTGAACTAAATCATATGCATTTTTATTATATGATGTATTAGCTCAATAATTATATTACAATGACAATGTAGATAGATAGCCATCGATTTTATTATCATCATTATCGTGATCATCAACTACAATCGATCATATTTCATCATCACATTCATTCATTCATTCTAATCATATTACTGAATCGTGGCAAATTTTTATCACTTTTAAGAATGAATAAAAGGATAATTTATAGCAATTTCAGTTTCTAAAATAAGCTATATTGTATAAGTTTAATTTATCGTGCAAGCGCTAGCTACTACATATCTAGACAACACTGCAGTTGTTGTGAGTTTGTTGTAAGTGTAAGTTTTAAAATATAATTCGTTTTATTGTCCACATAGAGTTTATGCAAAACACATTATATTTCTTATGTATACTCATTAAACTAACACCCTATATTCAACCAATATAACCTAGCTTACCTGTTTCTCTCAAACCAGAACTTTCTTCCATATTTCCCAATGATCTTCCAAGAAATGGGCTTCCTTAGCTTTGGTCAGCGGCAAATACTCTTTATGGGCTCCCTGTGTTGTAATCGTAAATTATTCATTCTATTTTTGTTTCGTTTTATGTCTGCATAAAAAATTCTACTTTATTTGTTTTTTTACAAAATTCCAAGCAAAAAAAAAAATAAAATTAACACTAATAGCAGAGCTCAGTAGCAGTAAATTTGGAAATTTTGAAGCCGAATCTAAACCGATAGCGACCGCGTTACCGTCGGTTCATTTTCGGACAAACTTCGTTGAACCGAATTCCTGTGATCTTTTGGCGTCATAATCATGTTTACTCAATGTTTGAGTGTTCTTTAGCGAGAAACAATCAAAGATATGGCTTCTTTTGAGGATAATACTGACTTACAATTCCTTGAAGGTGGTTCAGTCTCTCAAGACGAAACGGACGCCGTTTCAAGCAAAGTTATTACGCTTGATAAAGATTCCGAATTACCGCCAAAGTATCTAATGCGAAAAATTTTTTCGCCCCACCGAGAACCCCCTTGCCATTTCGACCCAGCTGAAGAAAAGATTTTACGCCGTAAAAAGGTAAGGAAATAACCTAAATAACTAATTACTGTATTATTTTATTGATCAATACCGTTTTAGGCGACTTATAGTCCCTGATTTTTTGTGGGATATATAACTTTTGTTCATTAATTTTGCAACCAATTTACACAAATATTTCGTGATGAATTATCATTTAAATCTGCTATCTTTTTATGATATTTCTACATTTAAACTGTTCTTTTTTTTTCTTTACAAAGTTTTCAAACTTAATGTCGCTATGTCGCAGGCTTTATTTTTGTTTTTGCCACGCTACGGGAAGCCCTAATTTCAATAACAAACGGCTTCCTCTGTGATTGTTAACGATGAGATTCTCTCTCGAAAATTCGCAACACACAATTAGATGTTCTTTATTCGAATCATTTATTTTTTGGTCTACGAGACAGTAAACAACTTTTTCAGATATTTTATTGGAATGGCGTCGAAATGAATAATATATATTTTGAAAATGACAAACCTTTCGTTTTAGTTGCTCATTTGTATTCATTTCTCTTTGTGTTTTTGTTTACTTTTCATTTTTTTAATTATATTTCGAATTTATCAGTGATGATAATCCCAAGTTTTTTCGTCAAAAAGTAGAAATTTGAGATGATGGAATTAATTATTATTATCAAAGAAGTCAGTCAAGCAACAAAAGACAATAAATAATTAATTAATAATTCCAAATCATTGTTTTCTATTTGACAAAACATGCGATCATTTTGCTTTTAAAAAGTTCTGGGAAATTGTTTTCAACATTTGTTTCAACATTCTTTCAGCTAGATTTTTTTTTATTATGTATGCCCATAAATATTTGTTTCTATAGACCAAATCAAAATATGGTGACCTGCTATTGTTGTTGACTGCCTAGTCTTGTGTTGAAGTTGAACATGCGTATGATGCACAGTGGAGTTTTCACATGTTTGAGGGGCTAGCCAGTTAAGAAGAATAGCTATTCAAATTTGTTTGTGTATTTTGTGAATAACCAACAGACAGAACATTTCAGATAGATTTTTGTGTAAGAGAATCCCGGGGGTAAGTAAGTAAGTAAACTTTATTTAGGCAGGGTAGCCCATTCAGCAACTAGGCTGGTATCCAGGGGGACTCCCAAAATGGATAGGGGTGCTTGATGTACGGTCTTGAAAATGACCCTAAAAGGTAGGCATAAATTAACTTAGATAGTGATTTCAGACCCTAAAAGTTACGACCACATTAAATAATTTTTCAATATGTATAATCTTAAGTTCGAAAACTGACCCTAAAAGGTACAGTGCCAGTTCGAGACCCTAAAAGGTACGCGAGGGTCTTATTTTCGACCCTAAAAGGTCCGTCGAACACCCCTATCCATTTTCTAAGGGAGTCCCCCCTGGGGAGAGAATATTGACAATAACATTAATAGCAAAGAAAGATATAAACTTGTATAAGTCTATCAATAATGATGGTTATGGCCAGGGTTTGATAAAATAGGTTAGTCAGTGTAGTGTGAGCCAGTCACTTCGGTTGGTCAGGGCTTGAATTTATTAAGTCCTCTGTTATTTTTAAGTCCTCAGTAATTTTCTGCTTCCCCCAGTGCATGTTAGTGAGCATCCTCGGGAACCCAGGGGTAATCTTCTGTCGCTTGTTTCTTGCTCCCAGAAAAAAATACCCCTGGGAATGTAGGGAGCTTGTTCTGGAAGTCAAAATTCAGCTCTTTCCTGATTGGTGGACCCGCTGAGGTTGACCAATGAAAATCAAGATAACCATTCAAAGGAAGTCGTTAAATAAGTTTGAATTTTGACTTCCGGAACAAGCTCCCCTAGGATGGTTAGTGAGTGTAGTGTGTGTCAGTACAAACCTATCACTATAATGGTAGTCTCAGCAAATCATCAAAGTAGTTCTTCTTCACTTTTGACCATTTGTCTTTTCTTTTACAGATTTTAAATTCATGGGGTGTTAGCGTTGATGAAGAAAAATCCAAAAGCTTCAACAAAGATGGTATTCTTGCACTGTTATCATTTGAAGCTGGTGATGCTCCTCAAGAGATTGATAGAAAACTAATCCAGCAAATTATCAAAAGTGTAGCAAAACTCATTGGTGGCAAAGGAATTGAAGTCATGAAGTATGGTGGCTCACATATTCTTGTAGAGTTTCATGATGCCTCTGACTATGAAAAGCTTGGAAAACAGTTCATGGATGAAAAGACACAAAATGTCAATGGCTTTAAACTGGTGGAAATTCAAGGTAAATATATGATGAATAATGTGATGATCTTCTAGCACTTTTCACATGTTCACTTGTTCTACAATCTTTGATATAAGTGTTGGCATGACCAAGACAAAATAATTTTTGTCTTCTCAGTGTTTAGGGTGGAGTTATTGTTTAGTGTGTTATGTGCAAGTTATCATTTTACAGCAACTTTGATGTGGGGGGAGGGGGTAATATTTATTTTGAAAGAAATAAAGTAGTCAGTATGAGCATAGTTAGTTCCTATCTATAACTATATGCTATGAGATAAAATGCTAGTATTGTGCCAGCTTCTTTTGTCAAAGATTCAATAGATGTACTTTAACTATATAGTCTTCTTGCGTGTCACATTAATTGTGGAACCCTTGAATTGTACATTTGTGTGTGTGTGTGTGTGTTTTCTTCTGTTGATAGTTATCAATTAAAAAAAAAAGAGAAAATAAACCTCTTTTAATTTAATTAGTGCACTTTAAAAAAATTAAACTTTTATTATTATATTATTTTAATTAATCATTTTCATATTTATGACCACTGTTATAATTTGTTTTATTATAGCTGTTTCCATAGTCAATCCTAAACCATGTTATGTAGAGCTGTCTTGCTCAGCTGATGATGGCCAACACCTCAAGAACAAGCTCTCTTCTCTTCTTGTAACCTTTTCATCCAAGTTCTCTTATTTATCTCTCCGTGAACCCTTACAAAGAGTAAATGGCAGCAGTCCCAACAACTCCCCCCAGAGTAAAACACGGAAACTTGAGAAAGACAAAGCCAGCAATCTGCCAGCTTTTAGCATAATGATGATGTTCACATCCAAAGCTCAGAAAAATGCTGACAAATTTCTTGAAAGAATACAAAGTTCTGGTGAGTGGAGAGAAGTCACAATGCCGCCACCAATAACAGAAGAAGATGAACTCTACTTTGATCTTTCAAACAAGTCTGAATTATTGCTTGCTGTAAAACAGGGATCTCCATTTGCTGGGATCAAAATCACCATTTTTGTGAACAACAACCTTGAGGAAATGGAGAGGTTTTATTCATCAATCACCGGTAAATCTCCTTTAGCTTATAACAAGATTGAAGAAGGTTTAAGCTTACGGACATACCCTCTATCCAGTAAACTTGAGCTGCAGTTAGTTTTGCATCCGTTAGTGAAGTGTCGTCATGTGAGCAATGTAGCATTGTGTTTTACTGTTGATGACATCAATAACCTGTTGTCGGAAATACCTGGCGGAGTGCGAAATATTGGGGAGGATCATTGGCATGTTACAGATCCTGACGGCAACTCTGTGATACTTTATTCTTTATTAAAATAGAGTTTGAGAAAGTTATATACTACTTTAGATGTAATTTAGATGCTGGATTATTATCCATGAATCTATTAAATGTGCTATGAATAAATCTTAGGTTTATATATATATAGAAAACATATATCTTTTGAATTTATTCAATAGAACTTGATTGCTAAATAGCAAATTTAGATTTATGCATGACTACTAGAAATCAGCAATCATTCAAACTATACTGATCGCACTAGATAATTATGAATTATAAGATATAGATATATGTATTTAGCAAACAAACCTTCTTTAAGATATGCAGAATACACATGTATGTACATGTGTACATATTACTAAAATAGTTTTATATGTTGGAATCAACCATGTTGTAAAATATACTAAGTGCAGTAGATATAATACAATTCATTGAATATAATATAGCTTCATATGGTTGTTTAAATATAAATATAATAAGTCATTATACACGTTATTCCAAAATGGCGATCTATTGTTCCATTGGTCCTTGTTGCCTCACTCTCATGAAATTATCCTATTGTCTTTGAGCTTGAGTGAATTTAAAAGAAAAGAATAATTTCAGGGACCGAGACATCAAGGACCAGTCAGCCATTTTGGAATAAGGTGTATTGGGTACTACAGATAAAGCAGGGCTTTTTTCCAATATGACCCATAAAGTAAGTATAAAGGCTAGAACGCAATGCAGTAAAGCATTATGGGTAGATGTATTTTACATGTTTGAACATTGGTAATTAGATTAATTTACTCCACTCGAAAAAAATGTAGCTTTTTATATACTAGGAACTACCCTGGGTATTGGAGGTTAGTTATATCTTGTTTTGGTGTTACATATGTTACATGTTTTATATATTATAAATCAGGAAAACCTATAGTTTCCAGGGCAACTAGTAGTCGGCCATCTTTTCAAAGAAAGAAAACACTGAAAAATGTACGAAAATCACTAAAATACTTGTAAATATGTCAACACTTGGTAGAATAAATGTGTCAGTAAATAAACACTTCTTCAAATGAAAATACCCTGAGATGATTCTAAGTTCTCTTCAGGACTGATAATTTAGCTATATATACTCTTTTACTCCGACGAAGGGCTGAAGCTCGAAACACCAGTAAAGATATAGAGCGGTTTTCGTATGACTGTAAAAAAGGCACGGTCACCGCACTGCACGGATACGGCAGAAAATTCGAACGTTTTTATAGAAACCACGGCACTGTACGTCCGTTTCACAGTCATACGAAAACCGCTCTAAGTCAACATTTTTTACGGTGTTACAAATATCATTATATTACCTGTCGTATACATACTCTTTGTTACACATATAGCTTATCTCAATAACTTTGGCGGTTTTAAAATACATGCATATACTTTTATGCCATGTAGTAGCTGACAGTTGAGTCGAGTAGCAAAAAGACAAACAAAGTGCACCTATCCAGAATATTCTCAAAAGATATGGAAAAATTCATGTTTTTAGGCCGCAATATATACTTGGTCATGTGACATATATATCTTTACAAAAATGGACAACCTTCTTGAGATTATAGCTTTATACACATATATACTTGTAAAGAATAAAAAATATCAAGTGAACGTTTTGCGTCTTTGCTGAGCATTTCTATTATTAAATCAAAACACCTTTATTGTACTTCTTATACTATCAATACATACGTCAGTGACTATATATGGTCATGTGACTTATCGCAGGGGTTTAGCTAAGTCTCCTGTGCACAAGGCAGAAAAATTAACACGAGCGAGCAAATGAAAAATATCGATTATTCAACACTTGAGCGCGGGAAAATATTCGCCCAGAATTGACCCTGGCCCTTAAAATACCATATTAATGGATCGTCCCTTGATATAAAGAAGAGTTGATCAGAAATTCTGTCCATCCAATGCCTCTGTATCTTTAGCTGCTTGCCACGCCCATCAGAAGTACGATTCACACATTTAAAAAAATCTTTTTCACGCCTTTTCTCTTTCCCGCTATGCAGCCGTACAAGCTGTATTTACACGCACATTTTGTATCTGAAAGCTGTAAAAACATTCACAAACTATCTAGCAAAATCACACGACTACGAGTGTGTAGAGTACTGCAGTTCTTGTGGCTTTAGTGAGCTATAGAATGGTCTGTTTGTGGTTGTGGGGATTCACAGTGGCTTTGGCCTTTCCTTTTCGTTTTGTTCAAGGTGAGTCTGTGAATGAGATTGCTTTTATCATTATTCTATAGCCAATTCTATAGCTTATAAAACGATTGTGCAGGCACAAAAAAGATGATATACTCCCAGTGTAATCCCTCTCACAAACCACTAAGATCATAGCTTGTATCTTCTCTTCACATTTTCGAGAACGCATTCGATCGAGTTATTCACAAGACATTTCTTTATTTCAAATTCAAAATTTAATTCACATTAATAAACCCTCTCTCTCTAATAGTTTCAATTAAAGGTTGTAGTTGCCACACATAGTAAAACTATAATTTATCATGTGCAGCAGTTCCAACCTCGACTAGAAATTATCATTCAACGGAACTGTGAGAGGGTTTATTGAATATCGTATTTTGATTAAGAACGAACAACTCGAAAGTGCACGCCCGTACAATACAAAATCAACCCAGGGGGAGGGGGGGGGGGGTACTCCCTTTGTCACAGTGGTAGGGGTGATCGGCGGAGCTGTGCGATGTTCTTTAATTGCCAGTAAAGCATACTTTTAGCAAAAAGCAGAGTAAAAATGACTCATGTTACGAAAATGGTTTTTGAGCCAGAATCCTAATATAAAGGACCCTGAAAGTTACGCGGAGGAGATATTTTTTACCCTAAAACAGGGGGGGGGGGGGGGGGGGGTGTCCCAATATCAGTTAACAGCTAAATTTTAGCAATTTTCACAGTTATCAGTTAAATTAAAAACAAAGAAATATTTATTTTCAAATTTATTAATTAAAAACAAAGAAATATCAGCTATCCTATCAGTTATCCTAAAAAGACACGGAATTCTCAGTGAACAGTTAATTTTTTAGCCGTTTCTCAGTTAACAGTTAACCCCATTCAGAGCTAAAAGGTACGCCGATCACCCCTACCTCTTGAACAAAGGGAGTACCCCCCGCCCCCCCGGCCGGGAAAATCAATCTTTTTGAATGATAGCTTATAATACATGACAATCATGCAGATGTTTTATTAACTAACGTTATGTAAGAGATAAATACCGAGAACGGAGGCAATAAGCCGTATAAAGCCCGAGGGGCCGTAGGCCCCGAGGGCTTTATAGGCTTATTGCCGACGTTCGAGGTATTTATCTGACTTATTACATGATTTACAGAGGTTTTCCAAAAAGGCCTTGTATTTTTAAATTTTGTATGCAACATTTGGGTTTTTACGCCATATACTTTTATCGATGCAAGTCGTTTTCAAGACGACAAATATATTCTTCAGAAGATTCTTGAATTGTTTGTTTTTATTTTTAGTGCATGACTTATTACATGATTGAATAGGTTTTCACACAACTTCATGTCCCAAAGGGCATCATCAAGCTGATTATTTTTTTGGTTTCCCATGAGAATACAATCCAAACAATGGGCTTTTAGTTTTGTTGTACACTACAATACTAATGAACTGTAACGAACAAATGAATACGTTTTCTTCTCACTAACTGACATCGATCGGACAGTTAGCATAAAGTGTTAGGGTCAGGATTTGTAAGCAAAGGGTTCGAGGTTCGATCCTCGAAAGGGTCACTCTATCAGATTTTTTATCCGTTAAATGTTCGCAACTAGAAAATTTCTAAGTTTAACGTTACATATAAAGTAGGGATTAGGTCATTGGTATTCAAGGGCAATATACATTAGTATTCAAGGGCAATATACATTAGTATTCAAGGGCAATATACATTAGTATTCACGGGCAATATAAAGATATTGCCCTCAAATGGGGGCAATATCTGTATAAAGCCCTTGAATTGATAATGAACAGGGTAATACGCGATATAAAGCCCTAAAAGTAACAATGAAAACCGATGTAATCATGTAATAAAATGTAGTTTCAGCATCTTGTGGTCAGCGGAATTATGGATTAAGAATTGTTGGCGGGAAGACTGCCATACCGCACTCGTGGCCATGGCAACTGTCTTTGCGACGTACGGGCCATCATCGCTGTGGTGCGTCGTTGATTAACCCGTTATGGGCCCTGACTGCCGCTCATTGTGTTAACAAGAGCAATAAAACTGAGGAGTACGAGTTGCTGGTATGTGCAAGCTTACTATCTTATCTTTGTCACATCGTTAAAGTTGTGTGACCATTATTATTCAATTAATTATAGTTATCATTTTTTCTTCCAAAAAAAAAAAAATACTTTCGAGAAGTTGAGGATTTTAGATTTTCGGATCATGATCGTCTGCAAATTACCGCTTTGATATACAAACCAAAACTCAGCCAAAATTATCATCAAAATCATCAGTTCATTTAAAACTGATATATCATTATCGATCATCACCATCATTATTATAACCATCATTATCATATATACGATTACTGACGTATATATGCATGTTCATTATCGCCTCCATCACCATCATAATTTCCACCATCATTATCATAATTATATATGATTGCTGACGTATGTTGATCAATATCCGCCATTGTCATCATCATTTCCATCCCCGTCATTATCATATATGATTGCTGACAGATGTTCATCATCGTCTCCATCGTTATCATCATTTCCATCACCATCATTACCAATATCATATATGATTGCTGACGTATATGTTACTCATCATCTCCATCATCATCATCACCATCATCACCAGCTGAGTTGATCGCCTTCCCCGAAAGGAATTATGGGTCACTATTTTTGGTTAGCAATTTTTGAGCATTTTCCGAGTATACAATGTAGACTCAGTTTCTTGTTGATTGAAATATAATCCCACCACGTGTTTGACTTGCGTTTACGATTAATTTAAAGAAGGAAGAACTTGTATTTTATAAATTCTCTTGTCAGAATAATGGGACATGCTAATCAAAATATGATGTTGAATCCTCAATTCTGATTGGTTGACCTTGTGTTTGTTTTGAAGGTCAACTCAGCTGGCATCATTTCCATCACCATCATTATCATTACCATTATTGTAAAGATGATTCCAGACGTATATGTTCATCATCGTCTCCATCATCATCACCATCATTTCCATCACCGTCACTATCATTACCATTATTGTAAAAAATGATTGCTGACGTATATGTTCATCATCCCTCGTCGCCATCACCATCATTAACATTGTCATTATCCATCTATTTTCACAGGTGCACACAAGCGAGTTGGTGAGGGAGTTAAGTATGGTGTAACTAAGATAATCGTTCATAAAGGATATGTCGGAGGAGTCCACAAAGACCATGATATCGCTCTTCTCAAGCTCTCAAAGCCAGCTCTCTTAGGCAATACAGTCAACACCGTTTGTCTGCCTGCACAGAATGAAGTTGTACAGAGAGGATCCAAATGTTATGTCACAGGTACAAGATTACATTAAACTTTGCTTATGATCGATATATGGCCGGCAAAACGTTTTCTATTCAACTAGAATAAGCTAATACAGGGCCGTAGCACGGCCATGATTTGAGTGCATTGAATGGTAGTTATTTTCAGGGCTATTTTCAGAAATCAATGGGCGAGCCCCTGAGTGTGTGGGGTAGGATGTACAAACCAACCCTAGCCTAGGACAACCTTTTTGAAAGTATAGCTATATATATTCCTATTAAATTTGCATATTTCGAGAAGCATAACTAATGTAAAAAAAAAATCCAAGAACAACTGTTTTTGAAATAGATATTCTTGTCTCATGCAAGAAGCATTATCATATTGTCCACAGGATGGGGTAGGATGTACGGGTCCGTCATGTTCCACCAGGCAGATAAACTACAACAAGGACGTACCCCAGTAGTCGACCACGTGACCTGCAAAAACAGGCTTAACAAGTTTTACGTCAATGAGAAGACAATGCTTTGCGCGGGAGGAGCTGGGAGCAGTGCATGTAGTGGCGATAGCGGTGGTCCTTTGGTATGTGAGAAAGAAGGACGATGGTTTCTACACGGTGCTGTATCGTGGGGAACAGATTATCGATGTCCAGTGCGTATGTACGTAGTGTACGTAAGAATCAGCTCGTATGTGGACTGGATCAAGGATGCTACAGGAAACGGAGGATCCACCGGAAATGGGACTACAGGTGGAAACGGAGGTTCTGCCGGAAGTGGAGGATCTGGCGGAAATGGAGGGTCATCCGGAAGTGGAGGATCTGGTGGAAACGGAGGATCATCCGGAAGTGGAGGATCTGGCGGAAACGGAGGATCCACCGGAAGTGGAGGATCTGGCGGAAACGGAGGGTCATCCGGAAGTGGAGGATCAGGCGGAAACGGAGGGTCATCCGGAAGTGGAGGATCTGGCGGAAACGGAGGGTCATCCGGAAGTGGAGGATCTGGCGGAAACGGAGGGTCATCCGGAAGTGGAGGATCAGGCGGGAATGGAAGTATGTCATTAACATATACCCCATTAGGATTATCACACGACACTGAACTGCAACCTTGTCAAGCAGCACGCTTTGGTGACAGGACAAATTTATCACTAGCTCTAAAACATCATTTTGCAATTTGCTTAGAAATAGTGCCAGCAATTCTACTTGCATAATTTTCACACCTATCTTAACTTTCGGCATTCCTTTTATCTAGATTGTAAAGACTCAAGCGTTAATTGTCCCTTCTTCAAATCCATGTGCAAGAATGTGGCATCCATTCGTAGAACATGCAGTAAAACCTGTGGTGTTTGCTCTTAATGTTTTATCTGAGCATACCTTACAATGATATCATTCTATGTTTATTTGTATTAGTAAGAATTCACCCTTAAACTATTTACAATCTGTTTTCTGTTATCAATATATAACACAGTGGCAACATTTCAAGAATTACATCTTATCCTTTTAAAGTTGTTTTCAAGTTTCTTTATACCTTTTTTCACAAAAATTCCAGACTAGTTTTAAGTTGGCTAGTTGTACAATTTCCCAGTCAATTGATAGCTATTTGGTCTGCTGTTAGCTGATCTATTTTACACTAGATAACTTATTTGTACAAAATGTAGGTGATTCTTTGATTGATGGGTTGTGTTAAGGGGTTTGTTGTTATCCTTTTCGCTTGTTTGTATTATTTGATTGGTAGCTTGGTAGCTTGGTCAGTTGATGGCACGGTTAGCCCAGTATTATCGGTCCTTTTAGCAATTCAAAGCATCCTATCCAAACGATGTATGTGGTTTCTTACGAAGTTTATAGTACATGTACGCAGTGGCTGCAGACAAAGCATACCTGGAAACGTACAAAGATAATACGTCACTTAACTAATGTAGGAAGAAAACTTATTTATAGATAAAAAGGAAGTGAAGCAGGAAAAGAATGATAATAGACCAGGAAAGGAAAGAAATAAGTGGGTAATGGATTGACAAGGAGGGAAGGAAGAAAGGAAAGGAGATGGGAGAAAGAAGGATTGATGCATGGAAAAAGATGGGAGTGGGAGAAGGATGGTGAAACCGTAAAACAAGGAATAATGAAGAAAGGAAGCTGGGAAAACGAAGGAAGGGAGATGGGAGGAAGCAGGATTGATGGAAGGAAGGATTGATGAAAAAAATGGGAGTGGGAGAAAGACGGTAAAAAAACATGAAATAGGCGATAATGACGAAAAGAAGGAAGAACAATAAAGAAACGAAGGAAGATGGGAGGAAGGAAAGATTAAAAAAAGAAACAAGAATTGATGCAAAAAATTGTGTGTGGGTGAAGAAGGACGGTGAAACCATCCCTGAAACAAATGAGGATAACGAAAAGAATGAAGAACATGAAGAATAATGAAGAAGGGAAAAGCAAAATAAAGGAAGTAAGAACAGAGGAAGAAGGGCAGCAAGGAAGATAAAGAAAAGAAGATCTGAAATGAGCTGAGGAAGAAAGCCTTCCATGGAGAGAAGAAAATCCAAAAGTCAACAGTCAACAGTGAAAAATAGTACAACAGAACCGTTACCAGATGATAGAAAGAGAGAGATAGAAAAAACGAGATTAGGATAAAGGTTGAGACAAACAAAACATTACCATGTAATGATATACTGCAGGTGTTCATTTCTCAAGTAAACACGAGTTTGTCCACCAATAGGTCCACCAGGAACACTGCTGCCTGCAAGTACACATCAATCATATCAAATAAACACAAGCAAGATAGATACGAAAAACCAAATCATCAACGTATTTAACGAATTTAGAATTTCATGTAAATGAAGCATAACGGCAGGCTTGTTGTAGATACACTCCTGGGAAGAACCTAACATATATGGAAGCGCGCGCTGTGGCACTGTGTTTTGGCCAGGTGAGAGTGCCAATGTAACATACTTTTCATCCCTGAAAGGTTCCATTTCTTATCATTACAGTTGTTTCTTTCATTCAGGCATAGTTTATAGAGGGCATAGAGGTCCCCTCTATTAACTATGATCCCTCATGATTGTACTAAAAACACCTTAAAAGGTATCCGTGTTATTTCTCAGTACTGGTACATTTTACATTTGAGTCACCTTTTAATGTGTCTTAAAAGTGCTACCAAATCATGGAATTTCTCCTTCCTTCCATTCTGAACCCTCACACACCTGACCTTCCTATTCTCAACCTATGCATGGCTTTATACAGGGGAGGATCCAGACATTTGTCAGGGGGTGTCCCAATTGCAAATGAAGGGCTCTTGTGGTGTTAGGGGATGCATGTCCAGTCCCTAAATGTCTTAAATAAAATAGGGGTAATTGCGGTGCTAGGGGGTGTCTGGTGCCTCTAGGGACGGTTCAAGGCAGTGGCACACGTGTATTGATTAAAAGCCCCCATTGGTAAAACTGGCAGTTTTATGTTGATTCATAGAAGATGCAGCAATCTTTTCCAACATACCTGCATCTGCATCTACTTGGATGGGAAGACAGTTAGCAATCTCAGCCATTGCATCAACGTCACGGTAATGCCATCGGTTCATTGGTATGTTGTTGTTGGGAGAAAACTGAGCACGCTAACAGACAATGACCAATATTAAGCTGCATAATTTATCTGTTTTATCAATCACTGACAATTTTAACTTTGCTATTTATCAATGACTAATGAAGCAAATTTGGAGGAATTTAACCAGGTCAAAATTTGTGTTTAATTTTGTATTTTGTAATGACTAGGTAATGCTATATTTTTCTTATTTGTTTTATGTAAATACCTTTTCATCTTTTCGTATAAATACTACAATATCAACCTCATCTTTAATCTAAAATTAATAATAGTATTATTAAAATAACTGGTAACAATGACAGTGGTAATGAAAAAGACGTTGACAAAGATGATGGCAATGATGATGATAATGATAACAAAGATAAGGGCAATGATGAACTTTTGAACTTTTGTTTTATTCACACACATATATTTACAATATGAATATATATACATAACATTTATAAATATGAAAGCAGGGTTAGTGACTGTGAAAAATTATGTATTCAATTTATGGTATTTAAAGTATGTGTGGCTGTCGAGATAGTGTAAACTTTCGATGAAGATGATGATAATGACGAAAGATTATCGCTACAATGATGATGATGATGATGATAATAAAAGAAGATGGCAAATTAAGATGATGATGGTAATGCTAGCAATGTTGGTGACTTAGAGTGTTTAACTTAGTGTTATAAATGATGATGACAAAGATGATGATGTTGATGACAAAGATGATGATATTGATGATAACAAAGATGAGGGCAATGGCGAAGATGATGACAATGATTATTATGACAATGATGCGCAGTGTACATACTTGTCCTTCAAGTCTTTTTTCTGGTTGTATTTTATCCATCGGTACCCAACCTCTATTTACAAGTATTCTCTGACTGTTTACAAATTAAAAACAAAAAGAAATGATGTCCATTTGTTAGAATCAATTGTTGGAAATGTTATCTAGTTGAAGGCCATGGAATCAAATCCCATCTGGACTCATGATTTTTTAAATCCATATAATGAAATTTGTAACACCGTAAAACAAATTAAATTAAATTAATTACTTAGTAAAGTTAAGTCAACATTTTTTATGGTGTTACAAATTTCATTATATTACCTATTGTTTATATCAAACACCGACGCAGCCTATACTAGTTTACTCCATAGTTTCTATTTATTTTTTAAATCCATTACATGAATTCTGTTATTCAGTTTCATGGTAAGATGTCAATTATACTTACCCAGAACCTGACAGTATAAAAGGAGTAAAAATGAGTGCTCCTGTTTTAGGTTTCTTTCCAAGACCTCCTGTACTTCCTCCTTCTACGTTAAGTGATCTTGGCATGATGTGAATTTCCTTAGAGTGGTCAAATCTTCCTTTTAGTTGCATACGCCGGTATTCAAGAGATGAGACATCAAGATCCTCAATACTTGGAAAATAAAGAAAAGGTTAAAACATATTAAAACAAAAATGATGATATTGTCAGCACATATTACTTAGATAAGTTTAGCTTTAGATATTAAAATTAAAATAAACACAAACGCTAAGTTAGTTACACAACGTTTCGACATCATCAGATGTCATTTTCAAGTGATTTATTAAGCAATAAAGATCAAGTATTTAAAAAGAACAATGCATGCTACAGTGATTATGCACAATAGAACAGAATACTTAGATAATTAATATGATAATTAAGAATGATACTATTGTAAACAACGGTTACCACAACTATCATCATGAACATAGCACATACATGAGAAAACATTTACTCTAAACCTTTAAAGGTCTTACTTGTCAGGCATTGGTAATGGTTCACTAGTGGTCCTCTCTCTTCAAGTTGTTTGATTAAACCTTTCTTCCAAGCAAGTCTTTTAACTTGTCACCCCCCCCCCCCCCCCTCCCCCTCTTCTCTCCTTTACTCTAAACCTTTAAAGGTCTTACTTGTCAGGCATTGTTAATGGTTCACTAGTGCTCCTCTCTTCAAGTTGTTTGATTAAACCTTTCTTCCAAGCAAGTCTTTTTACTTGCCTAACCCCCCCCCCCCCCCCCCCTCTCTCCTTTACTCTAATTAAACCATTAAAGGTCTTACTTGTCAGGCATTGGTAATGGTTCACTAGTAGTCCTCTCTTCAAGTTGTTTGATTAAACCTTTCTTCCAAGCAAGTCTTTTAACTTGCCAACTACCAAGTCCAAATGTAGTTATTGGAATCCCCAGTAACAACAAATGCATCTTAGATTCCTTCTCTGGATGGTTTTTGGATAATGTTGCAAAGAGTAATTTTCTTGTGGCATTGCTGGAATGTCCTTTTGGGGTAAAATATATATCTTCAAATTATTGATTGATCTATAAAAATTTGTATTTTGACATTTTCTCTGACTACAACAATAAATTTTGTGGCATTGAGTCAAAATGTATATGGCTGTCACACACTACTGTGGTCCAAGTTTGAGTTCTGGCTCGGGCACGGATTATATGTGTGTTCACACGGCATCATAATCATAGTCATAAGCATAAGCACAGTCATAAGAAATGGAGAAGTTTCCATTTTCTTATGATTATGACTATGACTATGAAGTTATGTCGTACGTGTGAACCGTACAATCATAGTCGTAAACGTGGTTATGATTATGATTATGACGCCGTGTGAACCAGGCTTTAGGGTTATGACTTTTGTGGTGAGTTAATCTCTCCCTACATGCTACCAGTGTTTTACTGTTGTCTTGTTTTTCTCACTCCACAGCAATAATCAACATGTGAGCAGAGTTGTGTGCTAAGTTATCTAATGTAGAGGTAGTGAGTTATATCTTGTTATTAGATTGAGATGCCAAAAAGTGAATTATTATATTTATCTAGGTTCAAGAAAGGTGGTTTGGTTATTCAAAAATAATAGCTCTGTTTTAATAGTGTAAAGTGTGTTTTCAACAGCAGGGAACGTATACAGTCTCCCTAAATTATTCCTTGGACGAAACAGTGGATTGAAAAAACAACCGAGCAGCAAAATATATCCATGTTATACTAACCCTTTTGAAGGCAAAAGCCAACCAATCGATTATATCCTTTGTTAAAAATCCTCCACATTTCAAATAAGCTCTCCAAGAAAAATGTTGTGTAATGATCAATTCATGTCAGGCGTTCCTCGTGGCGAGCCCGCGGTACATACCCTTGGACATACCCTCTTGGGCTTCCTGTGGTGTGATTCAAGATGGCGGCTAACGTGGAAAGACTTCAACAGCAAATTCAAAGCGAAATAGAAAAGTTTAAAGGAACTCAAAATGGTAAATAAGCAAAGAATTCGTATATAGACATTTTAAAGGTTAAATTGACGCTATAAAATTGTTATCTTGTGTTCATGTTGTCAGATTTTCAGAAGTCAGCCATTGCAAGACAAAAACTTGATGTTCAAATGACAGAAAACACTGTTGTCAAGGAGGTGTGTATGGGCTATGGTTACTAGTAAACGGCCATTTTGGACTGTATACAATAGTATAGGTATTAATTAAAGTAAAGGCTTTGCCAGTCACACGGTCTTGCAGCATCACAAACTATAGTTTAAAAACCAGGCAAAGCCCTGACAGTTATTTAGGGTGGTGTAGCTATTAATGCAAAAGTCACTGCTTCAATTAGGTAGTTGGTGCCACTTAAAACTAGTTTACTGAAAATAAGGGAAACTTGTCTTAGTTGATGTGCAAGTTCACTTCTTCACAGAAACAACTTTTTAGTGTAGCTGGAATCACTGAAAACTAGTTAGAAGCTTATTACTAATTTAAGTGTCCCATCACTTGGGTTAGTACAAATTGCTACTTATCTTAATTTGGAACTACTATTTACATTTGTTGAAGTGATAGGGGGTTAGGAGTGATTGGTAGTGGGTTTTGAAAATGACCTCTAAAAGTTATACATAAATTAATAGGACTATTACAGAGCAAAGCCCAAAAGTATGACCGGCGATAATTTATTCATATTTTCTCTACATCTTTTCAATCAACTCCTCTAGATTAAATGTCAACATTTCTCACTGTGAATCGAACACAAGACAAGAATGATGTCAATCTTCAGATGAATTTTGAGGTTAAAATAGCTAAATGAAGTCTATTTGAATCCAAAGCAGCTACAGACAAACATGTCAAAAGAATGTGAATAAATTATCTGATGTCACATTTTTGGGCTTTGCACTGTAAAGCTTAGTTGATTTCAACACTAACAGGTTCTTGGCAGCTAAGCTTATAAAAATGACCCTTAATAGGTGGTATATAGTCATGTTATGTAATTTACTCTTAAGCCAGTACCCTAAAAAACAACAAATATTTTCAACCCTAAAAGGGGTACTCATAATTCCTACTTCTTAGACAAAGGGAGAACCAGCCTCCTGGAGTCAGTACTTATAAGGTCGAAAAATAAGACCCTTGTGTACCTTTTAGGGTCTCGAACTGGCACCATACCTTTTAGTGTCAGTTTTTAAACTTAAGTTTATACATATTGAATGAATTATACATATTGTTAAATGTGGTTGTACCTTTTAGGGTCTGAAATCAGTATCTGAGTTAATTTATGCATACCTTTTAGGGTCATGTTCAAAACCGTCTGTCGAGCACCCCTATCCATTTTTTAAAGGAGTCCCCCCGGGGTGCTACTACATGTATATGATGCTTGTTGTCCCCAAAGTGAAGCTCTTTTTCATTCTATAGGAACTAGACAAGATAGAAGCAGATGGCAATGTCTATAAACTAATAGGACCAGTTCTAGTTAAACAAGATTTAGAAGAAGCCAAACAGACTGTAAGCAAGAGAATTGATTACATAAATGGAGAGATGTAAGTAATAACAACTATACTCAACTGTATAATGAGTAACAGTAAATAAGAATTATGAAATCTATGTTCACAATTAATGCTTTTATTGAGCATTCAAAGAGAACACATGTGGCACAGTAATAGCCCACATAGAACCTTTAGAACCTAATTTTTAAATTTAGCCTAAATAGGTTCTTATATAACTCTTATATAAATGGTACTTAAACCTTAATAGGTAGCGCTGGTTATCAAACGAACGTTGATCTACTTTGACCCAGGCTCGGCAGCTAAGCTTTTTGCCTCTAAAGGCTAGGTACCTAAGCTAAATTGTCAACGTTCGTTTGATAACCAGTGGGTTGTTGTCGTTGGGGTTTTCAAACGTTTTGTCTATTTATTGGGGGTTTCGGACTTCGTAAAGCGTAATACAACACATGAGGTAATAAAGCAGACATTACAAACTTTTAATGGTCTATATTGTGGTTTATTAATGAGTAATTTTCATTTGTTAGTAAATTATACAACGATCTATGTTTCGCTCGGAAATGTCATGTGTCCTATATATAGCTCATGATCAGCGGCTAATCATTACATAACTCCGCCCCCTAGTTGATTGACGGTCCACAAAAGACCAAATCAAACCGAAGTTTTCAAACAGCAGGTCGCGATACAACGAATATCGCTGTAATGACATCACATGAAAACCGAGAATACAAAGTTAGATTTCTGTTTTGATGTATTGTTGTCATGATTCCATATTCAGTAAGAGACAAGAAGGAATTATTAAAGATGTGGAGAAGAAGAAGAACGCCAGTAGAGATACCTTGAACAAGCTACAACAAGACTACCAACAAGCACTAACCAAGGCAGCAATGAAAGCATAACTTATTGGAAATAGGACATTTTTACTTTCTCTTGAAGGTATACTGTCAAATCTATTAATGGACTTAAGATGGACACCCACCTATGTTGAACAGACACTTCAAGACAGACACCATTCCTACTGAATTATTTCCTTCCCTTTTTGTTCCCTTCATTCCTACCTACCTACCTCCATTCCATTCCTTCCCTTCTTTCTTCCTTGATTCTTTCCATCCATTTTTCCTTTCTTCCCACCTAAGTTCCTTCCTTCCTTCCTACCTTCCGTTCTTCCTTCATTCCTTTCTCTCTTTCTTATTTTTTTTCTTTCTAAGCTTCTCTCTCTTTGTTTGTTTGTTTGTTCTTTTTTTTGTTTTTCATTCAGATATATTTATATTATTGCATTTTCTATTGTTCTTTTTTAGGTTTGTGTTGTCTGCAGTAAGCTCAACCAACAATGGTGAACTGTCTGTCAGACTTGCAGGTCTTGTGTGAAGATCATTGTGTATTATTATTATTTTATAACATGACTGTCATAGTAGCATTTTGAAGCACAATTAAAAATAAAATATGAGTCTTAGCAATCTTGATTTGATCCACAAATTATAATTTCCTTAATATATAACATTTAAACATATAAATGCAATTTTAGAATACCCTTACATTAAGCAAATTTACATAGAGTTATGAGTGGTTATAAAAATATAGGGCCTTCCATAATTATGCAGCCATTGAAGCATCCTCGGGAACCAAGGGTTAATCTTCTGTTGCTCGTTTCTCTCTTTGTTCCGGAAGTCAAAATTCAGCTCTTTCCTGATTGGTCGACCTTCAAGAAAGTCGTTAAATAAGTTTGAATTTTGACTTCCGGAACAAGCTCCAACAGACTACGTTCCCAGGGGTATTTATTCTGGGAGTGAGAAACGAGCGACATAAGATTACCCCTGGGTTCCCGAGGATGCCATTGAAGATCAGACAACAAGATGTTCAAGGTATTTTTCAACTGCTGTCAGTCAAAATATCAAAGTTACTGACTGACTATTTTGGTATTTGTATGTTGGTGCTTGCATAATTATAAAAGGCATTGTAACAACAACAGGTTCCCATTTAAATCTGTACTTTCCCATTTAAATCTGTACTTATCCAAATTGTGTTGATGTGTGCTAAACACACAGATCAACCAATCAGAGAAGTTCACTTCAGAAATGATATACTCTGATTGGTTGATCTGTGTGTTTAGCACACATCAACAAAATTTGCATAAGTACAGATTTAAATGGGAAAGTACAGATTTAAATGGGAACCTGTTCAACATAAATCACAACATGACAATGATGCTAACGGTGACATTGATCATGAAGCAAATGATGATGATTATGATGATGATGATGATACAAATTCATAATGACAATCTTCTGTGATTTTTCAAAAGTACCTATGATATGATAACACCACTGTTAATGATAACAGTGATGATAATAAATAAAATGATACTGATAATGGAGATGATAATAGGGATTATAATTTGAAGATAATGCAACTGTTACAAACATAATGATGACATTATTGATGATGATGATGATTGATGATAATCATTTAATACAGCCCGTAGAGCAATAGTGTAAACAGTAATACATTCTCACTGGCCATTGTCCCTCGGTCGATGATTAAGATATGGGAACAATAGGACTCCATTGTTCTAGGTTAAACAATGGAAATAGCAGCTGGGGCTGCCCCTCCCCGTGCTACGGTCCTGGAGACAATACTTCATTACAGCTTTACTTACCGGTATCTAAAATAGTTACTAATCAGTCACTAAAAAAGACCTATTACACGGAAGCAATTTTATTTCATGGATGTAACATTAGAGCTCTATGATGTACTCAACCAAATGATATCTAAAGTAGACTATTGTTACAATCATTATTTGATAAGAATACTCTATTTTGTTTTCATTGTTATTTTTATAATAATTTTTTCAATTTTTCAATATTTTGTTTTTGCTAGTTAATGCGATTATATATGACTAAAGTAGTTTCAACACAGAAGTGAAACATGGTCAAAACAGCCCGAGGTCATGTTTTTATATACTCTATTATATTTTCATTATTTTTTTATATTAATATTTTTATCTTTGTATTAAATGTTTTGCTTTTGCTATTTAATGCGATTATATATGACCAAAGTAGTTTCAACACAGAAGTGAAACATGGCCAAGTACGTCATGTTTTTACCCGCTGAGGTAAATATACTCTATTATATTTTCAATACTTTTTTATAATATTTTTTTTTTTATCTTTGTAATGTTTTGTTTTTGCTATTTAATGTGATTATACATGACCAAAGTAGTTACAACGAAGTCAGCAACGAAGTGAAACATGGTCAAAACAGCCCGAGGTCATGTTTTTACCCGCACATGTGGTAACACACAGCTGCGATCTATCGATCCGAGCCGAGCAAAAACGGAACCAGATATCATACAAAAGCAACACTTGTAAAGACTCTATTCTATTTTTATTGAGTGCTCTTTTAAAGTACGTTGAGCGGCTCAAAAACGGCACGTTTCGTTCAATAGACTCATCTTCTATTGTGAAAGCTGATTGACACCGTACGATGTTAATAACTTCCCTAGGAGCGGAAAATGATATTTTTACGCTGAGATCTGTGACGTATGTCCTGATGTGACATGTATCATATTTACGTACGGCACAATGCTCTCGATGTATTATAACTTACACTTGATTGAAAACCCTTAAAATGGATCTAGTTTTGGCCTTGTATTGATGAAACTTGAAGGAAAGGACAAAATGGCGGATTCTAGACGATTAATGGTAAAGGATTTAAAGATTTTGATATGAGTAGTCTACCAAGAACCAAGTCACCAACTCGCGTAAGTTTGTACTATCGCGAGATGTCTGCAGTTTGATGGGTTAATATTGTCATAAAACAGTGTAATATGTGTTTGCTCACTAGGCAAGTTTTAATTTAATTCATTCGTGATGTCCATTGGAATCCTTTTCTTTGATTTTAAGCATTTATTATACAGGAATTTCATTAAAATATAAGATATTATAACTCGGAATAATTTAGTGCTATGTGGACTGTATCTCTTAGCTGAAGCACTTATGATTCAACTACTTAGCTTAGGTTTTAATTATATGTTATTTATGTTCTATATTCTACCCTGCATGTAAGAGCTATCCTGTTAAGAAGTTTTGCGGATGTGTGTAAATTAGTCGCCATGCAGTCTTTCAAAACAAACAGCAAATTATCGAGCTTCATGCAAGTCACTTCATTCAAGCCTACTTCTGTTTGAACTATTTAACATCCCAATTTATTTACTTATTCATTGATATTATTGTCTCTTCTCTAGACATCTTTTCTTCGAGAAGAAAGGGAAGAAGGCGCTATTTACGGGCTGTCATTGAAAAAAGTTCGCTACCGCAGCAGTGGCAGCGACACCAACGAAGAACCGGTTTCTCATTTACAATGGGAGACAGTTCTAGTCAGAAAAATCAAAGCTGGCACGTTAGCTAAATTAGTAGAAAACTTAGTGCCACAGAAAGATGGATCTTTGGAAGAAATGGATCCAGGTTTTTTGATGGCTTTTTTGTCAACCTATCGCGCTTTCGCCGAAGTTGACAATGTGTTGGAATTACTTCTAGAAAGGTCAGTCAAAGGGTTATGATTTGTGTATATTGTCATTTTGTACGTGTTTACATATTTGCTAGCTTGAAAATTAAATTTTCAATGTAAAGTGCAGTATGCCAGCTGTTTCAATTAATATTTAACTTGAGCTTTTGGTTTGGCTTCTTGTCGATATTTAGAGAAGAGGGGAGGGGAGGGGATATTCACCACCACAGGAAGCCCAAATATATTTTTCTTTGCACAAAAATAACAAAGTTTTAAAAGTAATCTTAATCGAATACAAGCTAATTTAAATAAATACTTATTTACACATTTCTTTTAAAGAAATCATAATCATTTGAAAATACATATAGGTTGATGTAGTGTTTGTATTGTGATGCTGATCGATTTGCCAACTATTTTCAAAATAGATTTGTTAATTTTCTTTGTTCTAATAACAATTAATGGTTGGTTGGCCAAACCATAACAAAATATGGCACTGTATGTTCACCTATTGTGTGGAAATATAGTCATATCATGCAAATGTTTTGTTGTATGTAAAATATAGACAAGCTCAGGCAAATATTATTTCAAGTAAATAGTAATTAAGAGCCAATATATCCCTGGGGATATCAATAAATTCAAAATTGTATATTTAAAACTCTTTATTATTGAAATATTTTGTCTTTTTTAACAATATATATTACTTTTAATTAAAGGTTATCATTGTTATTTTATAATATGATATATATTCAATTGAGTTTGTATTAAATATGTACAGGGCTGTCAACCCCAGACGTGTTCAAACCTGAAGATTCCCGATAATTCTAAATTTTTTTAGCCATTTTGTGCGATAATTTCTGAATTTCCGCCATTTAATTTGTCTTAATTTATCAATTTTACCGATTATCCGGGAGATTTGACGCCAAAATCATGAGACCGGGAGAAACGATCCAAAATCTTGAGACTCCCTGATTATCCGGGAGAGTTGACAGCCCTGTATGTAATTGAACAAATGGTAATGTTTTTCATTGAAGATGTCTTAAAGCAAAAGCAAACAAGCAAGAAAATCCAGAAGAAAGTGACATAATTATCAGGTATAAGAACACAAAAATACATTCTTTTAGAAAATCAGTTGGTTTTACATGATAACGTGAATTACATTCTTTAGATCTTGTCTTCAGCATGCAGTAATGTATCAAATGTACTCCTCAATGAATACCCGGTTACCAGAAGCTTGACAAGCTTTACATGTCAGTCAGGAAGTTTGTCAAGCCTCTGGTGACCAGGGTACTCAACCAACAATTGAACCAGTTAAAAATCTATTCCATTCCTTTACGTTACACCACACCACACCACACCACACCACACCACACCACACCACACCACACCACACCACACCACACCACACCACACCACACCACACCACACCACACCACACCACACCACACCACACCACACCACACCACACCACACCACACCACACCACACCACACCACATTACATTGACACCACACTACACCACACCACCAAACTTCACATCACTAAACATCACACCACACCACACCACGAACCACACCACTTAACACCACACCACTAAACACCACCACACCACATCACCACGAACCACACCACCAAAAACTACACCACCAAAAACTACACCACATTGTATAATATTACATCACATTACATTGCATAACTTAGGTTGTTAATTACGGACCATATATTGTGTATTTTAACAGGGGCCTTATAGGAGTGATGATGGTGTGGTTAGAGCAGTTCTCTTCAGATTTCAATAAACCACCTCACTACACTAATCTTAAAAGACTAAATACATTTGTCGATGAGGAAATGGGGGAAGAATACACTAAAGATTTGTCCAAGAAAATCAAAGAAAAACTACAGACATTCATTATCACACCTTACGAAAGCGAAGGTACGTTGACTTTCTTTTTAATTTGAAAGTGGTTGTATGAATGAAAATTAATGAGTGGATGAATGAAAAGGTTGATTAATAAATAAATGAATAAATGAATGGATGGATGGTTGCCAGGTTGGATAGGTGGGTGAATAATTGATGAAATGAAAGTATGAGTGAACATACTATTGATTGCACGAATGATGAATGAAAAGGATATTCACGTCAACAGAGAAGACAAAAATCTGTGTGCACAAAAATGTTTTTTTTTTTTCATATTTCTAAGTAGGGGCATAATTCATAAGAGCACGTAACTCAAACATATACAATAATTTCACTCTTCCAAGTTCTCAATTTTGTCTTCAACGCTTTTGGGCATGGTATCACATAACTCAATAAATGCAATACCTCAACAACATCAACAAACGAGAACAAGAACAAGAAAAACAACAACAACAACAACACAAACGAGAACTACAACAACAGCACAAACGAAAACAACAACAGCACAAACGAGAACAACAACAACACAAACGAGAACAACAACAACAACAGCACAAACGAGAACACTGAACAACAACAACAGCACAAACGAGAACACTGAACAACAACAACAGCACAAACGAGAACAACAACAACAACAGCACAAACTAGAACAACAACAGCACAAACGAGAACAACAACAACAGCACAAACGAGAACAACAACAACAACAGCACAAACGAGAACAAAAACAGCACAAACGAGAACAACAACAACAGCACAAACGAGAACAACAACAACAACAGCACAAACGAGAACAACAACAGCACAAACGAGAACAACAACAACAACAACGAGCAAAACAAACATCAATGGGCGAGCGAACCAATTGTCTTATGAAAGGATATTTGTATCGCGGGCGCACGAAACCCCAACGGCTGAAATCTTATGTTTTATGCTGTAACACAGGAGAACCGATGAGCTTTCGACTGTCCATGGTGGAAGAGATCGACTACACCGTCGAAGCTGACAGAAAACAAGGTTCTAACGAAGGAATAGACTTCTTAGCTATCAAACCGACTTCGTTTGCTGAGCAACTAACGCTTATGGACGCTGTAAGTTTAGATATTTACTTAGCTGACGTTGCTAAAAATTCATATAGATCTCAAAATTCTTTCTGCCAGGCACAGCCGCAGTGTTGTGTTTAAATAGATATGAAGGTCAAGCGCTGTACATGGATACAGTATAAGTCTCTTGTATAAAGAAAGTAAAAACGCAATAGCCATGATACGTTATCGCAAGAACGCAATATCTGTGATAATTTATCGTATAAAAACGCAATAGCTGTGATGCGGTATTGTAAAAACGCAAGGGCTTTGATACGTTATCGTAATAAGTTAATAGCCATGATACCTGATTGAAAAAAAATGCAATAGCTGTGATGCGTTATCGTTAAAACGCAAGGGCTTTGATACGTTATCGTAATAAGTTAATAGCCATGATAACTTATTGAAAAATACCGCAAAAGCTGTGATGGGTTATCGTTAAAACACAAGGGCTACTTAAATCATGTCTGACAACCATATCTACCACAATCACGAACATTGTAAACCTTTCTTTATCGACTGGTCACGTGCCTCCATCACTGAAAACTGCCTGTGTTGTACCTCGACTAAAGAAGTAATCCCTCGATCCTGAGGATTTTTCAAGTTATCGTCCTATCTCCAATTTATCGTTCTTATCAAAAACGTTGGAAAGGGTTGTGGCTGCGGAACTTAACACCTATCTGCTTGAGAACAATCTTTTTTCATCACTCCAGTCAGCATATCGAAGTCACCACAGCGTTGAAACTGCTCTTCTTCGTGTCACTAACGATTTTCTAATGGCTCTTGACAATGGAAAAGAGGTGTTTCTCGTCCTACTCGATTACTCGGCTGCATTTGATACAGTCAATCATTCCATCCTCCTACATCGACTCAAGAATCGTTTTGGAATATCAGGTACAGTCCTGTGCTGGTTAAAGTCTTACTTGAGTAATCGTACTCAGTACATCAGTGTTAATGGCTCTAATTCTCCATCTACTTCACTAAGCCACGGAGTTCCACAAGGATCGGTTTTGGGACCGCTACTGTTTACATTGTATGTTAGTCCAATCGAAGATATAATTAAGCATCATGGTTTAGATGCTATGTTCTACGCAGATGACACACAGATATACGTTACCCTTAATCCAAAAGAACGATCTACAGATCTTCAACGACTAGAGAAATGTGCTGATGACATAAAATCATGGTCAGAAGAAAACTTCCTTGTCCTCAATGAATCAAAAACTGAGATCCTTCATGTATTTTCCAACTTCTCACGTAATGTTCCCAGTTCACCTGAAGTAAGAGTGGGAAACTCAACTATGCTATCCAAAGGACAAGTTAAAGACTTAGGTGCTTTCTTCGACAATCACATGAACATGAATTCTCATGTCAGCCATATTTGCAGTAGTGCTTCCTTTGCTCTTCGTAACATTGGGAAGATAAGGAAATACCTAGATCGTCCAACTACTGAGCGCCTCGTTCATGCATTTGTCAGCTCTCGACTTGATAGCTGTAACAGCTTGCTATTTGGTTTGCCTTTGTATCAAATTGAGCGACTGCAACACATTCAGAACTCGGCAGCAAGGTTGGTTACACTTACCAGTATAAAGGAACATATTACACCGATTTTAAATGATCTCCACTGGTTGACTATACAGAAGCGTATCAAATTTAAACTATTACTACTTACGTATAAAGTTTTATCTGTGTGATCTAATTGTGCCATACAAGAACCAACGGAACTTACGATCAAATAAACAACATCTTCTAAAGGTCCCTAACTCAAGAACGACTACTTTTGGTGACCGTGCTTTTTCAGTCGGTGCACCCAGGTTATGGAACGCTATCCTCATGGACATTAAGAATGCACCGTCAATTGACATTTTCAAAAAAAAATTTAAAACTTATCTTTTTAAAGAGAACTAATATATATCAATCAATTTTTACTATTTTTTCTAAATTATTTTATCAATCTTGTAATAATATATTTGTTAGTGTATATATATTTTTATATTGTAAAAGCATTGAGATTTTTAAATGCGTATTTTCAAGAATTAAATATTATTATTATTTGATGCTTTATCGCAAAAAGTAAATAGCCATAATGCCTTATTGTAAAACCGCAATAGCTGTGATGCGTTAACGTAAAAACGCTGAAGTTATGCACATGCTGCACTATGTAGGCATAAAAACGCCATGCCTGTGCGAAAATAGCGGCCACTACATGTCTGAATTTTTTCTTTTTTCCATAGGAGCTGTTCCGTAAGGTGATCACGTGGCATTGCTTAGGGTCCGTCTGGTCCAACAGACGAAGAAAACATAGAAACAATACAGTCAAGAATACTGTTGATCAGTTCAATTCTGTGCTATTACGAGTAATAGCGACTATACTCGTGGACCATTCTAAGAAAGGATCCAAGCCTAGTAAACGTGCAAAGCATATTACACACTGGATAGACATAGCACAGGTCGGTGGAATTATTAATATACACTCATTTAAATAAAAAACACGTTGTCGCGGCTTAAGCAGCAAGCATCAAGTCAAGACCGAAATTACTATAGGTAATATAATGAAATTTGTAACACCGTAAGAAATGTTGACTTGACTTTACTGATGTTTCGAGCTTTAGCCCTTCGTCGGAGTAAAAGTTTTTTGTCTTTTACTGCGACAAAGGGCTAAAGCTCGAATGGTCAGTAAAGTCAAGTCAACATTTTTTACGATTTTACAAATTTCATTCTATTACCTATCGTTCCACAAATATTAAACTGACGACGTTGCGCTTTACTGTATGTTTCTTGTTTTCATCAGGAATGCAGAGACTTAAAGAATTTTTCCTCGATGAAAGCAATTATATCAGGTCTACAATCTGCTTCAATTCATCGACTTAAAAAGACATGGATGCATGTACCAAGGTAAGTACTTGCGTTTACGTTGATGATACGTACGTAAACCACAACGTTTATGTTTGATAAACTGATATTTGATGTAGAGGTAATGAGTGTGGGGCTAAGTCTTCCAAATTAACCAAAATGTGATTTATATATTTATATTTGTTTCAGAGACTGGCAGCTTTTATATACTGAATTAGCATCGATATTCTCTGAAGATAAAAACCAACAAATGAGCCGGAATTTGCTAATGAAGGTCTGTGGAATACAGCACACATATAGCGTTATAATTATTGCGTAATGAATAATGACGTCATTGATTGGCAACACTGACGTCATCTTTCTATATGACGTCATATTCTGGAATGATGAGCAAAATTGAACATTTGAATTTGTATTCTGTGGATTGTACGTGTAGTTCAGCCAGATATTATAATGGTAAAACTGACTTGGATTTCAAAGGATCTATTTACATTTTGTGCCGTTTTGAACAACTTTTTAAAACGATTTTGGGGTTTATCTTGGTTGGTCTAAGGAGTGAGGTTACATTAACTTTGCGAAACTCTAGAAAAATACGTGCACATACACAACTCCTCTGGAATGCATGCGCTTCAACGTATCCAACATTCCTTAAGCGCTGACATGACAAAGTGAAACAGAAATAGACACCTTTGTGCACTCAGACATGTACCAGCGTCTATGAAAATACACCACTATAATATGTGTAGTGACGTCATTGTACAAACAGAAATAGACACCTTTGTGCACCCAGACATGTACCAGCATCTATTAAAATACACCGGTACCACTATAATATGTGTGGTGACGTCATTGTACATTCACATTTCTCGTCTGAAATTTATTAACAACAACAACAACATTTTATTTTTACCCTGCATAATTACAAGATTTCATAGAATAGGTTATTTTTAGGTAGTGGTCCTAACTAATAACTTTATTAGTTGTTAGGGCCATTTATTTTCATCCATATATAAAATTGTATGTATAGAATTAAACGTTTGTAATTTTCCAAATTAACGTTATTAAAATTCACGCAGTGATAATGCCTTTAAGTTTCAGCAGTATAAAGAAGGCTTTTATTTATAACAAAACCTATTCCTGATCCAAATCAATGTTGGTTGGCCTTGAAAATGTCACAGGCTATCGGACTAGAAACCTCAACATTATAACTAACATTGCTCTCGATCCTCAAATGCTAATGTTTGTTGATTCACTTACTAACTCAGTTACTTGCCTTCTAGATAGTTTACTTATTTACTTGCTTACTTACTTACTTTAACTGCTTACTTACTTGCTTACTTACTTGCTTGCTTACCGTTTTGTAATTATTTATTAAAAAATTACTTATTTAGACTGAATGTTCTTTTTCGATGTAGGAAGGAACAGCGAAAAGATCAGAGGCAGAGGTTCCCGGATTGAAACGACTCAATAGTTTAAAGAAACGTCGATCAAAATTTTTTAATGCGGTAGGTTTTTATAATAATATCGATGTTTGGGCTTCCTGTGTTAAAGATGCCCGTGGTTGAGATTGGTTTAGATATGAGCGCCTTTTTCAAAAGGATTTACAAAGGAGAATACAGTTGAACCCCGTTAATCCGGCCACCGAAGGGACAGTCCAAAGTGGCCGTATTAACTTGGTGGCCGCATTAAGCGGGTTAATTTTATAGAAAATGTATGGGCATGCATTTCGTCGGGACCTAAAAAACTGGCCGCAATAACGGGGTGGCCGTATTAAGCGGGTGGCCGTAAGGCGGGGTCCCACTGTACTGTTTTTGGGCAAGTACAAAACTAAGTTTTTGAATGACAAAGGATTTCAGTTCCCTTGACCACAAACATGGCTGCTATGAAATCTTTCTATACGGACAAACATTATGGCTATGAATAATGAAGAAATAGCGTGCTTTATAACTGCACACAGCACAGCAAGCAGGTTTTATATTTCTATATGAAACTAACATTAGTTGACGTGCATGCTTTATGAAAGCTCACAGCACGCGCGTTTGCATGTTGATTAAATACGTCATTCAGAATGCATGACTGATTTCTAATAGTTGTTTTATAAACATGAATAGTTGTATACTAGCTGGCGTGCAAAGGACTGGCTAAGGTGTGCCATAATCTTACAAATCTCATAGGGTGAGGGTGCACCTAGCCTCCACCGCAGGCATCTCTCTGTAGGAGTCTGGGAACAAATACAAAAAAAATGAACTCTCCTCATGGTCAAAAAGACCGCTACAAAAGAAGCCCAAATGTAGAGAAAAGGAGTTACCTGCGGAGAGGCTAGGGTGCATCAGGGATCTCTTATACTACCAATGTTTTAAAATACTTACTGTGCTTAAAGCGCAGTTGAAGTCACAATGCAATTTTCTCGGTAACCTGTCTCACAATGCTTGAAAATGTGTTTTTGTATATTGCTGAGCTCCGTTGCGAAACGGTAAAAATCAATTCTACTTTGTCAATGGTGTCTGCTACAAAAAAAGTATTGCGAGACAGCCTCTTTTGCACTGTGAAACTCTTCATCAACTTGTGCCCAACGCCATCGCGATATAAGTTGCTGAGCAGCTTCTTTAACGTTAACTGAATGTAAATTGCTATCATTTGCGTAGGATGCCATCATGCAGGGTACTGTACCGTACTTGGGGACGTTTCTGACAGATTTGATGATGGTTGATACTGCGCACCCGGACTACGTAGAGGTAAAATATTTACGTAATACGTAACGACGACTAAGGACAACTTGTAGTAAAAAGACGTATGTACACTGTATAACGTTAATAATGCGGATACTTTTACACCAATGCAAACACAACGTAGCACATACGTAAGACAATGTATACGTAAGTAAAACGTTGAAGGAACTCGCAGACAACTACTAGAAAATAAGACGTAAATAAGACTTGTGTAAAACGGTGAAATTATTTAATACAACGTAAAGACAGCGTAAATATAACGTATTGAACACACGTAAATCACTACGTAAAGCGCATCTTGAAGGATACCGACGTGAATGCTTCTTTTTCTTAATCATGATACTGACCTCTCTCTATTATTCAGGATGGAATGATAAACTTTGACAAAAGGCGAAAAGTGAGTGTTTTGACTTAAGGGCTGTTTATATGAAAGCGAGTTGTCCCTGCTAGCCGGGATAACTCTATTGTCTTGTATTCCCCAGGGGACTGAAAACAATAGACTTATCCTGGCTACCAGGGACAACTCGCCCTTATATAAACAGCCCCTTACTGTCAATCTTGCAAAGGTTGATCAGCTATTTGTTCTTGCTGTTGTTATATAAATTCACATTATTATTGTTTAAATCAAAGAGGTGTTTGTAGTTCGTGTGAATATTTAGGACGATTAGTTTCGTTTCTGTTACTCCTGAAGACGACCCAGTGTGGTCGAAATCTCGACATTAAAAAATGTTCAGAAATAGGTCGAAGTAGCACCATGTTTATTATTATTATTGTTGTTGTTATTGTTGTTGTTGTTGCCAATTTTAGTGTTGTTGTTGTTAATAAAATTATCAATATATTTCATCATGGATTGTGAGAAATAGTATGTTATTCATTTGTCTCACGAATGTTGAAGGTTTGGACATCGACGTTTCGACTGCTTCTGCTAATCTTCGTGAAGTCTTCATTTGATTCTCTGTAGACTAGCAGTAGCAGTCGAAACGTCGCGGTTTCAAACCTTTGACATTCGTGAGACAAATTAATAACACACTATTCATTTATTATTTTGTTGTTGTTGTTGTTGTTGTTGTTGTTGTTGTAGCTTTATTGTTGTTGTTAATCATTGCATGCCTGCCCAATCTAAGTTTGAAATATTGTGGCACATGTCATTCAGCTTATGATTCTAAGTCTCCTATAAAACTGGTCTTTCTTTATTGGTGGTTTCTTTAATAATGGCTACTTTCTTTCATTTTTATAGGAGTTTGAAATTATAGCTCAAATCAAACTACTACAAGAAGCTGCCAAAAATTACACTATCGTACCCGACGAGAAATTCAGACATTCATTTGATTCTCTGAAGACCTTCACTGAAGCAGAGTAGTAAGCGCTTCCTTACTTACAGTTATTTCCAGTCAAAATGGTTGCCCAAGAGGATAGATCATTCTAAAATACATGGAATATTTGTCTACAAATAGGATTTTTATGTACCATTGTTGTCTGGTTTTATAGAGGGAGATACATAAATACACCTATTTCAAAAAGGTTGTCCATGACGATAGGTCATTCCCAGACGGAAAGGAATTATAGACATAACCTAATTCAAAACGGTTGTCCAGGGCGTTGGTCATTCCAAGGCGGAAGGGAATTATAGACATACATCCATTTCAAAAAGGTTGTCCAAGACGATGGTAAAAAACTGAAGGGAATTATAGACGTACACCTTTTCATAAAAGCTGCTCATGATCACTTTCCTCATTTTTGGAAACATTTTTGACTAAGTAGGTGTATGTCTGACATACCATTCCTATGTCTTCTTTTTGTGGTTAATATCATGTATTTCCGTTTTTAAGCTTCAACCTTTCTTGTGAACTGGAAAAAGAATCAGTGAAAAAGAGAAATCCAAGAGTCAAATTAAGGTAAGTACCTTTAACCAATCATAGTAGACACACAAGGCTACCAAGTACGGAATGCCTTCTCCATAAAGTAGGAAACAAATAGGAGACAGTTGTAGGGGGGGGGGGGGGGGGGGGGGGGGGGGGTTATAGGGCCTGCGGAGGGTAAAAACGGGGGTATAACCCCTCCACTTTTTGCTCCGAAAAAAACAAATAAATAAGTAACAATTTGTATTTTTTCTTCTTCACAATTTGTCCAATAAGCGGTACAGAGGTATATTATAGTGGTTACAAAAAATGGCATTGTTTGGCATGTATTTAGTTGCTTTACCAAATATGGAATTGTTTAATTTTTGTTTACCATAAATGGATCGGATTCCTCTGAATATGTTTTAAACTTGGGAACCATGTACGGGATAAAGGTATGCCAAACTAGTTTAAAAATAACCTTTTTTATGTAGGAGAAATTGCAGTGAACCAGACATTGCATCGCTCGACCTCAACAGCTTGGCACCCTCTAGAGGGACGTTAAGACGTCAGGAATCAAAGTCATCAGAAAACTCACCAGTATTACCTAGACACCAAAGACATGTGAGTACCAATAATACGTTATTAATGTACAAGCGTTTAAACTAGTATAAGCGGCGTCGCTGTTTCAAGGGAAATGAATGGATGTCATTATGCGGAGCAGTATGAGCATCCAAAAGACAATATAAACACCCAAGAGAAATTTAATCCAGAACATAATAATAATTATAATAATTTAATAATTTATATTGCGCAGTATACATATAAAGTATACTATATTGCGCATAATAAAATGGAACCGCACCAACGTTTTGCAAAAAAAGATCTTATGAACTCTACTATTTAGATAGTTTTTTTCAGGGGCTGGCTGTACGAAGCCTGAATAGCGCTATCAACCCCATAAATCCCTATCAAACGGATAAAACCTATACAAATCCTATACACTGGATAACTCTTATCTGGTGGATAACTTTATCCAGGCTTCGTACAACTGGCCCTTGATGTTTTATAGATTATGACCGCGCGCCACTGAATTGTTTCGATCAAAAATAAAAGTACTATTGGGTCCAGCCTCTTGGTCCAGCTCTGAAGTAAAGAAATTATGAACTTAAATTTAAAGAAATAATGCAATTGTCTCGTCTCTAAACTATTTATGTTCTCTAATCCTCTTGTAATTTGTGAATTTCTTTCTAGAGCTCCAATGGTTCAAACTCCTCATCTTCTTCAACCTCATCCAAAGAAATATCGATCCCATTAAAAAGATCCTCTTCACCTTGTTACAGAACACTTGCCACACGGCTATCATCACCAGCCTCTTTATCTGCATCACCGCCCATTCGAAACTCTCTTTACGCGGACTGGGAAGGAGGGCATATAATTCGAGTCAGCATGGAGGACAATCGCGATAGTGGCCTTCTTTACAAAGGAGTATGGGTATGTTCAATGAAATGAGATGATTGACATAGGTTCAAGGTGCAAGTTTCACACACAAAAAAGTAGAATAAACTAGTTACAAAAGAGTGAAGTAAAATCACATAGTTTGTATATGTACTCTTTGCTATTAACAAAACTCCATATGCCCACCTTATATAAGGCTGCAAGTGAAACTGAGCACATGAACTATTTGGCTTACGGCCTCATTTGAGCGGAAGGGCACAACGTAATTGAATGGCGGGGACAATGGCATTGCTAGATAAGTTGCTGAAAAGTTGCACTATGTAACAGCGCCTTAACTTCAAGGAGATCCTTGTATATGTTATAATTTAGGCAAAGTTGACAAACTGTTTGGTGTCTTTTAGCTGGCCCAAGACGAACGAACTTCATCTGTCATACAAAAGTGTTTACAAAAGCACAACATATGTGAGAAACCAACGGATTACGACCTGGTACAGCAATTACATAATGATAGTAAGTAACCTGGTACAGCAATTATATAATGATAGTTAGTAACCTGCTACAGCAATTACATAATGATAGTAAGTAACCTGCTACAGCAATTACATAATGTAAGTAACCTGGTACAGTACACTGCAAAAACGGCTGAGTAGATACACCTCACTATATTGAGTTAAGGTTACGGTCCACATTCGCGGTGTGCTTTCACATGCTCTCAGTTAAAAGTGTGTTTACCGCGTCATTTTACAATAATAATAGACATATTATATATCATTTTAAAGTTTATATGACAGAGAATAAGACTGTGTATGTTTTGTTGTATACAACAATTTTCTGTAAGGTATGCTCTTCGAAAAACCTCAAAATTGACCGCTTTCAATGCGAGTTGTTTAAAAAAGTATAAGTCAAAAATCTCATACTGCTTTGCCGTCATTTCTTCGATATGTCAATCAACACATATTGGTCTTCAAAACCGTGTCCAGTTTTTTTGATAAAATGCTTAGTTTTAGAGTTATGGTCCATTTTGTTATTTAACTTGAAGTTTTAACAATGAGTCGACTTTGAAACACATTTATTCAAGAACGAAGCATTTTATCGAAAAAACTGGACACGGTTTTGAACACATGTATGTGCTGATTGACATAATGCAGAAATGACGGCGAAGTAGTAGGAACTTTTGGACTTATACTTTTTTTAATGAAAGCGCTCGATTTTGAGGTTTTTCGTGGAGCATTGGTTAAAGATATTCGTTTTCTTAAAAAAACTTACATAGTCTTATTCTCTGTTATATAAGCTTTAAAATGATATATACTTTGTCTATCTTTATTGTTTAGTGACGCGCTAAACAATTTTTAACTGAGAGCATCCCGCGAACGTGGACGGTAACCTTAATCATGCATTCAGGATGACACTTTATAGTGAGTTAACCCAACTCTGTAGTGCGAAGATATCGAGTACATTGTACTCAATGGGCCGTCTACATTTATGTTTACTCTTAATAATGAGTTGGGCTCACTCACTATAAAGTGTCATCCTGAATGCATGATTAACTCAACTAGAAAAATGTGTTTGTCGCCATACTTCTATACGATGTATTCAAAGTCTTTTGGCTATTTGTATTTTTCAGATGAACTCGTGTTCCCAGATAACTGTAATGTTTATTATGCTATGAACCCAAAGGAAGAACCTTTTACTTTTAAACTAAGAAAAAAGACGTCCTGACAAAGTAAGCAGTTTGTTTTATCGTTATCGTCATCAATATCATTATCCTTATCGTTATTATCATCATTATCGTTAAATTATCATTTGTCATTATATGTTTGTAAAACGTCTTAAAACCTATAGGAAAGAAGATCTATACACTGCAAAACGCATTTGAACATGTTTCATTATAAATTATCATCATATTTAAAACACCCTGAGCATTTGTGACAGAGATCTTTAGCAGACAGATATTCTTATCAAAATACAATGTAAGCCGGAGTGAACCCAACCACTTGCATGCATGATTATTCCAGCAACTCTTACGACCAGGGGCCGGTTGTACGTAGCCTGGATAGCGCTATCCGCGGATAAAAGTTATCCACTGCATAGGTTTTTTATAGATTTTGTCCACTGGATCAAGGGCGCCAAAACGAAAAGTTCAGTGCATTGTGAAATGTTTGGACCTAGGAATATAAATTAAGTTTCACTTATCTCAAATATTGTCCAGAAAATGTGTAATTGTCCGCTTTTAATCACGATAATGTGCTGTATTCCACCACACCGACAATAATACCAACGGTCGTTTGAACGTTAAGATTGTGTGCCGCTGTACTAGCCGTTCAACGTAGTGCTGTCGCGAATATTCGTTATTCATTAGCCAACCACTAATTGGATTAAAATCGAATTCGCTCCTCCATTCACCTAAAGAGACAGGGGTAGGAAACAACCCGCGGCCCCTTTGTGGACTCGTCTGCTCAACTAATCGGATTATTTTGGCAGTACATAGGGTAATTTGTTTACACAGCGATGACTGATTCTTCTCCGTCGGTTGGGAAATCGGACGCCGAAGCGGGCTTCGTAATACATCGGGTGCTTGAAAAAGAACAAGTTTATAGTACAATTTGTACGTACTTAAACCGACGATAGACAGTGATGGAGTATTTTTAATGACCCGTGAATAAAGCGATCGGCACAAGAAACATCAAGCAACATTCACAAAATTAAAGGTAATTTGCCGTGTTTAATATAGTCATCGTAATTGTTTTTAGATATTGAGTTTAACGGCTATTGTTGAATTCAAAATATAAACGGCCAAATAACAGATTTTTATACGCAAGCACCCGATGTATTACGAAGCCCGCTTCGGCGTCCGATTTCCCAACCGACGGAGAAGAATCAGTCATCGCTGTGTAAACAAATTACCCTATGTACTGCCAAAATAATCCGATTAGTTGAGCAGACGAGTCCACAAAGGGGCCGCGGGTTGTTTCCTACCCCTGTCTCTTTAGGTGAATGGAGGAGCGAATTTGATTTTAATCCAATTAGTGGTTGGCTAATGAATAACGAATATTCGCGACAGCACTACGTTGAACGGCTAGTACAGCGGCACACAATCTTAACGTTCAAACTACCGTTGGTATTATTGTCGGTGTGGTGGAATACAGCACATTATCGTGATTAAAAGCGGACAATTACACATTTTCTGGACAATATTTGAGATAAGTGAAACTTAATTTATATTCCTAGGTCCAAACATTTCACAATGCACTGAACTTTTCGTTTTGGCGCCCTTGACTGGATAGGGATTTATCCAGGCTACGTACAACCGGCACCAGAACTGTTTTCGCTGCTATTATTCTCCTCATCGATATGTCCACATAAAAATAGATTTAGAGTGATGGTTTTTACTCATATTTCGTTTTTCAGGTCTTACTAAACAAAAAAAAGACTCCTCTTTTCCTAAAGCTTATATATTTAAGGCTATGCTGCCCCACGATGCACCTCGGTCTTGACAAGGTGACGTCATCGATGTTCGATTGCATGAAGATAAACAATGCCTCCCTTATCATCGCTGCCATGGATACTTGATACTGAACTTCTCGTCGTTCTTTTCTATGAAAGGCAAAGGAAGCCCACGCGGATGTGATTGGTATTGACTGTCAACACCAATCAATATTAAGTCCGTCACTCGTCGACTTGTAATGGAGAAGGACTGAGGACGAGTTGAAATGGGACTTGAACGAGTTGTATAAAACCAAGCTATAATTGTATTCAGAGATGCTTAGGTGGGTGCAACTTTGTGGCTTGCGTTTAAAGAGAACCGCAAGGACAAGTATTTTAAGGAAGGAATCAATTCGATGCACATTATGTTCTTGACATTTTAACTTTTTACAACACAGCGAAAAAACAAGTAAACTGATCCAGTACACAAATCTGACGTTCGTACGAACTCTATAAAAAAAATTAATCGCTTTTTTCTCAAAATATAATCAAAAATACAAAAGTATAAACTAATGGTAGCTTCAAGATATAACACAGGTTATGTACACGGTCGAAACTTCAAGCTTTTATATTCAGGGAATTTCTTATAAATCGACTTCAAACACTGTAGTCCGAAATTCCGAATGTTTACAATGGTAAATTTACTGCTGTGAAAATTTTGCCACACATGCGTAGTCGTTTGACTGTTGTGTTACTTTTTACATCATTTTGGAAAACTGGTGTAACTAAATATATGTAAATGGTTGTAAATTAAAAGTAAACGCTATATATTTCAATTTAAAAAGGTATAGTTAGGAATTAATATGTATTAATTAAGGTTATTAATAGAAATTTTAGAAAGATCATATTTTTTATTTTTTATGAATAAAAGTTCGCACGAGAAATAGTGTTAAATGTTCTTATTTATCTTTATGTTTTTATTTGTTTTTTTTTTAATGTTTATTCATTATTTATTTGTTTATTCATTAAGAAGTTATTTATTTACTCATTTTAACTATTTAACTATTTATTTTATTTATTTATTTATTTAACTATTTATCTATTTATTTATTTTATTTATTTATTTATTTATTTATTTATTTATTTATTTATTTATTTATTTATTTATTTATTTAACTATTTAACTATTTATTTATTTATTTATTAATTTATTAATTAATTAATTAATTAATTAATTTATTTATTTATTTATTTATTTATTTATTTATTTATTTATTTATTTATTTATTTATTTATTTATTTATTTATTTATTTATTTATTTATTTATTTATTTATTTATTTATTTATTTATTTATTTATTTATTAGCCTATGTACAGCTGTCCCCACCCCTCCCCTACTACGGAGAGAAACGGGGACGTCTGTATAACGGCGTTCATAATCGTGTTCCCAAATAAATTTGCATACTAATTAACGCTTGCGCAACAGGAGTAAACGTGACAATGTAATATGACATCTCTGTTACAATGGAAACTGAAATTCAATGTCGGAAGGTTAAATTTATAAAATTTTGTATCAGATATTTTTAAAGTCGCTTGTCTTGTTTAGTGAACTAAGCATCAAACACATTGAACGATCGGCTCCCAACGATTGTTGAGAGACCATGCAAGGTGAAAAATCGCGAACATGCATAACATATAAAGTTATTTTTATAAAACGGTTCAGTTGCAAAACAGTAGGAGTTATTTTCAAACAGTATCAGATGGCATGTTGTTGATTTCTCATTTGTTTTGAAATTTACATAAAGAATCGAAACTGAAGAATTTTAAAAAGGACTTCAAATTCAGTTATTACTTTCAATTGATATTGTGAAGAAGAAAAATTTACTAAGCCTAGTTTAGTTGCAGAAATAGTGTTATAAATACTTTCTAAATCATTTTATTCCATTAGCATTATCAGTTCCTGACTACAGATGATTTTGGAAGCATTATCGGTTAAAGGTTGAGGTCTGCATTTTGAAATCTACAAGTTTTGATTCATTTATACAAATTTACTAGTAAAAACAAATTAAAATTCCCAAATAAAATCGTTTATTCAACAATCATAGCAATCATGGCATTACTTGACTGACTGTACCTAACCAATCAGAAACTGGTATCAAGATCTTGAGAACCTCACGTGACCTCGGAACACCAGACGTTTCCTCAACGTTTCTCTCCGTAGGAGGGGAGGGGTGGGGACAGCTGTACACAGGCAAATTTTGTTACTTTTACTGACAATTTTTATGAAAATAAGCAATGTTTCCAAAATAAAATGTACGTTTCTCCGCTTTCTTTTCGGTAAAAATTATCCATCTATTAATATGCGCTGTGTTGCGTTACGTCACTCGGCCCTGTTATTTATTGAAGGGTGTAACAGTTCACCAACTGGGCTTCCTGTGAGCGTATTAGCTTATGCCATAGCGTGACGATATGTGCAACGAAGCACTTTCGTTTTCACTGCGGATAACAAGCCACCAGAACACTTTCTGTGGCTGTTTTATTTGAAGTAAATCCATCAAAATAACAACGAAATGAAGTAGGATAATCCAAGGTGACTACTGGGAGTTCTATCAACGGTTTGGAAGCGAAAAAAAAGACCTAGAACCATGATGTAACGGGCACACGGAAGTAAGACTTGTTTATGGGAACTTTAAGGTAAGTTTTGCCATTGTTTTAATCAATAGTTCTATATATTGCTGCAAATAATGGTGGTTGAAGACATTCCACATAAATGTGCTTAAATGGCAGAGATAATATTTTGAAACAAAATTCGAAAAACATTCCTGGAATCGTCTTCTGACATTGAATAGGATATACTATGGTCGGTTGTACGAAAGCTGAGTAAAACTATCCACTGGATCAATCCTTATCTAGCGTCTTAAAAACTGATACAAATTCTTCACTGTATAATTCATATCTGAGAATACAGCTAGTCTACGAATGCTTTAAAATAGCTCAATACACATTAGCTAAATCGTTATCCAACGGATAAACAACTGGTACACATTCGGTTACAGAAAAACTTAAAAACAATTCCTTTTAAGACTTCTTCCTATACACTGCAACGATGTCCAATTCGTGTGTCTTTTAAATCCTAGGGTATGGGTCGCATGAAGACGCATTATGCATGAATTACAGTCCTCTACACTGAATAAACCCTTACCAAACGGATACAAAAATTATACACTTTTAAATACTACATATTTTCCTGTGGATATTGTAATTTTTTCTCCACACTCAGTTGCCAGCAGAAAATTCGATTATGATTTTCTATCAATGCTTCCATGGAAAATTATTTCAAATTTGGCTGATTGCACGTGCCCACTAAATTTAGTCTATTTAACAATTAGACCCGCAGCCCGAATGGTCTACGAGTCAATAGCCCATGAGGCCGAGTCTTCGAGGCCAAGTGGGCTATTGACTCGTGGACCATGAGGGCGAGAGGTCTAATTGTTTTAGTATAAACCAACTAGAAGGTCAAACTTTGCCATATTTTGAAAGAAAAATAACATTTCAATCGTTTTATTTTGAAAAAATGACAGATAATCGAAAGTGAAAATACAGAGCGCGCGCTCAATGACGCGTGATGGCAAGTGAAAATGTATGGGAGGTTTTATGGAATCTTTTTTTGACGTCACACACTGGCCTCGGCTCGAGTCTGGCCGTCAAACTGGCCGCCTTGCACTTGTTCACATCGATGCCAACTTTATCATGTTTTGATGAAAAAAATTGCCTAAAACGATGTTGTGATTCTCAAAAATCAGAAACAGTGGAAAAACAAAAGCACAATCTGTCACATGAATAGGACTTGAGGACATTTTATGCTACTAACGAAAAAAGAAAGAAAAATATCAACACACCATCTTCGTGAAATGAATTAGCAATGGAGAAAAAATCTTCACAAATCATAACAAAATGCCATCGGATTTTCACCGGTCCTCCAAAGCAGTTAGGTAATATACATAAGTCAAATTCAAGAAGTTAATTTTGTTTGTAAAGTGAAGTAAATGTTTTTAAATTCACACGAATGTGTCTTGTACGACTGAATTTCAATATGGCGAACGTGACAAAAAGGACTTGTAGGCTTCGTGACAGACTCAAAGACTGTGTAAAAAGTTTTATAATTGAGATATCAAAAAATTTATTTGGAAAATAAAGTAAAATACCTAAAACTTGCTATCTTGATGTTCAAAATTTTACTTAATACGAAAAAGACTAAATAATTCTGCACTTTTTACACTTTGCCGATAGTTTCATAAAAACTTTGACGGCCAGCTTCGGCCAGCTTGTGTACACGCCACCAAAATACGTCACAAAAAAACCTCCCATTCAAAACACATCGAAATTCTCCACAGTTTTAGTCATTTTCTTCCTCAAGACTTTTGTTTTAACGGCTGAAAATAGCATATTTTTACTGCTAAAACTACTATACATATTTGAACAACGGAGGAATAAAGAAAAGTCCAAGAAAAGTTTTTTAATCTGGCTTTCTCAATCAAACTGAAGAATCGTGTGATGGCGTCATATCAGTAGCGCGCGCTCTTCAAGTCAAAATTCATTCACAAAACATCAAAATTATGTGCTTTTTTGTCATTTTCTTGCTCGTATTTGCAATTTACGATTTAAGGAAAAGCATTACATTTAGTACTAAGCTATTACAAGAAATAGAAGAAACAAGATACGTTTTCAAAGTTTACAAAACCGGCCCTTTTCGCTACTAGTGGTCTATCACTCAATAGACCATAGTAGAGTAGCCAATCAGAATGCAGGATACGTGATAGACCACTAGTAGGTTTATACTAATCACGCTTCGACTATTTTTCACTAATTTCTACTAATTTTCGACTAATTAGTTTTTGTGTTTCACGGTTATATTGTTTGCACTCTAATATCTATTTCACGGGTAGTTTAGTGTCTTCACTCTAATTCGTCCTTCATCAGTTGGAAGGAATTGGCTAAACAATGTTTCTTATGTAGGGCCCACAGTAATTGGCGTAAGCTGTTGTGGTGTCCCTGCCTTCGTATAAAGGAAAAAGCTAATAAAATAAAATAAATAAAATAAGTCGACATTAATTAACATGCAAGGTTTAGTCTAAAAAAACACTCCTTGACCTCGAGTCAGACATAACACTGACAGTTACTGATATGCTAAGTATATGACTGAAATACAGTTCTTTATTGTTCAGCTTTAGCCTCGATTGTACGATTTTAATCATACAAAAGAATAAATCACATGCTAGGCTAATGATAGACTCGAAACTGGAGTATTATGTACATAAATAACTTTTAATCTGCATGGGGTGAGGCTACAATTTTAAAATCAGAAGGCAGATGGCACCAGAGAAAGTGGGCAGAAGCCAGTTACATTGCTTCTAATAAAACACTCAATTTTTAATGGAGACAGTAAAAGAAAACTTCCAACTAACTATGTAGCTCTTTTGTAATTATGTTATCAGTTCTTCGTTCATAAGAACGTATTCTATTCCATCGTAGAATAGCGCGCACATTTGTTTGTATTCGCGCGATCGTGTTTTGCAACTGTTTTTACAGTTAAACTGTAACCTAGATGATGGGCTGTTAGGCCCGAAAGCTTGGAAAATAAAAACATTTTGGTTGAAGAAACGTTATACTATGAATGAAAAACCAACCAACAAAAAGATGACATTTGTGTCTATTTTTTTTACGGATCTACAAAACGCGTGACAATATTGCGCGACGGAAATTTCGCTTCCAATATCTCGAGAACGACATTTTTTCGGAAAAAAAAACTTTCCGGAATACAATCTTTCAAAAACATCTACAAAATACTAGAGGACTAGCTGTCTGTGAATGTTTAGATTTTAAGTTTTCACGCGAAAACTAAGGATTGAATTATGGAGTTGAGGAATACGATGGAGATGTTTGTTTGGAGGGTTTGGCATCATAAATCGACTTATAAGTTCTATTTTGATTTTTTTTTGCAGTTCCTCTTTCACGAAACCAACGAGCCAAACCGTTCAAAAACTATTTCAAAAGGCGCCATTATGGAATCATGGAAAGCCCAGCTTTTCAGCCGGTTTTGTGTAGCATGTGCAGTTTATCATTGTCTCACGTTAAATGATGAAGACATTATTTGTCTTTATGAAGAGTGTGCGGCAGTAGCTGTTTACCTAAATGATATCGTTACACAACGAGTCGTTTATATGTTGCTTGGGCCCTTATATGAGAAAATCCACCAAACACCAAAAGCAATTGAGTATTATAAAAAGAAATTGCAGATTGCCTTTGAAGTAGGAAACCGAAAGATGGAAGGAGAAACGTATGAAAATTTAGGAAATGCCTATCGCTCAATGGGGAAGTACGAAGAGGCAATCGAGTATCACGAAAAGAGTTTAAACATTGCCAAATTGATAAAACCCAGAAGAAGCGAAGCGGTGTCTTACTGCAATTTAGGGAATGACTACCAGTATTCAGGAAATTTCCAAAAAGCTGTTGAATACCTCGAAAAGTGTCTTGATATTGCTATCCAGATTAGAGATAAACAATTGGAAGGAGATACATACGGAAGTTTAGGAAATGCTTATCTGATGCTTGGAAAACCGACAAAGGCGTTGGAATACAGTCAGAAATACTTGTCAATTGTTATTTCGTTAGGTGACAGACTTGGTGAAGGAGTTGCGTGTAAAGAACTTGGTCGTGCCTACAATGTATTAGGAGAATATCATAAAGCAATCGAATATCTTCAGAAGTGTCTTGATATCGCAACTGAAATGGGTGACAAAACAATGAAAGCAAAGGCTTGTTGTAATTTAGGATATGCTTTCCTGTCGCTGGCAAGATACCAGGAAGCAATAGAATACCAAGAGAAACACCTTGACATTGCAATTGAAATAGGTGACCAGGTGGAGGAAGGAGCCTCTTACGTGAGCTTGGGTAACATCTATCAGTCATTAGGTAATCCCCAGCAAGCCATAGATTACCACAATAAAAGCCTTAGTCTTGCTGTTAAGGCTGGTGATAGAGCATTAGAAGGATTGAGCTACGGAAACTTAGGAACTGATTTTCAGTTATTGGGAAACTTCCAAAAGGCAAAGGAATACCAAGAAAGAGGTTTGAACATTGCTGTTGAGATGGGTGACAACAAAAATGCAGGAATAGCTTACGGAGGGTTAGGAAATGCTTACCAATCACTGGGTCAATTCCAAAATGCCATTGAATGCCATACAAAGCGTCTCAATATAGCTATTGAGATAGGAGATAGGAGAGGAGAAGGAGTTGCTCTTGCAAATCTAGGCTTAGCTTATCACTCACTGGGAAAATATCCCGAGGCTTTAGAATACCATGGAAAAGTCTTGCACATCGCTGTAGAGATTGGTGACAAAAAGATTGAGGGAGTGACATTGGGAAACCTAGGAAAGGTCTATAAGTCTTTAGGCAATTACTCTAAAGCTATTGATCTTAACGAACAGCAACTAGCCATTGCAATAGAGATTGGAGACAGAAATAGTGAAGGTGCCGCTTACGCCAACCTTGGAAATGCCAATAATTTCTTTGGAAAATACAAAGAAGCGATCCAGTTTCACGAAAAATCTCGTTTAATCTACAAAGAGATTGGAGACGTGCATGGCGAAGGAAAAACCTGCGGGAATTTAGGTAATATTTATGTGTCATTAGGACAATACCCTACGGCAATTGAACATTTCAAAGAATGCCTAAGTACTGCTTTATATACAGAAAGTAAACAACTTGAAGGGGGAACTTGTTTAAACTTGGGTATTGTTTACCAGTGCTTAGGAAAGTACCACGAAGCAAAGAAATATTTCGATAAATGTCTTGAAATTGCTGTGATGATTGGGGACAGGAGGGTGGAAGGGGCAGCTTATGGACACCTTGGAAATGTTTATAATTTGTTGGGAAAGTACCAAAAGGAAATTGAGTACCACCAAAAGAGTCTCGATATTGCATTGGAGATAGGTGACAAGCTTAGAGAAGGTAACTCCTACCATAACCTAGGATGTGCATATCAAACATTAGGAAAACATCTTCAGGCGAAAGATTATTACGAAAAACATCTCAAAATCGCTCTGGAGATTGGATACAAAACGGATGAAGGCACAGCGTACGGAAGCATTGGCAATGTCCATCTAATCTTGGGTGAATACAAAATAGCTATTGACTACCAAGAAAAGTGCCTTGCCATTGCCGTCCAAATTGGTGATCGGCAAGGTGAAAGCGTTGCTTACGCGAACATGGGGAATGCCTACAGATCAATGGGAAAATGTGACAAAGCTATTGAATATCAAGAAAAATGCTTGAATATCGCTATGGAAATAGGTGACAGAGATGCAGAAGGTAAGGCAAACGGAAGTATTGGATACGCGTATCAGTCTCTAGGGAGATATCAAGAGGCTATAGAGTTTCATCAAAAGTATTTGAGTGTTGCTTCAGAGATAGAAGACAGAGATGGTCAAGGACAGGCGCATTTTTATATGGGTAAGTCTTATGGAAAATGCACAAATAACTGCATCTTGGTTTGGGCTTTTTTAAAGGGGTTCACTTGGTATGCAGGATCAAAACATGGCAAATATTTTGAATAGCTAGTATTTTGGACTGGCTACCCTCTTTGGCATGTTAAGAGCCGTTCCACGTAAGCTTCGAGTATTTTCAGAAATGGTCAGATACAACCCCACCTGAAACTTTGCCTGGTGAAAGGTAGTCATGAGCAAGTAATCATATGGGCATTATTAGGTCGTTTCATTTTAAAGCGGTCACGTGACATCCGTTCAAAGTTTGACCTATTTTCAGCCTAATTTTCCTAAGCTTACGTGGAACGGCTCTTAACATTGCAAAGAGGGTAGCCAGTCCAAAATACTAGCTATTCAAAATATTTGCCATGTTAAGCTTACGTGGAACGGCTCTTAAGAATCCATTGTTTTTTAACGTGTATACAAGACTCATCAAGTCAAAAATAACGTATAATTTTGATTTAATATCGCAGCGCAGTAATGCTAAAAATAGCTCCAAGACTCGGACAAACATTGTGTTCAGTTTTACAGTGTTTTGCAATATATGAACCGATCTTATCATTTTCTGCTGAAATTAGAATAACAATGTGATTAAACAAAGATTTGCTTCGATCGGCATTGATAATAGTCTGCTGAAAGTTAAATAAAAGTTTGTTTGTCCGAGTTGGACGAGTCAGGTCAGGGTTTACTGGTGACTCTGCTACTGGTAACATTGTAACCCAGTACCACCTGCCGCATGGTCGGGTTGTCGGCGACTAAACCGGCTCCCCCACTAACATTATGTTAGTGAGGAGGGTGGCATGTCACCCAGCAGGACGAAAAATAAGACCTGTCAAAGGGCGGAAGAGCTCGTTTTGAGCCAACGGCCAGCATGCAAAACTGAAGCTTTGCTGAGTGACTTCGAAAGGGCAAGATCTCAAGCCAAAAAAAAGATCAAGTGGAAGACCAAACTGCTGATTTATAACTGATGCAACTCAAGAAAGGCAAAGAGGAAGAGATAGTTTTACTAGATACTGTATTTGTTAGTATATTTTTTTAGCATTGTACGTATAATTCTATTATTAGTTATATTTAAGGAGGAGTAGGATATTCAATTGGGACGAAAGTTCTGTTTCCATCTCCTGTCGCAAGTATATACTCTTTATTAGTTGAAAATTGTATCATTGTGACAAATAAATAAACAAACAAAAGTTAGGCCTTTGTCTCCATTTTTGTGACGTCATTAATGCGCTGCGTTATTGGTCATGACTTTTGATTCTCAACTATTTAACACGAATGCCAACGAGATTATCATACTCCTGGAAGATTACTTTTCTAGAACTTCTGCAGTGTTTGTGTGTTGCTATAATTATTGTAATTACGAAAATAATGATAACTATTATATTATTGTCGTATAATGACTCTGAAAACAAATATAAATAATAAAGATAATGACGTTGATGATTGATAATATTCACAAAGTTGATGATAAAAATAATATTGATGGTGATTATGGCTATTCTGATGAAGATGATAATATAAATTGATGATAATAATATACTGTTTATCCTCTCATAATCTAGGCAATTGCCATCTTATTTTGGCAAGACAGGAAAATAGCGATTCTTGCCTCCAAGAAGCCGGAAATCATCTTAAAAAGAGTATGGATATCTTCGAGTCCTTATTTGACGATTTGGAAGAAAACGACCAACACAAGATAGCAATCGTCGACACGTTCATCAAAGTCTACAGGCATTTATTAATTGTATATGTCCTGACTGGACAGTCTGTAGAAGCCCTTCTGGTATCCGAACGTAGTCGAGCCCGAGCTTTAGCTGATCTATTGACTTTGAAATACAACATGGTCAAATACACCCCAACTTCCAAACGCGGTTCACTTGAAGTTGCCGATATTGAAACTATTTTGTCGGCTTCTAACTTTGTTGTTCTTTTTTACGCTCTACAACAAGAAAACCAGGCTGTTCACATATGGGCTCTAGCACCTCAAAGTCCTTTCCACTACCATAGAAGTGAGATCAAAGGACTTGAACCTCCAACGCAACATTCCTCCTTTGAACAACAAAACTCTGAAAGTAATCATGAGGAATCCTTCTCAACTCTTGTTGAAAAGAGTTACCAAATGTTGAAAGTCAGAGAAGGACTGACCTGCGAGGACAGGTCATTGGAAATACCTGAAGACGGAGAAGAGACGTTGCAAGAATCTAAGCAGAGTGAAAAAGTACGCCATCCTGGTGCAAGATGTGCATATGATGAAGAAGACGACGAGAGACCGTTGGAGCTGTTGTTTGAAGCGTTAATTGCTCCACTGCAACATCAACTCGACACTTGTGATGAGATCGTCATCATTCCTGATGGGGATCTTTTTATGTTGCCATTTCCAGCCCTTCAAGATCCCGAAACGGGACAATATCTTTCTGAAACAAAGCGACTTCGTCTGGCTCCATCGTTAACAACCTTAAAAGTTCTCCAGGAATCCTCAGGTGATCACCATTACAAGTCAGGCGCATTGATTGTTGGTAACCCCAAAGTTGGGAAAGTTAGGTTTAAAGGCCGCGAAAAGTGGTTTACAGATCTACCTGGTGCAGCGAATGAGGCTGAAGAAATCGCTAAATTACTTGGTGTGCAGCCATTGATTGGTGAAAAGGCAACTAAAGAAACTATACTTCAAAACCTACAGGTTGGTGTGTCAGTGATCCACTTTGCTGCCCATGGAGGTGCAAATGGCCAGATTATTCTTGCTCCATCGGCGTCGTCAAACAAAAGCATACCTGATGAAGGTGACTACATTTTGACAGTCGAAGAGGCCCAACAAAGTGGTATTCGTGCTCAACTCGTTATACTGAGTTGCTGTAAAAGTGGGCGTGGTGAGATCAAGTCGGAGGGTGTGGTCGGCATGAGCAGGGCGTTCCTAGCTGCTGGAGCACGTGCAGTTGTGGCGTCGTTATGGGCCATTGATGATGAAGCTACCAAAGTCTTCATGCTCAAGTTTTATGGTCATCTCAAGAAGAAAGAATGCGTCAGTCTGAGTCTTCAGCAAACAATGAAAGAAATGAGAGAAACTGACAATTACAAAGAACCAAGATCTTGGGCTGCCTTCTTTCTAATTGGTGATGACGTCACTATCAATGTTTAATGTGCTCTTTGAAAAAAAATAACCGCATAAATATGGTCCATGGTTGTGCGCCAACTCACGCGTTTACGCTGTTGCAACATTATCATGCACGTCTTAAAGGAGAAAACATTTGAAAAACAAATATTAAGTATTATTTTAGTTATGATTTATTATTAATTTGTGTTAGTATCAGTCACTAGAGTCATTTTCCGTTGTCCGTGAAAGTAAAATGGCTAGTTTGAAGTAGTGCATAGTAGTTGCGTATTAAATAGATACAAAGAGACTAGAAGATTCAAGATTATGTGATCAAAACCAAAGAAACTGCAGTGACTTTTACAACCGTAAAAATTCCCTCAGTTTTTTGTGCATTTGCATTCTAAATTGTTCACTTTGTTAAGTCAAGGATTAATAGTACTACTAATTACCAACAGGTAATACCATAATATACAAATTAGGTAATACCTAATAGCAATTGTAGAGAGCTCCCTGTTTTTTTTTCCTTACAACATCAATATGTGCATGTAAATAGTTTTTGTGCATGGGTCATAAAAACTGTACATGATGACGTAGACGTATTTGTTCGTATTTGAAAGAAATACTATTTCTTACTGTTGAAGGTTACTTAAGAAAACACGAGAAATATTAATCTGGGATATAAATATTTTCGACTATAAGTCAACTATATTTTTCAAGCTTTTTGCTAAAGATTATGAAACGATACTTTTTGTGCATAACGAATTGTTGACTAATACCAAACCCAAACAATTTTTATTTAAAACAAATAAACTTAAAAAAAAATTCGATATCAAAAGGTATCCACGCGTTTTTTTAAAGATTAATTTTTAGATTTCATTTTTGATGTCAATTCGCACGAAAATTCGTGAAAACGTGACTAACGTGAAGTGCTATTTTGGCCGCATTTGCAAATGCCAAGGCACCTTTTTGCTTCAAATTTGCTTCAAACACAAGACAAAACGCTGAGAAAAATCAAGATTTTGAGCATCAGATTGACAAAAACATTATTTCAACTAGACACTAATAGAATGGTAACTATGTATTAAAAGGAAATTTTAAAACATTTCTTTGTAAAAAAAATCGTATTGGATTTACTAAAAAGTAGTCATGGGAAATCAGTTCAAAGCAAAACAAAAAGTTCTTTTGAAATGGAATTAAAAGCCTTAAGAATAAGTTCCGCTACCAACACAAGATCGATTTGAGAAGACAAGGATTTTAAAACAAGGTATTTTATTATGAAAAACTTTGTGTAAAACATCATTTTGTGCTGTAAAAAAAACTTTAACGACTTTGAAGTAAAAGCTACTAAAAAAAGCTCGCTTTCAGCTCGTGATTCAAAATCTTTCTCGTGTTCTCCCAACAATCCTGCGTGTTTCTAACAGAGAATAGAAACACGGAAAATATATTCTAATGCTTAATTATAACACATGCTAAAAACTCGATCCCAATACACAAACAGCAATCTTGGCAAAAGAAGGGCGACACAGCATTTGACGTTACAATGGGCAGCTACGATGGCGCTGAAACATGCCAGTTAGTAGGAAGCTTCCTTCTTTCCCAACTTTTTTAAATTGCAAATTTCAATTATGTATTGCAATGATGTGACACTCTACTATCTCTTAGCTCGGGCTACCTGTGAGCTGCCTCATTTATAGTTCGTGAAATGTGCAACAAAGCACTTTCGTTTTGACAGCAGAAAACAAATCAGCAGAACACAAATATGCAAATGATTATGAATTAAAAGTAAACGCTTTAACAGTATGCTATATATTTGAATTTCAAAATATATAGATAAGTATGAATATGTATTGATTAAGATTGTAGAAATTATAGAAATATGAAATTTTTTATCAATAAAAACGATAACGAGAATTTTCTTATTAAATTTTTTTAAATTTTCTTATAAAATTCGTTTATTTATTCAAGTTTTGTTTATTAATTTGTTTGTTTATTTGTTTGTTTGTTTGTTTACTTGATTGTTTGTTTGTTTGTTTGTTTGTTTGTTTGTTTGCTTGCTTGCTTGCTTGCTTGCTTGCTTGCTTGCTTGCTTGCTTGCTTGCTTGCTTGCTTGCTTGCTTGCTTGCTTGTTTGTTTGTTTGTTTGTTTGTTTGTTTATTTAAACAACTGTACGTTTGGGCTTCCTGTGAGCGTTTACATTTATGCCATAGCGCAAGGGAGCACGGCAGACTGTTGTGGTTTGCATATATTCAATCATTTGAAAGTTTTAAATTACATCGTCAACGGCTTTTGGTAAATTAATGGGACTATCCGCTAAGAAGTGAGAAATGCGGGCGCGCCTGCCTCTGCGAGTGAGTTCCGAAGGGACGACACTCGTATATTGCTCGTCAATGCGGGTCTTGCTCGGCAATGATATTTGCGCCCGCACTTCTACTGGTCAGTGGATTGACGAAAATAAAGTAAAAGATCGATTATATTCAAACCACAAACAACAGTCTGCCCACAGGCAGCCCAACTATTCTCTTTGAGGATTTTTTTTAATGACAATAAAGTTATTTTTAACCGCGCGCCGAGCGAAATACATATTGAGCGCGCGGTTGGGGTTCCTGTGGTGTGTTTGTTTGAAAGCTCGCTGATGGGATTCCTGTGGCTTTTTTTGCAAGCAATTTTTCGGTCGCGCGGAATCGCACGTACGACAAAAAGATCGAAGAAAGTAGTATCTTGATACAAGGTCTGAAACTTGATGGCGTGTCACGTGACCGAGTTTCATACCTTGTCGAAATACCTCTCTCTTCAACACCGCGCGACTTTGACGAAAAATTGCTTGCAAAAAAGCCACAGGAATCCCATCCGCGAGCTTTCAAACAAATACACCACAGGAACCCCACACGCGCGCTCAATATGTATTTCGCTCGGCGCGCGGTTAAAAATAACTTTATTGTCATTAAAAAAAATCCTCAAAGACAATAGTTGGGCTGCCTGTGGTCTGCCGTGCTCCCTTGCATAGCGTGGCGATATATGCAACAAAGCACTTTCGTTTTCACAGCGGAAAACAAACCACCAGAACACTTTCTGTGGCTGTTTTATTTGAAGTAAATCCATCAAAATAACAACGAAATGAAGTAGGATAATCCAAGGTGGCTACTGGGAGTTCTACCAACGGCTTGGAAGCGAGAAAAAAGACCAAGAACCATGATGTAACGGGCACACGGAAGTAAGACTTGTTTATGGGAACTTAAAGGTAAGTTTTGCCTTGTTTTAATTAATAGTTCTATGTATTGCTGCAAATTATAGTGGTTGAAGACATTCCACATAAATTTGCTTAAAAAGTAGCGATAATGCTATGAATAAAAAATCAAAAAACATTCCTGGAATCGTCTACTGACATTGAATACGATATACAATGGTCGGTTGTACGAAGGTTGAATTAAACTATCCACTGGATCAATCCTTATCTAGCGTCTTAAAAACTGATACAAATTCTTCACTGGATAATTCATATAATACAGCTAGTCTACGAATGCTTTAAAATAGCTCAATACACATTAGCTAAATCGTTATCCAACGGATAAACAACTGGTGCACATTCGATTACAGAAAAGCTTGAAAGCAATTCCTTTTAAGGCTTCTTCCTATACACTGCAACGATGTCCAATTCGTGTGTCTTTGAAATCCTAGGGGTGGGTCGCATGAAGACGCATTATGCATGAATTACAGTCCTCTACACTGAATAAACCCTTACCAAACGGATACAAAAATTATACACTTTTAAATACTACATATTTTCCTGTGGATATTGTAATTTTTTCTCCACACTCAGTTGCCAGTAGAAAATTCAATTATGATTTTCTATCAATGCTTCCATGGAAAACTATTTCAAATTTGGATCGAGACGTCTTGAGACAATGTGTCCTTTCAATTTCTGTTTTCGGTTTTCGGTTTTCGGTTTTCCTTTTACTTATTTGTTTGTTTCCTGTAAATGCTTAATTTGAATTAAAGTATGTTAATGCTTGCAAATTTACTAAGGCTAATTCTTAGGAGAGCGAGATAAAATATATCTTTTTGATTTTTGTCGACACCCATGCTAAACGTTTTAATTGTATGTGTTAGAGTGGAGACATTTAACCCGTGGAACAAAATTAAATAGTCAAGGTGTAATAGTCAAATAGACACAAAAGAAAACAATGGAATTAGAGACTGCTAAGGTGTATTAGTATAGAGTGCAAACAATATAGAGTGGTTTTCATAAACCTGTGAAACACACTTTAGCGTAATATGCTTTATTACACTTTATTACACTTTAACTTTAACTTTGTGTTTTATAATCATTTGTTCAATAGCACTATTACACATTAATACACTTTATTACTCTTTCCCTATTACACTTTGTTTCACGGGTTAATGAAAACCACTCTAACCGTGAAACATTAACAAAAACTAATTTTGCTAAAATTCACTAAATTAGTCTATTGTTAATTTAGTGTGATCACTGAACCGCGAATGCGTATTGTGCGCTAGCTAGGACACTTGGCTGATTGCACGTGCACACTAAATTTAGTCTATTCACGCTTCGACTATTTTTCACTAATTTCTACTAATTTTCGACTAATTAGTTTTTGTGTTTCACGGTTATATTGTTTGCACTCTAATATCTATTTCACGGGTAGTTTAGTGTCTTCACTGTAATTCGTCCTTCATCAGTTGGAAGGAATTGGCTAAACAATGTTTCTTGTAGGGCCCAAACAGGAGGGAGGGGGTGTCTCCAGGGAAAAGGCGGGTTGAGGGATCACTCAATTATGACGTCACGACTTTTTACGTCTCGATTCAAAATGGCGACGATTGTTGAGCTCGGCTGTTACAACAAATACATTCGATTTTCTTCGCATTGCTAAACATTTTTTTACTAGTTAGAGTTCTTTGATATTTGATAGTATCCAATACTTCACTATAGCTAAACTGTTTGATCGGATTCGATGGAATTACTGCTTTTCTAGCCAGTTTCGTGATGAACTGTGATGTCGGTCAAGTGCTGTTGATATGCAGTTTTTTTTACAAGTACACGAACGTAAAAGCACAATGGATCAGTATTTTTAATCCAGAATAGGAGGTTTATGCAATCACATGATAATCTTCGGATCTGTAAAGTTTCTGTCCGTTTGGCTTTGTGGTTGGTCTCATCAATCGATTTGAAGGCTGAACTCACGAACTACAAGGAATCCACTACTCGAGTCGAACAACTTTGCAGGTTAGTAAATGTATTCCCATTGAAGTTTAGTGCTTAATTATCTTGCTCTTGAACCTTAGCATGAATGTTTATGCTGATTCAATGAGCTAATTGCATTCATTTATTAAAGATCGTATGTATTATGCACTAGTCAAAGTAAACCCCCACCCCCCCCAACCCGGGACAGGGTGGGGATAAGTGGGGCATTTGAAAATTTGACTTGGCAAATGTTGGTAAATACCCCACTTAGTGGGAGAGAAATGGAAATCAAATCCCCGACCCCCTGGAGTCAAAAATGATAATAGAGTAAAACTGTTAGAATATACGTGAAACTTTATAAGTGAAAAAAAAAGTGATTTTGTACGAAATCCTTTGTTTTCTATAGCTTAATTAGCACTCTTTTGTACAAAATTGCATTTTGTGTTTCACGGATATATTGTTTACACTTTTATAAAATAACAAAAATAAAATTATCTTTAGATAAGTATATATATATATGGTTGAGTCATCATCATAGCAAATAGTTTTTATTTCAAATTTTAACATTTTAAGCATACTGGGCAAAACCATTGACCAGGTGGGGCTACATCCCAACACAGTCGAAATGAAACCATACAATCTTGCATTGATTGCTGTCACAAATTTTTTTTAATGTGGTCGTACCTTTTAGGGTCTGAAATCACTATCTGAGTTAATTTATGCGTACCTTTTTCAAAACCGTCCGTCAAGCACCCCTATCATTTTTTGGAGGGAGTCCTACCCCCCCCCCCCCCCCCCCCCCGGGGGAACAAAGCTATCGACTTGCTTGGCTTTTTAATACCTTGTTTTTCAGCGATTTGTCATCAATGCATTCCAGTTTTGTATAACTGACCTTGCGGTTCAACAAATCTGTGGGGGGCTCCTTGACTTTCATATAGAGCCACAGGGAGCCCAAGCTATCTTTGAAGTGATTTTTCGTTTCCAGTCCTTCTCCTAAGAGAATGTTTAGTTTCCAGGCCTCTTCTTAATACTCGAACCAATCCCGACCTAATGCCCCACTATATTAACACACTAGTAAAATATTCACTTTATCCCCACCCCCTTGGGCACCATTGCTTGACAAAAGTGATCCCAAGCCCCACATTGCCCCCACCCTGTCCCGGGTTGGGGGGGGGGGGGGGGGGGGGGGGGGGTGGGGGTTTACTTTGACTAGTGCATTAGTATTTTAAAATAGCTATGTAAAAATGCTCTGAGACTATATATTAAAACACCTGTACCAACTTTTTGAACTGATATATTAATTGTTTGTCTTCATAATCAATTATTTTTGTTAGTAGAATTTGATACAGTGCAGTGTGAAGCTTTCTGCTGTCCATTTTTTACATCAAAGCTTACTGAATTATAATAATACAGCATAAATAATAATGTATAACATGAAATTCATTATTTCAAATGATTGAAAATAAGGATATATACATTTTAAGCTTATTGTGAGTGTGAGAAATTACTTATAAAATCTATTTTACAAATGTAAATTAAGTTAAATGATGATGATATAGTTTAAAATTTTGTGTTTTTTTTTTGCAGATTAAATGGCTGGAAAAGATAACACACTATTTCAGTGAATATAATAATTATTTCTTAGTTTACATTGAACTGTTCCATGCTTGTCTTCTTAGCCTGAGTTGCCGGCAGTCTGCATAATTAGGGAGAGAAGAAAAATGGAAAGAAAAAAGGAAAAGATTGCATGCAGTCTTTCCTTTTCTCTTCCTTGCAACCCTGCAGACTGCCGTCATTGCAGGCTATTGTCATCTTGTATTATGCCAATGACTAGATATAAACTTGCAGAAATGGTCAATGTTATCATGTATGAATATACCGGTAACTCAGATGAGCTGTATGTTAACTATCAAAGACCCCAAGCATACTAGAGCAAAAACACTATATTCAGTTCATGATATGTGTAACAGTTTTTATTTTGTGACCATAAGTCACTGTCCAAGACAAGGACAGTGGTAATGAGGTATGGTTTTCTTTTGTAGTATTATAATTCTTACCGACAATCAGCCAATGAATATGTTTGGTCAGGTCAGGCAAGCATAATCAAAGAACACAAAACAAAAATATGGTCACAACCATTTGTCAGCCTCTTTGAAGTGGCTGGATTTAATAACTTGTGCCCTTTATTGACTCTAGTTTAATAATACTGAATAAATAGTGACCAAATACAAACTATTGCTTAGTAACTATTTTGTTTTTATAGAGCGAAAAAAAAAGTTCCTAAGTAACAGTTTCTATTTAGTGACTATCACTCAACCAGAAATATCAAATACAAAAGAAAACAAAACCTCATTGCAACTTAAATGTCTTATCTTTGATAGTGACTAATAGTGACTACATAAGAACTATTATAAAGTTGCAATTATATTTTATTTCATGAATATAGTGTTGTTGCTCTATCAAACTTGTTTGCACCTTGCCCCTTAATTGCTGTTTGTTTTGAATGCAACCAGTTTCCCATTCATAACTAAAAAGTTACAACACATGCTTATTTTATTGTCAGACAATTTATGTTTTGACATCAATATTAAGTAAATTTGCAATTCTCTTCAGTCAATGAAGCACAATTTATCAAGACTACTAATTATCATAAGTAGTGTTCTCAAGATATTCAACTTGCACAAAAATTAATATTTGGGGGATTCAGTGTTTTCTTATTCCTAGATACATGAAAATATACTATGAAAATCTCTGCAGTGGTTAAAATGTACATATTTGAAAATTTGGCCTCGGAATTTCTTTTTTGTACAACATGTCCAATTTAAAGTAAAATGATTGGCCAAATTTCAAACAAGCATTTAACCACTAGGGATTTTTATAGCAGAGAGAACAATTTAATATTATTTAAATATGTATTTTGAATACCAAAGTATCAACCTAAGTTAACAAAGTACCTTAAATGAATAATGAATCTAAATGTCAAAATTGAAATTGTAATAAATAGCTATTATAAACCAAAAGGTATTTTTATTATGAACTCACAACAAATATTAAAAATACAAAGGCACCTTTCGCTCAGATTTATTATTATTTTGAAAACTGCCTTTGTATTTTTTAAACAGTAAAAGCCCTCAAAGCATTATAGCTATCTGTCATACATCAACACAAGCCAGAATACAAACAGCTTCGAAGGAATTCTTGGTGTTATACTATATGTCAAGCACAATTTCAAAAAGCAATAGTAGTATTAGTAGTTTTGTATACAACCTTAATAATACAGTACAGAAACATAGTATAAGTTTAGCACAATTTCAACATGAAATTTTAAAAAATAAATTAGTATAGAGCAAAGCACTAAAACCATGAAATAAAAACAAATAAAAAATCCAATGTAGTTACTTTAACTTACAGTCTCTATTTAGTCAATGTCATTCAACCAAAACATCAGATACAAATTAAGAAAACAATAAGTCTTTACACTGTCTTTGACAGTGACCATAGTCAGTATTAAAATAGGAAATGTTACACAGTCTACAGTAGCAAATTATTTGAATATTTCATGGATCAAGTAATTTATAGTGCTTTATTGGTTTAACTTTAAAAAATATATCAACAATTTCAATGTATACAAAGCAATATTTCTGCAGATTTATGCAATAAGTGTAAGTTGCTTGATACAAATAGTGAGAGACAAAAAAAAAAATCATAACCTATCGAAATCATGTACAGGATAAGTTCTTTACCGTTCAAAAGAGTGAGAAACCACACACAAATCGATTGATGAGAAGAACCACAGCTCCAATTAAAACCAAAATCGAATTGGCTAGAGTTAAACTTACAATGAATATAACCTCCTATTTTCAAAATGCTTCATAAAGTTTTACCAACGAAATCACTATAATTTCAAACGAAGGTTGGCCATTATTGATTACGAACTGCAGCCTTCCCGAGAAGTTGTAACGAAAAAATACAGTCAACTATAAAAGTATTTCGAAATCAGTTGTGCTCAACTAGTAAATATATAAGCAAAGAACACTCACTGTGGATTAACTACTTTACAATGTGCTGTTTCACCTCATTTTTATCTCGTTTTCTAAATTTCAAAATGGCTCCCTCGAACTAAATTGACAAGATTAACTGGCGTATCCATGTGACGTCACACTTGTTCGATCCATAAACAGAGAAGCTAATTTGAATATAATGGAGTCATCCCCTCCCTCCTGGGCCCACAGTAATTGGCGTAAGCTGTTGTGGTGTCCCTGCCTTCGTATAAAGGAAAAAGCTAATAAAATAAAATAAATAAAATAAGTCGACATTAATTAACATGCAAGGTTTAGTCTAAAAAAACACTCCTTGACCTCGAGTCAGACATAACACTGACAGTTACTGATATGCTAAGTATATGACTGAAATACAGTTCTTTATTGTTCAGCTTTAGCCTCGATTGTGCGATTTTAATCATACAAAAGAATAAATCACATGCTAGGCTAATGATAGACTCGAAACTGGAGTATTATGTACATAAATAACTTTTAATCTGCATGGGGTGAGGCTACAATTTTAAAATCAGAAGGCAGATGGCACCAGAGAAAGTGGGCAGAAGCCTGTTACATTGCTTCTAATAAAATACTCAATTTTTAATGGAGACAGTAAAAGAAAACTTCCAACTAACTATGTAGCTCTTTTGTAATTATGTTATCAGTTTTTCGTTCATAAGAACGTATTCTATTCCATCGTAGAATAGCGCGCGCATTTGTTTGTATTCGCGCGATCGTGTTTTGCAACTGTTATTACAGTTAAACTGTAACCTAGATGATGGGCTGTTAGGCCCGAAAGCTTGGAAAATAAAAACATTTTGGTTGAAGAAACGTTATACTATGAATGAAAAACCAACCAACAAAAAGATGACATTTGTGTCTAATTTATTTCTTTTTACGGATCTACAAAACGCGTGACAATATTGCGCGACGGAAATTTCGCTTCCAATATCTCGAGAACGACATTTTTTCGGAAAAAAAAAACTTTCCGGAATATAATCTTTCAAAAACATCTACAAAATACTAGAGGACTAGCTGTCTGTGACTGTTTAGATTTTAGGTTTTCACGCGAAAACTAAGGATTGAATTATGGAGTTGAGGAATACGATGGAGATGTTTGTTTGGAGGCTTTGGCATCATAAATCAACTTATAAGTTCTATTTTGATTTTTTTTTTGCAGTTCCTCTTTCACGAAACCAACGAGCCAAACCGTTCAAAAACTATTTCAAAAGGCGCCATTATGGAATCATGGAAAGCCCAACTTTTCAGCCGGTTTTGTGTAGCATGTGCAGTTTATCATTGTCTCACGTTAAATGATGAAGACATTATTTGTCTTTATGAAGAGTGTGCGACAGTAGCTGTTTACCTAAATGATATCTTTACACAACGAGTCGTTTACATGTTGCTTGGGCCCTTATATGAGAAAATCCATCAAATGCCTAAAGCAATTGAGTATTATAAAAAGAAATTGCAGATTGCTTTGGAAGTACGAAACCGAATGTTGGAAGGAGAAACGTATGAAAATTTAGGAAATGCCTATCGCTCAATGAGGAAGTACGAAGAGGCAATCGAGTATCACGAAAAGTGTTTAAACATTGCCAAATTGATAAAACAAAGAAGAAAAGAAGCGGTGACTTACAGCAATTTAGGGAATGACTACCAGTATTCAGGAAATAACCAAAAGGCGGTTGAATACCACGAAAGGTGCCTTGATTTGGCTATCCATATTGGACATAAACAATTAGAAGGAGTTACTTACGGAAATTTAGGAAATGCCTATCTGATGCTTGGAAAACCGACAAAGGCGTTGGAGTACAGTAAGAAACACTTGTCATTTGTTATTGCGTTAGGTGACAGAATTGGTGAAGGAAAGGCGTGTGAAGGACTTGGTCGTGCCTACAATGTATTAGGAGAATATCATAAAGCAATAGAATATCTTCAGAAGTGTCTTGATATCGCAACTGAAGTGGGTGACAAAACAATGAATGGAAAGGCTTGTGGTAATTTAGTACATGCTTTCCTGTCGCTGGCAAGATACCAGGAAGCAATGGAATACCAAGAGAAACACCTTGACATTGCAATTGAAATAGGTGACAAGGTGGAGGAAGGAGCCTCTTACGTGAGCTTGGGTAGCATCTATCAGTCATTAGGTAAACCTCAGCAAGCCAGAGATTACCACAATAAAAGCCTTAGTCTTGCTGTTAAGGCTGGTGATAGAGCATTAGAAGGATTGAGCTACGGATACTTAGGAACTGATTTTCAGTTATTGGGAAACTATCAAAAGGCAAAGGAATACCAAGAAAGATATTTGAACATTGCATTGGAGATGGGTGACAGAGAACGCGCAGGAATGGCTTACGGAGGGTTAGGAAATGCTTACCAATCATTAGGTCAATTCCAAAATGGCATTGAATGCCATACAAAGCGTCTCAATATAGCTATTGAATTTGGAGATAGGAGAGGAGAAGGAGTTGCTCTTGCAAATCTAGGCTCTGCTTATCACTCACTGGCAAAATATCCCGAGGCTTTAGAATACCTTGGAAAAGTCTTGCACATCGCTTTAGAGATTGGTGACAAAAAGATTGAGGGAGCGACCTTGGGAAACCTAGGAAATGTCTATACGTCTTTAGGCAATTACTCCAAAGCCATGGAGCTTTACGAACAGCAACTAGCCATTGCAATAGAGATTGGAGACAGAAATAGTGAAGCTGCCGCTTACGGCAGCCTTGGAAATGCCAATAAATTCTTTGCAAAATACAAAGAAGCGATCCAGTTTCACGAAAAATCTCGATTAATCTACAAAGAGATTGGAGACATGGATGGCGAAGGAACAACCTGCGGGAACTTAGGTACTCTTTATGTGTCATTAGGGCAATATCCTACGGCAATTGAACATTTCAAAGAATGCCTAAGTTCTGCTTTATATACAGAAAGTAAACAACTTGAAGGGAAAACTTGTGGAAACTTGGGTGGTGTTTACCAGCGCTTAGGAAAGTACCACGAGGCAAAGAAATATTTCGAGAAGTGTCTTAAAATTGCTGTGATGATTGGGGACAGGAGGGGGGAAGGGGAGACTTATGGAGAACTTGGACAAGTTTATATGTTGTTAGGAAAGTACCAAAAGGCAATTGAGTACCAGCAAAAGGGTTGCGATATTGCATTGGAGATAGGTGACAAGGTTGGAGAAGGTGTCTCCTATACTATCTTAGGATCTGCATATCAAACATTAGGAAAATATCTTCAGGCAAAAGAATATTTCGAAAAACATCTCAACATTACTCTGGAGATTGGAGACAAAAAGCAAGAAGGCTCAGCGTACGGAAACATTGGCAATGTCCATTGCATCTTGGGTGAATACAAAATAGCTATTGACTACCAAGAAAAGTTCCTAACCATTGCTGTCAAAATTGGTAATCGGCAAGGTGAAATGAATGCTTACGGGAACATGGGGAATGCCTATAGATCAATGGGAAAAAGTGACAAAGCTATTGAAAATCACGAAAAATGCCTGAGTATCGCCATGGAAATAGGTGAAAGAGAGGCAGAAGGTGCGGCAAATGGAGGTATTGGATACGCGTATAAGTCTCTAGGTAGATATCAAGAGGCTATAGAGTTTCATCAAAAGTATTTAAGTGTTGCTTCAGAGATAGAAGACAGAGATGGTCAAGCACAGGCGCATTTTTCTATGGGTAAGTCTTGTTATGGAAAATGCACAAATATTATAATATTATAAAATGCATATTGTGTTTGGGCTTCGCTCTGTATGCAGGATCAAAACATGAAAAATAATTTGAATAGCTAGTACTTTGGACTGGCTAGCCTCTTTGACATGTTTACAATCTATTGTTTTTTAACGTGTATACGAGTCTCATCAAGTCAAAAAATAACTTATAATTTTGATTTGGTCATGACGTTCGATTCACAACTATTTGAGGAGGTTAACATACTCCTGGAAGATTCCTTTTCTAGAACTTCTGAGGTGTTTGTGTGCATGTTGCTATAATTATTGTTATTATACTATTGTTGTATAATGACTATGATAACAAATATCAATAATAAAGATGATGACGTTGATGATTAATAATATTCACAAAGTTGATGATGAAAATAATATTGATGGTGATCATGGCTATTCTGATGAAGATGATAATAGAAATTGATGATAATAATATACTGTTTATCCTCTCATAATCTAGGCAATTGCTATTGTTTACTGGCAGTACAGGAAAATAGCGATTACTCTTCTTGCCTGCAAGAAGCCGGAAATCAATTTGAAAAGAGTATGGATATTTTCGAGTCCTTATTTGACGATTTGGAAGAAAACGACCAACACAAGATAGCAATCGTCGACACCTTCATCAAAGTCTACAGGAATTTATTATTTGTATATGCCGGGACTGGACGGTCTGTAGAAGCCCTTCTGGTTTCCGAACGTAGTCGAGCCCGTGCTTTAGCTGATCTATTGACTTTGAAATACAACATGGTCAAATACACCGCAACTTCCAAACGAGGTTCACTTGAAGTTGCCGATATTGAAACTATTTTGTCGGCTTCTAACTTTGTTGTTCTTTTTTACGCTCTACAACAAGAAAACCTGGCTGTTCACATATGGGCTCTAGCACCTCAAAGTCCTTTCCACTACCATAGAAGTGAGATCAAAGGACTTGAACCTCCAACGCAACATTCCTCCTTTGAACAAGATAACTCTGAAAGTAATCATGAGGAATCCTTCTCAACTCTTGTTGAAAAGAGTTACCAAATGTTGAAAGTCAGAGAAGGACTGCTCTGCGAGGACAGGTCATTGGAAATACCTGAAGACGGAGAAGAGACGTTGCAAGAAACTAAGCAGAGTGAAAAAGTCCGCCATCCTGGTGCAAGATGTGCATACGATGAAGAAGACGACGAGAGGCCGTTGGAGCTGTTGTTTGAAGCGTTAATTGCTCCACTGCAACATCAACTCGACACTTGTGATGAGATCGTCATCATTCCTGATGGGGATCTTTTTATGTTGCCATTTCCAGCCCTTCAAGATCCCGAAACGGGACAATATCTTTCTGAAACAAAGCGACTTCGTCTGGCTCCATCGTTAACAACCTTAAAAGTTCTCCAGGAATCCCCAGATGATCACCATTACAAGTCAGGCGCATTGATTGTTGGTAACCCCAAAGTTGGGAAAGTTAAGTTTAAAGGCCGCGAAAAGTGGTTTACAGATCTACCTGGTGCAGAGAATGAGGCTGAAGAAATCGCTAAATTACTTGGTGTGCAGCCATTGATTGGTGAAAAGGCAACTAAAGAAACTATACTTCAAAACCTACAGGTTGGTGTGTCATTGATCCACTTTGCTGCACATGGAGGTGCAAATGGCCAGATTATTCTTGCTCCATCAGCGTCGTCAAGCAAAAGCATACCCGATGAAGATGACTACATTTTGACAGTCGAAGAGGCCCAACAAAGTGGTATTCGTGCTCAACTCGTTATACTGAGTTGCTGTAAAAGTGGGCGTGGTGAGATCAAGTCGGAGGGTGTGGTCGGCATGAGCAGGGCGTTTCTAGCTGCTGGAGCACGTGCAGTTGTGGCGTCGTTATGGGCCATTGATGATGAAGCTACCAAAGTCTTCATGCTCAAGTTTTATGATCATCTCAAGAAGAAAGAATGCGTCAGTCTGAGCTTTCAGCAAACAATGAAAGAAATGAGAGAAACTGACAAATACAAAGAGCCAAGGTCTTGGGCTGCCTTCTTTCTAATTGGTGATGACGTGACTATCAATGTCTAATGTGCTCTTTGAAAGAAAAAACAACGCATAAATATGGTCCATGGTTGTGCGCCAACTCTCGCGTCTTCGCTTGTTGAAACTTTATGATGCATGTCTTAAAGGAGAAAACATTTGACAAACATTATATAATATTTAGTATTATTCAGTTTGTGTTAGTATCACTGAGTCACTAGAGTGATTTTCCGTTGTCCGTAAAAGTGAAAAATGACTATCTAGGATGAAGTAGTGCGTAATAGTTGCGTAATAGATACAAAGAGACTAGAAGAGTCAAGATTATGTGATTAAAACAAAAGAAACTGCAGTGACTTTTACAACCGTAAAACAATTACCTCATTGAAGTACTGTTTTAATAGTACTACTAACTACCAACAGGTAATACCATAAAATATGCGTACTATTTTTCACGGACGACGGAAAATCACTCTAAGGGTGGTCACAGCCAGCTAGGGTTTGTTACGTCCTTAGTGGTTGTCTAGCCTTCACGTCCCCCTATGCAACTTAATGATTGAATGTGTGTTAGTATAACCTAGTCATTGAGAGCGGTCACACCCAGTGTTATTACGTCGTCAATGATTGACGTCCCTCAATGTATGTTAGTGAGAATAGTGTGTATTAGTTTGAGGCATTAACAAGTGAGTGTGGTCAAGGCCAGGGTTTGTTATTTTCTTAGTGGTTCTCCTTACTCAATTACAGGTTAATATATGTGTTAGTATGAGCCAGTCACGGAGGGATGTCACAGTCAGGGTTAGTTACTAGTATTTGCTACATCCCCCAATCTAGGTTACTGAGTGAGTGAAGTGTGTGTTAGTATAACCCAGTTACTAAGATTGCCGGTCAAGGCCAAGGTTTGTAACGTTCTCAGTTGTTCTCCTCACATTCTCAATTATATGTTAATGAGTGTAGTGTATGTGTATTCATATGAGGCACTAATCGAGAATGGACAAGGCCAGGGATTGTGACATCCTAAAGGATTTTCTTAAGTATGCCTAATAAAGTTAGTGCTTGTTGTTTGTTTTGAATTAGTACATTTGAATTAATACTGTTAAATTATGGAACTCACTTCCTTTGTCTGTGAGAATATTACCTAGCATTAACTCCTTCAAAGCAGCTTTAGTTAGACTTTATAAGGAAGCACTTCTTGAAACATTTGATGAAGATAACGTTTATACTTGGAAGTCCTTGTGTACGAAGTGATCTAATTTGTCTTTATCAGTGTTGTTTTAAATGTTTTTATCTATATATATATATATGTTTAGCCTATTTTGTTTAGATTCTTACCACTTTTTACTTATTATTATGATTATTATTTTCATGGGCTTTCATCTTGTTGGAGCTTTCTCTGTAGTGACTTTCCTCGCTGAGATTTATTATTATTACTATAATTATAGTTGTTTCTTAGTTTTCTTATAATTTATTGTTATTTAGTTATTCAGTGGACGTTTAATAAATGATAAACTTAAATAATAGAATGTACTAAATATCAAGGTATAAACATATTTGAACATATATATATATGTGTGTGAATAGTTATGTGAACAGTGTTAGATATTTGTGATAATAAAAACACGATCACTAAAAAGATAAAAAGTATATCAACGAACTACAGTGAAGACATTAAACCCATGAAACAAAATTAAATAGTCAAGGTGTAATAGTCAAATAGTCACAAAAGAAAACAATGGAATTCTAGACTGCTAAGGTGTATTAGTCTTATATCTATTTCACGGCTTAAATGACTTCACTCTACTGACATTATTTCATATTAAAAATATATCGAAATATATGTTACAAAATGGCCAATAGGAACTGGGTCCAATTTTGAAATTATACAATGTAAATATGTTAGGGTTACAGTACACACATTAAATGTACAATGCTTTATATAGTGTTGACTCGATGATATATACGTAGCCACAATTCCTTTCAGCGTTTAACTACAGTTATCAGGATTTAAAAAAAGTTAGTTAAGGAAGTCAACTTTAATATATGAATTTAAATTGAAAATTTAAATTATGTATTGCAATGATGTGACACTCTACTAACTCTGAGCTCGAGCTACCTGTGAGCAGCCTCATTTATAGTTAGTGAAATGTGCAACAAAGGACTTTCGTTTTGACAGCAGAAAACAAATCAGCAGAACACATATATGTAGATGGTTATAAATCAAAAGTAAACGCTTCAACAGCATGCTATATATTTGAATTTAAAAAGGTATAGTTAGGTATGAATATGTATTAATTAAGATTGTACAAATTATAGAAATATGAAATTTCTTATGAATAAAAACGATAAGGAGAATTTTCTTATTAATTTTTTTTTATTCGTTTATTTATTCAAGTTTTGTTTATTTGTATGTATGTTTGTATGTTTGTTTATTTATTTATTTATTTATTTATTTATTTATTTATTTATTTATTTATTTATTTATTTATTTATGTATTTATGTATTTATGTATTTATTTATTTATTTATTTATTTATTTATTTATTTATTTATTTATTTATTTATTTATTTATTTATTTATTTATTTATTTATTTATTTATTTATTTATTTATTTATTTATTTATTTATTTATTTATTTATTTATTTATTTATTTATTTATTTATTTATTTATTTATTTATTTATTTATTTATTTATTTATTTATTTATTTATTTATTTATTTATTTATTTATTTATTTATTTATTTATTTATTTAAACAACTGTACGTTTCGGCTTCCTGTGAGCGTTTACATTTATGCCATAGCGCAAGGGTGCACGGCAGACTGTTGTGGTTTTTTATATATTCGATCTTTTGAAAGTTTTAAATTACATCGTCAACGGCTTTTGGTAAATTAATGGGACTATCCGCTAAGAAGTGAAAAATGCGGGCGCGCCTGCCTCTGCGAGTGAGTTCCGAAGGGACGACACTCGTATATTGCTCGTCCCTGTGTGATTTGCTCGGCAATGATATTTGCGCCCGCACTTCTACTGGTCAGTGGATTGACGAAAATAAAGTAAAAGATCGATTATATTCAAACCACAAACAACAGTCTGCCGTGCTCCCTTGCATAGCGTGGTGATATATGCAACAAAGCACTTTCCTTTTCACTGCGGAAAACAAACCACCAGAACACTTTCTGCGGCCGTTTTATTTGAAGTAAATCCATCAAAATAACAACGAAATGAAGTAAGATAATCCAAGGTGACTACTGGGAGTTCTACCAACGGCTTGGAAGCGAGAAAAAAGACCAAGAACCATGATGTAACGGGCACACGGAAGTAAGACTTATTTATGGGAACTTTAAGGTAAGTTTTGCCTTGTTTTAATTAATAGTTCTATATATTGCTGCAAATAATGGTGGTTGAAGACATTCCACATAAATTTGCTTAAAAAGTAGCGATAATGCTATGAATAAAAAATCAAAAAACATTCCTGGAATCGTCTACTGACATTGAATACGATATACTATGGTCGGTTGTACGAAGGTTGAATTAAACTATCCACTGGATCAATCCTTATCTAGCGTCTTTTAAGACGTCTTTTAAAAAAACTGATACAAATTCTTCACTGTATAATTCATATCTGAGAATACAGCTAGACTACGAATGCTTTAAAATAGCTCAATACACATTAGCTAAATCGTTATCCAACGGATAAACAACTGGTACACATTCGGTTACAGAAAAGCTTAAAAGCAATTCCTTTTAAGACTTCTTCCTATACACTGCAACGATGTCCAATTCGTGTGTCTTTTAAATCCTAGGGGTGGGTCGCATGAAGACGCATTATGCATGAATTACAGTCCTCTACACTGAATAAACCCTTACCAAACGGATACAATTATAAAAAAAATTATACACTTTTAAATACTACATATTTTGCTGTGGATATTGTAATTTTTTCTCCACACAGTTGCCAGCAGAAAATTCGATTATGATTTTCTATCAATGCTTCCATGGAAAATTATTTCAAATTTGGATCGAGACGTCTTGAGACAATGTGTCCTTTCAATTTGTTTTCGGTTTTCGGTTTTCGATTTTCCTTTTCCTTATTTGTTTGTTTCCTGTAAATGCTTAATTTGAATTAAAGTATGTTAATGCTTGCAAATTTACTAAGGCTAATTCTTAGGAGAGCTAGACAAAATATATATTTTTGATTTTTGTCGAGATCCATGCTAAACGTTTTAATTCTATGTGTTAGAGTGGAGACATTTAACCCGTGGAACAAAATTAAATAGTCAAGGTGTAATAGTCAAATAGACACAAAAGAAAACAATGGAATTAGAGACTGCTAAGGTGTATTAGTATAGAGTGCAAACAATATAGAGTGGTTTTCATTAACCCGTGAAACACAATTTAGCGTAATATGCTTTATTACACTTTAACTTTAACTTTGTGTTTTATAATCATTTGTTCAATAGCACTATTACACATTAATACACTTTATTACTCTTTCCCTATTACACTTTGTTTCACGGGTTAATGAAAACCACTCTAACCGTGAAACATTAACAAAAACTAATTTTGCTAAATTTCACTAAATTAGTCTATTGTTAATTTAGTGTGATCACTGAACCGCGAATGCGTATTGTGCGCTAGCTAGGACACTTGGCTGATTGCACGTACACACTAAATTTAGTCTATTCACGCTTCGACTATTTTTCACTAATTTCTACTAATTTTCGACTAATTAGTTTTTGTGTTTCACGGTTATATTGTTTGCACTCTAATATCTATTTCACCGGTAGTTTAGTGTCTTCACTCTAATTCGTCCTTCATCAGTTTGAAGGCATTTGGCCAAACAATGTTTCTTATGTAGGGCCCACAGTAATTGGCGTAAGCTGTTGTGGTGTCCCTGCATTCGTATGAAGGAAAAAGCTAATAAAATAAAATAGATAAAATAAGTCGACATTAATTAACATGCAAGATTTAGTCTAAAAAAACACTCCTTGACCTCGAGTCAGACATAACACTGACAGTTACTGATATGCTAAGTAAATTACTTAAATACAGATCTTTATTGTTCAGCTTTAGCCTCTATTGTACGTACATTAATCAAAGTGTAGTGATAAAACCTGTGGTATTTCTCAGATTGGTTGTCCATTGCATTGCCATGGGCTGTACTAAATACAAAATAATATATCACATGCTATCGAAGTATCGAGGTTAAGGCTGCGTAATGATGGACTTGAAACTGGAGTTTTATGTACATAAATAACTTTTAATCTGCATGGGGTGAGGCTAAAATTTTAAAACAGAAGGCAGATGACACCAGAGAAAGTGGGCAGAAGCCTGTTACATTGCTTACATTTGATTCAATTTTTAATAGAGACTGGAAGAAAACTTCCAACTAACTATGTTGCTCTTTTGTAATTATGTTATCAGTTTTTCGTTCATAAGAACGTATAGTATTCTATTCCATCGTAGAAAAGCGCGCGCATTTCATTGTATTCGTGTTTTTCAACCGTTTTTAAGCTGTAACCTAGATGATAGGCTGTTAGGCCCGAAAGCTTGGGGGGAAAAACATTTTGGTTGAAGAAACGTTATACTATGAATGGAAAACCAACCAACAAAAAGATGACATATATTTATTTCTTTTTACGGATCTAGAGAACGCGTGACAATATTGCGTGACGGAAATTTCGCTTCCAATATCTCGAGAACGAAACAACAAAACCAACTAAACTTTCCGGAATAAAATATTTCAAAAACATCTACAAAATACTAGAGGACTAGCTGTCTGCGACTTTTAGTTAAGATTTTAGCGTTTTGGTGACGTCACGCGAAAACTAAGGATTAAATTATGGAGGTGACGAATACGATGGAGATGTTTATTTGGGGGGTTTGGCATCATAAATCGACTGAGTACTATTTTGATTTTTTTTGCAGTTCCTCTTTCACGAAACCAACGAGCCAAACCGTTCAAAAACTATTTCAAAAGGCGCCACTATGGAATCATGGAAAGCCCAGCTTTTCAGCCGGTTTTGTGTAGCATGTGCAGTTTATGATTGCCTCACGTTAAATGATGAACACATTATTTGTCTTTATGAAGAGTGTGCGGCAGTAGCTGTTTACCTAAATGATATCGTTACACAACGACTCGTTTATATGTTGCTTGGGCCCTTATATGAGAAAATCCACCAAATGCCTAAAGCAATTGAGTATTATAAAAAGAAATTGCAGATTGCCTTTGAAGTAGGAAACCGAATGATGGAAGGAGAAACGTATGTAAATTTAGGAAATGCCTATCGCTCAATGGGGAAGTACGAAGAGGCAATCGAGTATCACGAAAAGAGTTTAAACATTGCCAAATTGATAAAACCCAGAAGAAGAGAAGCGGTGTCTTACTGCAATTTAGGGAATGACTACCAGTATTCAGGAAATTTCCAAAAAGCTGTTGAATACCTCGAAAATTGTCTTGATATTGCTATCCAGATTGGAGATAAACAATTAGAACGAGATACATACGGAAGTTTAGGAAATGCCTATCTGATGCTTGGAAAACCGACAAAGGCGTTGGAATACAGTCAGAAATGCTTGTCAATTGTTATTGCGTTAGGTGACAGACTTGGTGAAGGAGTTGCGTGTAAAGACCTTGGTCGTGCCTACAATGTATTAGGAGAATATCATAAAGCAATCGAATATCTTCAGAAGTGTCTTGATATCACAACTGAAATGGGTGACAAAACAACGAAAGCAAAGGCTTGTGGTAATTTAGGATATGTTTTCCTGTCGCTGGCAAGATACCAGGAAGCAATAGAATACCAAGAGAAACACCTTGACATTGCAATTGAAATAGGTGACCAGGTGGAGGAAGGAGCCTCTTTCTTGAGCTTGGGTAACATCTATCAGTCATTAGGTAATCCCCAGCAAGCCATAGATTACCACAATAAAAGCCTTAGTCTTGCTGTTAAGGCTGGTGATAGAGCATTAGAAGGATTGAGCTACGGAAGCTTAGGAACTGATTTTCAGTTATTGGGAAACTTCCCGAAGGCAAAGGAATACCAAGAAAGAGGTTTGAACATTGCTGTTGAGATGGGTGACAACAAAAATGCAGGAATAGCTTACGGAGGGTTAGGAAATGGTTACCAATCACTGGGTCAATTCCAAAATGCCATTGAATGCCATACAAAGCGTCTCAATATAGCTATTGAGATAGGAGATAGGAGAGGAGAAGGAGTTGCTCTTGCAAATCTAGGCTTTGCTTATCACTCACTGGGAAAATATCCAGAGGCTTTAAAATTCCATGGAAAAGTCTTGAATATTGCTGTAGAGATTGGTGACAAAAAGATTGAGGGAGCGATCTTGGGAAGGTTAGGAAATATCTATCAGTCTTTAGGCAATTACTCCAAAGCCATTGAGCTTTACGAACAGCAACGAGCCATTGCAATAGAGATTGGAGACAGAAATAGTGAAGCTGCCGCTTACGGCAACCTTGGAAATGCCAATCATTTCTTTGCAAAATACAAAGAAGCGATCCAGTTTCACGAAAAATCTCGATTAATCTACAAAGAGATTGGAGACATGGATGGCGAAGGAACAACTTGCGGGAACTTAGGTATTATTTATGTGTCATTAGGGCAATACCCTACGGCAATTCAACATTTCAAAGAATGCCTATGTACTGCTATATATACAGAAAGTAAAGAACTTGAAGGGAAAACTTATGGAAACTTGGGTGGTGTTTACCAGTGCTTAGGAAAGTACCACGAGGCAAAGAAATATTATGATAAATGTCTTGAAATTGCTGTGATGATTGGGGACAGGGAGGGGGAAGGAGCATCTTATGGGAACCTCGGAAATGTTTATCTTTCATTGGGAAAGTACCAAAAGGCAATTGAAAACCAGCAAAAAAGTCTGGATATTGCTTTGGAGATAGGTGACAAGGTTCGACAAGGTACAGCCTACACTAACCTAGGAGATGCATATCAAACGTTAGGAAAATATCTTCAGGCGAAAGAATATTTCAAAAAACGTCTCAATATTGCTCTGGAGATTGGAGACAGAAAGGCAGAAGGCACAGCGTACGGAAACATTGGCAATGTCCATTCCAACTTGGGTGAATACCAAACAGCTATAGACTACCAAGTAAAGTCCCTTACCATTGCTGTGAAAATTGGTAATCGACAGGGTGAAAGCTATGTTTACGGAAATATGGGGAGTGCCTATGAATCAATGGGAAAAAGTAAGAAAGCTATTGAATATCAAAAAAAATACCTGAGTATTGCCATGGAAATGGGTGACAGAAACGCAGAAGGTGCTGCAAATGGAAACATTGGAAACGCGTATCAGTCTCTGGGGAGATACCAGGAGGCTATAGAGTTTTATCAAAAGTATTTGAGTGTTGCTGCAGAGATAGAAGACAGAGATGGTCAAGGACAGGCGCATTTTTATATGGGTAAGTCTTGTTATGGAAAATGCCAAATATCTGCATCTTGTGTTTGGGTTTGGGTTCACTGTGTATGCAGGATCAAAACATGGCAAATAATTTGCATAGCTAGTATTTTGGACTGTCTAGCCTCTTTGACATGTTAAGACTCCATTGTTTTTTAACGTGTATACGAGACTCATCAGGTCAAAAAATAACTTATAATTTTGATTTGGTCATGATATTTGATTCACAACTATTTAACACGAATGCCATTAAACGAGATTATCATACTCCTGGAAGATTCCTTTTCTAGAGTACAAACACTAAAAGTGTGCAATACTTTGTGCTATTTACCACTAAATAGTGTTGATTAAACAATAGAGAACAAAAGAATTTCCATAATTTAGCAGTATTTAGTGGTATTTATGTTGCACACTTTTAGTGTTTGTATTCTAACTATTATATTATTATTGTTGAATAATAACTATGATAACAAATGTAAATAATAAAGATGATGACGTTGATAAGTGATAACATTCACAAAATTGCTGATGAAAATAATATTGATGGTGATCATGGCTATTCTGATCAAGATGATAATATAAATTGATGATAATAATATACTGTTTATCCTCTCATAATCTAGGCAATTGCTATCTTTTAATGGCAGTACAGGAAAATAGCGATTACTCTTCTTGCCTCCAAGAAGCCGGAAATCATTTTAAAAAGAGTATGGATATCTTCGAGTCCTTATTTGACGATTTGGAAGAAAACGACCAACACAAGATAGCAATCGTCGACACCTTTATCAAAGTCTACAGGAATTTATCATTTGTATATGCCGGGACTGGACGGTCTGTAGAAGCCCTTCTGGTATCCGAACGTAGTCGAGCCCGAGCTTTAGCTGATCTATTGACTTTGAAATACAACATGGTCAAATACACCCCAACTTCCAAACGCGGTTCACTTGAAGTTGCCGATATTGAAACTATTTTGTCGGCTTCTAACTTTGTTGTTCTTTTTTACGCTCTACAACACGAAAACCTGGCTGTTCACATATGGGCTCTAGCACCTCAAAGTCCTTTCCACTACCATGAAAGTGAGATCAAAGGACTTGAACCTCCAACACAACATCACTCGTTTGATGAAGGTAACTCTGAAAGTAGTCATGAGGAATCCTTCTCAACTCTTGTTGAAAAGAGTTTCCAAATGTTGAAAGTCAGAGAAGGACTGACCTGCGAGGACAGGTCATTGGAAGTACCTGAAGACGGAGAAGAGACGTTCCGAGAAATTAAGCAGAGTGAAAAAGTCCGCCATCCTGGTGCAAGATGTGCATACGATGAAGAAGACGACGAGAGACCGCTGGAGCTGTTGTTTGAAGCGTTAATTGCTCCACTGCAACATCAACTCGACACTTGTGATGAGATCGTCATCATTCCTGATGGGGATCTTTTTATGGTGCCGTTTCCAGCCCTTCAAGATCCCGAAACAGGACAATATCTTTCTGAAACAAAGCGACTTCGTCTGGCTCCATCGCTAACGACCTTAAAAGTTCTCCATGAATCTTCAGGTGATCACCATTACAAGTCAGGCGCATTGATTGTTGGTAACCCCAAAGTTGGGAAAGTTAAGTTTAAAGGCCGCGAAATGTGGTTTACAGATCTACCTGGTGCAGAGAATGAGGCTGAAGAAATCGCTAAATTACTTGGTGTGCAGCCATTGATTGGTGAAAAGGCAACTAAAGAAACAATACTTCAAAAGCTACAGGTTGGTGTGTCAGTGATCCACTTTGCTGCCCATGGAGGTGCAAATGGCCAGATTATTCTTGCTCCATCGGCGTCGTCAACCAAAAGCATACCTGATGAAGATGACTACATTTTGACAGTCGAAGAGGCCCAACAAAGTGGTATTCGTGCTCAACTCGTTATACTGAGTTGCTGTAAAAGTGGGCGTGGTGAGATCAAGTCGGAGGGTGTGGTCGGCATGAGCAGGGCGTTTCTAGCTGCTGGAGCACGTGCAGTTGTGGCGTCGTTATGGGCCATTGATGATGAAGCTACCAAAGTCTTCATGCTAACGTTTTATGGTCATCTCAAGAAGAAAGAATCTGTCAGTCTGAGCCTTCAGCAAACAATGAAAGAAATGAGAGAAACTGAGAAATACAAAGAGCCAAGGTCTTGGGCTGCCTTCTTTCTTATTGGTGATGACGTTACTATCAACGTCTGATGTTCTTTGACAAAAACAATGCATGAATATGGCCCATGGTTGTGCGCCCACTCACGCGTCTTCGCTTGTTGCAACTTTATCACGTCTTCAAGGAGAAAACATTTGAAAAACATTATATAATATTTAGTATTATTCAGTTTGTTTTAATATCAGTCACTAGAGTGATTTCCTGTTGTCCGTGAAAGTAGAATGACTATCTAGTTTGAAGTAGTATAGTGCGCAATAGTTGCGTAATAATATATACAAAGAGACTAGAAGAGTCAACATTATGTGATCAAAACAAAAGAAACTACAGTGAATTTTACAACCGTAAAAAAATGTCCTCATTAAAATACTGTTTTTCTCTTTTTGTGCATTTGCATTTTAAATTGTACACTTTGTTAAGTCAAGGATTAATAGTACTACTAACTACTAACAGGTAATACCATATAATATGGGTACTATTTTTTCACGGACGACGGAAAATCACTCTAAGGGTGGTCACAGCCAGCTAGGGTTTGTTACGTCCTTAGTGGTTGTCTTCACGTCCCCCTATGCAACTTAATGAGTGAAGTGTGTGTTAGTATAACCTAGTCACTGAGAGCGGTCACACCCAGTGTTATTACGTCGTCAATGATTGACGTCCCTGAATGTATGTTAGTGAGAATAGTGTGTATTAGTTTGAGGCATTAACAAGTGAGGGTGGTCAAGGCCAAGGTTTGTTATCTTCTTTGTGGTTCTTCTTACTCAATTACAGGTTAATATATGTGTTAGTATGAGCCAGTCACGGAGGGATGTCACAGTCAGGGTTAGTTACTAGTATTTGCTACATCCCCCAATGTAGGTTACTGAGTGAGTGAAGTGTGTGTTAGTATAACCCAGTCACTAAGATTGGTCACGGCCAAGGTTTGTATCGTTCTCAGTTGTTCTCCTCACATTCTCAATTATATGTTAATGAGTGTAGTGTATGTGTATTCATATGAGGCACTAACCGAGAATGGACACGGCCAGGGATTGTGACATCCTAAAGGATTTTCTTAAGTATGCCTAATAAAGTTAGTGCTTGTTGTTTGTTTTGAATTAGTACATATGAATTAATACTGTTAAAAACTCACTTCTTTCGTCTTTTAGAACATTTCCTAGCATTTACTCCTTCAAAGCAGCTTTAGTTAGACTTTATAAGGAAGCACTTCTTGAAATATTTGATGAACATAACGTGGAAGTCCTTGTGTACGAAGTAATCTAATTTGTCTTCATCAGTGTTTTTATCTATATATATATTTAGCCTATTTTGTTTAGATTCTTACCACTTTTTACTTATTATTATGATTATTATTTTCATGGGCTTTCATCCTGTTGGAGCTTGCACTGTAGTGACTTTTCTCGCTGAGATTTATTATTATTACTATTATAGTTGTTTCTTAGTTTTCTTATAACTTATTGTTATTTAGTTATTCAGTGGACGTTTAATAAATAAATTTAAAAAAGAATGTAAATATCAAGAACAAGGTATAAACTGACTTATTTGAACAGATATATGTGTGAATAGACATGTGAACAGTGTTAAATATTTGTGATAATAAAAACACGATCACTTAAAAAGATAAATAGTATATCAACGAACTACTGACATTATTTCATATTAAAAATATATGTTACAACATGGCCGATAGGAACTGGGTCCAATTTTGAAATTATACAATGTAAATATGTTAGGGTTACACACATTAATGTACAATGCTTTATATAGTGATGACTCGATGATATATACGTACCCACAATTCCTTTCGGCGTTTAACTACAGGTATCAGGATTTAAAAAAAGGTAGTTAAGCAAGTCAACTTTAATATATGAATTTGAATTACAAATTTGAATTATGTATTGCAATGATGTGACACTCTACTAACTCTAAACTCGGGCTACCTGTGAGCTGCCTCATTAATAGTTCGTGAAATGTGCAACAAAGCACTTTCGTTTTGACAGCAGAAAACAAATCAGCAGAACACATATATGTAGATGGTTATAAATCAAAAGTAAACGCTTTAACAGCATGATATATATTGAAATTTAAAAAGATATAGTTAAGTCATAGTAGAAATAAGTATGGATATGTATTAATTAAGATTGTAGAAATTATAGAAATATGAAATTTCTTATGAATAAAAAAGATACCGAGAAGTTTTGTTTATTTATTTGTTTGTTTGTTTGTTTGTTTGTTTGTTTGTTTGTTTGTATGTTTGTTTGTTTGTTTGTTTGTTTGTTTGTTTGTTTGTTTGTTTGTTTGTTTGTTTGTTTGTATGTTTGTTTGTTTGTTTATTTATTTATTTATTTAAATAAACAACTGTACGCTTGGGCTTCCTGTGAGCGTTTACATTTATGCCATAGCGCAAGGGAGCACGGCAGACTGTTGTTACGGTTTGCATATATTCGATCTTTTGAAAGTTTTAAATTACATCGTCAACGGCTTTTGGTAAATTAATGGGACTATCCGCTAAGAAGTGAAAAATGCTGGCGCGCCTGGGGACTTACAACTCTCGGGCGACACTCGTACATTGCTCGTCCCTCCGGGTCTCGCTCGGCAATATTATTTGCGCCCGCACTTCTACTGGTCAGTCGATTGACGAAAATAATTGAAAGATCGAATATATTCAAACAACAAACAACAGGCTGCCGTGCTCCCTTGCATAGCGTGGCGATATATGCAACGAAGCAGTTTCGTTTTCACAGCGGAAAACAAACCACCAGAAAACTTTCTGTGGCTGTTTTATTTGAAGTAAATCCATCAAAATAAACGAAATGAAGTAGGATAATTCAAGGTGACTACTGGGAGTTCTACCAACGGCTTGGAAGCGAAAAAAAAGACCAGGAACCATGATGTAACGGGCACACAGAAGTAAGACTTGTTTATGGGAACTTTAAGGTAAGTTTTGCCATTGTTTTAATCAATAGTTCTATATATTGCTGCAAATAAAGGTGGTTGAAGACATTCCACATAAATTTCCTTAAATGGCAGAGATAATATTTTGAAACAAAATTCGAAAAACATTCCTGGAATCGTCTTCTGACATTGAATACGATATACTATGGTCGGTTGTACGAAGGCTGATTAAAACTATCCACTGGATCAATCCTTATCTAGCGTCTTAAAAACTGATACAAATTCTTCACTGGATAATTCATATAATACAGCTAGTCTACGAATGCTTTAAAATAGCAAAATACACATTAGCTAAATCGTTATCGAACGGATAAACAACTGGTACACATTCGGTTACAGAAAAGCTTAAAAGCAATTCCTTTTAAGGCTTCTTCCTATACACTGCAACGATGTCCAATTCGTGTGTCTTTTAAATCCTAGTGGTGGGTCGCATGAAGACGCATTATGCATGAATTACAGTCCTCTACACTGAATAAATCCTTACCAAACGGATAAACAAATTATACACTTTAAATAGTATATATTTTCCTGTGGATATTGTAATTTTTTCTCCACACTCAGTTGCCAGCAGAAAATTCGATTATGATTTTCTATCAATTCTTCCATGGAAAATTATTTCAAATTTGGATCGAGACGTCTTGAGACAATGTGTTCCTTCAATTTCGGTTTTCGGTTTTCGGTTTTCGGTTTTCGGATTTCGGTTTTCGGTTTTCGGTTTTCGGTTTTCGGTTTTTTGTTTTCGGTTTTCGGTTTTCCTTTTACTTATTGCGTTTGCTTCCTGTAAATGCTTAATTTGAATTAAAGTTTGTTAATGAAGCTAAAATCTATCATAGTAATTGTTGATGAAAGTTGCTTGCAAATTTAGGATAATTCTTAGGAGAGCTAGACAAAATATGTCTTTTTGAATTTTGTCGAGATCCATGCTAAACGTTTTAATTGTATGTGTTAGAGTGAAGACATTTAACCCGTGAAACAAAATTAAATAGTCAAGGTGTAATAGTCAAATAGACACAAAAGAAAACAATGGAACTAGAGACTGCTAAGGTGGATTAGTCTAATATCTATTTCACGGGTAGTTTAGTGTCTTCACTCTAATTCGACCTTCATCAGTTGGAAGGAATTGGCTAAACAATGTTTCTTATGCAGGGCCCACAGTAAGTGGCGTAAGCTGTTGTGGTGTCCCTGCATTCGTATAAAGGAAAAAGCTAATAAAATAAAATAAATATAATATGTCGACATTAATTAACATGCAAGATTTAGTCTAAAAAAAATACTCCTTGACCTCGAGTCAGACATAACACTGCCAGTTTATCATATGCTTATTATATTAATAACTGAATGATACAGTTCTTTATTGTTCAGCTTTAGCCTTGATTGTACGTACATTAATCAAAGTGTAGTGATAAAACCTGTGGTATTTCTCAGATTGGTTGTCCATTGCCTTGCCATGGGCTGTACTAAATACAAAATAATATATCACATGCTATCGAAGTATCGAGGTTAAGGCTGCGTAATGATGGACTTGAAACTGGAGTATTATGTACATAAATAACTTTTAATCTGCATGGGGTGAGGCTACAATTTTAAAACAGAAGGCAGATGATACCAGAGAAAGTGGGCAGAAGCCTGTTACATTGCTTACATTGATTCAATTTTTAATAGAGACTGGAAGAAAACTTCCAACTAACTATGTAGCTCTTTTGTAATTATGTTATCAGTTTTTCGTTCATAAGAACGTATTCTATTCCATCGTAGAAAAGCGCGCGCATTTCATTGTATTCGTGTTTTTCAACCGTTTTTACACTTAAGCTGTAACCTAGATGATAGGTTGTTAGGCCCGAAAGCTTGGGGGGGGAAACATTTTGGTTGAAGAAACGTTATACTATGAATGGAAAACCAACCAACAAAAAGATGACATATATTTATTTCTTTTTACGGATCTAGAGAACGCGTGACAATATTGCGCGACGGAAATTTCGCTTCCAATATCTCGAGAACGAAACAACAAAACCAACTAAACTTTAAGAATAAAATATTTCAAAAACATCTACAAAATACTAGAGGACTAGCTGTATGCGACTTTTAGTTAAGATTTTAGCGTTTTGGTGACGTCACGCGAAAACTAAGGATTCAATTATGGAGGTGACGAATACGATGGAGATGTTTATTTGGGGGGTTTGGCATCATAAATCGACTAAGTTCTATTTTGATTTTTTTTGCAGTTCCTCTTTCACGAAACCAACGAGCCAAACCGTTCAAAAACTATTTCAAAGGGCGCCACTATGGAATCATGGAAAGCCCAGCTTTTCAGCCGGTTTTGTGTAGCATGTGCAGTTTATGATTGCCTCACGTTAAATGATGAACACATTATTTGTCTTTATGAAGAGTGTGCGGCAGTAGCTGTTTACCTAAATGATATCGTTACACAACGACTCGTTTATATGTTGCTTGGGCCCTTATATGAGAAAATCCACCAAACACCAAAAGCAATTGAGTATTATAAAAAGAAATTGCAGATTGCCTTTGAAGTAGGAAACCGAATGATGGAAGGAGAAACGTATGTAAATTTAGGAAATGCCTATCGCTCAATGGGGAAGTACGAAGAGGCAATCGAGTATCACGAAAAGAGTTTAAACATTGCCAAATTGATAAAACCCAGAAGAAGAGAAGCGGTGTCTTACTGCAATTTAGGGAATGACTACCAGTATTCAGGAAATTTCCAAAAAGCTGTTGAATACCTCGAAAAGTGTCTTGATATTGCTATCCAGATTGGAGATAAACAAATACAAAGAGTTGCATACCAAAATTTAGGAAGTGCCTATATGATGCTAGGAAAACCGAAAAAGGCGTTGGAATATAACAAGAAACGCTTGTCATTTGTAATTGCGGCGGGTGACAGACTGGGTGAAGGAGGTGCATGTGGGAACATTGGTCGAGCCTACAATGAATTAGGAGAATATCATAAGGCAATCGAATATCTTCAGAAGAGTCTTGATATCGCAACTGAAATTGGCGACAAAGCAATGAGAGGAAAGGCTTGTGGTGATTTAGGACATGCTTTCCTGTCGCTGGCAAGATACCAGGAAGCAATAGAATACGAAGAGAAACACCTTGACATTGCAATTGAAATAGGTGACAAGGTGGAGGAAGGAGCCTCTTACTTGAGCTTGGGTGTTGTCTATCAGTCATTAGGTAAACCACAGCAAGCCAGACATTACCACAATAAAAGCCTTAGTCTTGCTGTTAAGGTTGGTGATAGAGCATTAGAAGGATTGAGCTACGGAAACTTAGGAACTGATTTTCAGTTATTGGGAAACTACCAAAAGGCAAAGGAATACCAAGAAAGATTTTTGAGCATTGCTGTTGAGATGGGTGACAACAAAAATGCAGGAATGGCTTACGGAGGGTTAGGAAATGTTTACCATTCACTTGGTCAATTCCAAAATGCCATTGAATGCCATATAACACGTCTCAATATAGCTATTGAATTCGGAGATAGGAGAGGAAAAGGAGTTGCATTTGCAAATCTAGGCTCTGCTTATCTCTCATTGGGAAAATATCCAGAGGCTTTAGAATATTATGGAAAAGTCTTGCACATCGCTGTACAGATTGGTGACAAAAAGATTGAGGGAACGACATTGGGAAGCTTAGGAAATGTCTATCAGTCTTTAGGCAATTACTCCAAAGCCATTGAGCTTTACAAACAGCAACTAGCAATTGCAAAAGAGATTAGAGACAGAAATAGTGAAAGTGGCCGCTTACGGCAACCTTGGAAATGCCAATCAATTCTTTGGAAAATACAAAGAAGCGATCCAGTTTCACGAAAAATCTCGATTAATCTACAAAGAGATTGGAGACATGCATGGCGAAGGAAGAACCTGCGGGAACTTAGGTATTATTTATGTGTCATTAGGGCAATACCCTACGGCAATTGAACATTTCAAAGAATGCCTAAGTACTGCTATATATACAGAAAGTAAAGAACTTGAAGGGAAGACTTGTGGAAGCTTGGGTGGTGTTTACCAGCTCTTAGGAAAGTACCACGAGGCAAAGAAATATTACGAGAAATGTCTTGAAATTGCTGTGATGATTGGGGACAGGAGGGCGGAAGGGGCAGCTTATGGAGAACTTGGACATGTTTATCTTTTATTGGGAAAGTACCAAAAGGCAATTGAGTACCAGCAAAAGAGTCGCGATATTGCATTGGAGATAGGTGACAAGCTTAGAGAAGGTAACTCCTACACTACTCTAGGATGCGCATATCAAACATTAGGAAAACATCTTCAGGCGAAAGAATATTTCGAAAAACATCTCAACATTGCTCTGGTGATGGGAGACAGAAAGGCAGAAGGCACAGCTTACGGAAACATTGGCAATGTTCATTTCATCTTGGGTGAATACAAAACAGCTATTGACTACCAAGAAAAGTTCCTTACCATTGCTGTCCAAATTGGTAATCGGCAAGGTAAAATGAATGCTTACGGGAACATGGGGAATGCCTATAGATCAATGGGAAAAAGTGACAAAGCTATTGAATATCAAGAAAAACGCCTGAGTATCGCCATGGAAATAGGTGACAGACAAGCAGAAGGTGCGGCAAATGGAAGTATTGGATACGCGTATCAGTCTCTAGGGAGATATCAAGAGGCTATAGAGTTTCATCAAAAGTATTTGAGTGTTGCTTCAGAGATAGAAGACAGAGATGGTCAAGGACAGGCGCATTTTTATATGGGTAAGTGTTGTTATGGAAAATGCACAAATAACTGCATATTGTGTTTGGGCTTTTTTATAATAATTTGAATAGCTAATATTTTGGATATAAATAGTTAACACTCGCTGTAAATAGTTGATATTATCCATTTCACAACCATTTTCTCCCCTCACTCCCCAACCCCTGAACAGTGTTCATATTCCTCAAAAAAAGAAACACCTTCAGGGAACACAACTTTGCCTTGGGGGGAGGGGGTATCAAAATACGATCGTTCTAGTGATATTTAGAGACGAAAATGCAAAAAAAATGCTTAAGTTTTCAAACAGTGTCAACATTTATGTCCAAGATTGTAGTATTTTGGACTGACTTGCCTCTTTGACATGTTAAGAATCCATTGTTTTTTGACGTGTATAACTCATCAAGTCAAAAGATAACTTATAATTTTGGTTTGGTCATGGCTTTTGATTAACAACTATTTAACACGAATGCCATTAAACGAGATTATCATACTCCTGGAAGATTCCTTTTCTAGAACTTCAATTGGAGACATGCATGGCGAAGGAAGAACCTGCGGGAACTTAGGTATTATTTATGTGTCATTAGGGCAATACCCTACGGCAATTGAACATTTCAAAGAATGCCTAAGTACTGCTATATATACAGAAAGTAAAGAACTTGAAGGGAAGACTTGTGGAAGCTTGGGTGGTGTTTACCAGCTCTTAGGAAAGTACCACGAGGCAAAGAAATATTACGAGAAATGTCTTGAAATTGCTGTGATGATTGGGGACAGGAGGGCGGAAGGGGCAGCTTATGGAGAACTTGGACATGTTTATCTTTTATTGGGAAAGTACCAAAAGGCAATTGAGTACCAGCAAAAGAGTCGCGATATTGCATTGGAGATAGGTGACAAGCTTAGAGAAGGTAACTCCTACACTACTCTAGGATGCGCATATCAAACATTAGGAAAACATCTTCAGGCGAAAGAATATTTCGAAAAACATCTCAACATTGCTCTGGTGATGGGAGACAGAAAGGCAGAAGGCACAGCTTACGGAAACATTGGCAATGTTCATTTCATCTTGGGTGAATACAAAACAGCTATTGACTACCAAGAAAAGTTCCTTACCATTGCTGTCCAAATTGGTAATCGGCAAGGTAAAATGAATGCTTACGGGAACATGGGGAATGCCTATAGATCAATGGGAAAAAGTGACAAAGCTATTGAATATCAAGAAAAACGCCTGAGTATCGCCATGGAAATAGGTGACAGACAAGCAGAAGGTGCGGCAAATGGAAGTATTGGATACGCGTATCAGTCTCTAGGGAGATATCAAGAGGCTATAGAGTTTCATCAAAAGTATTTGAGTGTTGCTTCAGAGATAGAAGACAGAGATGGTCAAGGACAGGCGCATTTTTATATGGGTAAGTGTTGTTATGGAAAATGCACAAATAACTGCATATTGTGTTTGGGCTTTTTTATAATAATTTGAATAGCTAATATTTTGGATATAAATAGTTAACACTCGCTGTAAATAGTTGATATTATCCATTTCACAACCATTTTCTCCCCTCACTCCCCAACCCCTGAACAGTGTTCATATTCCTCAAAAAAAGAAACACCTTCAGGGAACACAACTTTGCCTTGGGGGGAGGGGGTATCAAAATACGATCGTTCTAGTGATATTTAGAGACGAAAATGCAAAAAAAATGCTTAAGTTTTCAAACAGTGTCAACATTTATGTCCAAGATTGTAGTATTTTGGACTGACTAGCCTCTTTGACATGTTAAGAATCCATTGTTTTTTGACGTGTATAACTCATCAAGTCAAAAGATAACTTATAATTTTGGTTTGGTCATGGCTTTTGATTAACAACTATTTAACACGAATGCCATTAAACGAGATTATCATACTCCTGGAAGATTCCTTTTCTAGAACTTCTGCAGTGTTTGTGTGTTACTATAATTATTGTAATTACGAAGATGATGATAACTATTATATTCTTGTTGTATAATGACTATGATAACAAATATCAATAATAAAGATGATGACGTTGACGATTGATAATATTCAAAGTTGATGATGAAAATAATATTGATGGTGATCGTGGTTGTTCTGATCAAGATGATAATATAAATGATGGTAAAAATATACTGTTTATCCTCTCATAATCTAGGCAATTGCTATCTTCTACTGGGAGTACAGCAAAATAGCGATTACTCTTCATGTCTGAAAGAAGCCGGAAATCATTTAAAAAAGAGTATGGATATCTTCGAGTCCTTATTTGACGATTTGGAAGAAAACGACCAACACAAGATAGCAATCGTCGACACCTTCATCAAAGTCTACAGGAATTTATTAGTGGTATATGTTGGGACTGGACGGTCTGTAGAAGCCCTTCTTGTATCCGAACGTAGTCGAGCCCGAGCTTTAGCTGATCTATTGACTTTGAAATACAACATGGTCAAATACACCCCATTTTCCAAACGCGGTTCACTTGAAGTTGCCGATATTGAAACTATTTTGTCGGCTTCTAACTTTGTTGTTCTTTTTTACGCTCTACAACAAGAAAACCTGGCTGTTCACATATGGGCTCTAGCACCTCAAAGTTCTTTTCACTACCATAGAAGTGAGATCAAAGGACTTGAACCTCCAACGCAGCATTCCTCCTTTGAACAAGATAACTCAGCTGAAAGTAATCAGGAGGAATCCTTCTCAACTCTTGTTGAAAAGAGTTACCAAATGTTGAAAGTCAGAGAAGGACTGACCTGCGAGGACAGGTCATTGGAAATACTTGAAGACGGAGAAAAGACATTGCAAGAAACTAAGCAGAGTGAAAAAGTCCGCCATCCTGGTGCAAGATGTGCATACGATGAAGAAGACGACGAGAGGCCGTTGGAGCTATTGTTTGAAGCATTAATTGCTCCACTGCAACATCAACTCGACACTTGTGATGAGATCGTCATCATTTCTGATGGGGATCTTTTTATGGTGCCATTTCCAGCCCTTCAAGATCCCGAAACGGGGCAATATCTTTCTGAAACAAAGCGACTTCGTCTGGCTCCATCGTTAACGACCTTAAAAGTTCTCCAGGAATCCTCAGATGATCACCATTACAAGTCAGGCGCATTGATTGTTGGTAACCCAAAAGTTGGGAAAGTTAAGTTTAACGGCCGCGAAATGTGGTTTACAGATCTACCTGGTGCAGAGAATGAGGCTGAAGAAATCGCTAAATTACTTTGTGTGCAGCCATTGATTGGTGAAAAGGCAACTAAAGAAACTATACTTCAAAACCTACAGGTTGGTGTGTCAGTGATCCACTTTGCTGCTCATGGAGGTGCAAATGGCCAGATTATTCTTGCTCCATCGGCGTCGTCAACCAAAAGCATACCTGATGAAGATGACTACATTCTGACAGTCGAAGAGGCCCAACAAAGTGGTATTCGTGCTCAACTCGTTATACTGAGTTGCTGTAAAAGTGGGCGTGGTGAGATTAAGTCGGAGGGTGTGGTCGGCATGAGCAGGGCGTTTCTAGCTGCTGGAGCACGTGCAGTTGTGGCGTCGTTATGGGCCATTGATGATGAAGCTACCAAAGTCTTCATGCTCAAGTTTTACGGTCATCTCAAGAAAAAAGAATCTGTCAGTCTGAGCCTTCAGCAAACAATGAAAGAAATGAGAGAAACTGACAAATACAAAGAGCCAAGATCTTGGGCTGCCTTCTTTCTAATTGGTGATGACGTCACTATCAATGTCTAATGTGCTCTTTGAAAAACAAGCAACGCATAAATATGGTCCAACTCTTGCGTCTTTGCTTGTTGCAACTTTATCATGCACTTCTTAAAGGAGAAAACATTTGATAAACATTATATAATATTTAGTATTATTCAGTTTGTGTTAGTATCAGTCACTAGAGTCATTTTCCGTTGTCCGTGAAAGTAAAATGACTAGTTTGAAGTAGTGCATAATAGTTGCGTATTAAATAGATACAAAGAGACAAAACAAAACAAAAAGTTATTTTGAAATGGAATTAAAAGCCTTAAGAATAAGTTCCGCTACCAACACAAGATCGATTTGAGAAGACAATGATTTTAAAACAAGGTATTTTATTATGAAAAACTTTGTGTAAAACATCATTTTGTGCTGTAAAAAAAACTTTAACGACTTTGAAGTAAAAGCTACTAAAAAAAAGCTCGCTTTCAGCTCGTGATTCAAAATCTTTCTCGTGTTCTCCCAACAATCCTGCGTGTTTCTAACAGAGAATAGAAACACGGAAAACATATTCTAATGCTTAATTATAACACATGCTAAAAACTCGATCCCAATACACAAACAGCAATCTTGGCAAAAGAAGGGCGACACAGCATTTGACGTTACAATGGGCAGCTACGATGGCGCTGAAACATGCGAGTTAGTAGGAAGCTTCCTTCTTTCCCAACTTTTTTAAATTGCAAATTTCAATTATGTATTGCAATGATGTGACACTCTACTATCTCTTAGCTCGGGCTACCTGTGAGCAGACTCATTTATAATTCGTGAAATGTGCAACAAAGCACTTTCGTTTTGACAGCAGAAAACAAATCAGCAGAACACAAATATGTAAATGATTATGAATTAAAAGTAAACGCTTCAACAGTATGCTATATATTTGAATTTAAAAAGGTATAGTTAGGTATGAATATGTATTAATTAAGATTGTAGAAATTATAGAAATATGAAATTTTTTATCAATAAAAACGATAACGAGAATTTTCTTATTAAAATTTTTTAAATTTTCTTATTAAATTCGTTTATTTATTCAAGTTTTGTTTATTGATTTGTTTATTGATTTGTTTGTTTGTTTGTTTACTTGTTTGTTTGTTTGTTTGTTTATTTATTTATTTATTTAAATAAACAACTGTACGCATGGGCTTCCTGTGAGCGTAAGGGTGCACGGCAGACTGTTGTTACGGTTTGCATATATTCGATCTTTTGAAAGTTTTAAATTACATCGTCAACGGCTTTTGGTAAATTAATGGGACTATCCGCTAAGAAGTGAAAAATGCGGGCGCACCTGCCTCTGCGAGTGAGTTCCGAAGGGACGACACTCGTATATTGCTCGTCCCTGTGGGACTTGCTCGGCAATGATATTTGCGCCCGCACTTCTACTGGTCAGTCGATTGACGAAAATAAAGTAAAAGATCGATTATATTCAAACCACAAACAACAGTCTGCCGTGCTCCCTTGCATAGCGTGGTGATATATGCAACAAAGCACTTTCGTTTTCACTGCGGAAAACAAACCACCAGAACACTTTCTGCGGCCGTTTTATTTGAAGTAAACCCATCACAATAACGACGAAATGAAGTAGGATAATCCAAGGTGACTACTGGGAGTTCCACCAACGGCTTGGAAGCGGAAAAAAGACCAGTAACTATGATGTAACGGGCACACGGAAGTATATGGGAACTCAAAGGTAAGTTTTGCCATTGTTTTAATTAATAGTTCTATATATTGCTGCAAATAATGGTGGTTGAAGACATTCCACATAAATTTGCTTAAATGACAGAGATAATATTTTGAAACAAAATTCGAACAACATTCCTGGAATCGTCTTCTGACATTGAATAGGATATACTATGGTCGGTTGTACGAAAGCTGAGTAAAACTATCCACTGGATCAATCCTTATCTAGCGTCTTAAAAACTGATACAAATTCTTCACTGTATAATTCATATCTGAGAATACAGCTAGACTACGAATGCTTTAAAATAGCTCAATACACATTAGCTAAATCGTTATCCAACGGATAAACAACTGGTACACATTCGATTACAGAAAAGCTTAAAAGCAATTCCTTTTAAGACTTCTTCCTATACACTGCAACGATGTCCAATTCGTGTGTCTTTTAAATCCTAGGGGTGGGTCGCATGAAGATGCATTATGCATGAATTACAGTCCTCTACACTGAATAAACCCTTACCAAACGGATACAATTATAAAAAAAATTATACACTTTTAAATACTACATATTTTGCTGTGGATATTGTAATTTTTTCTCCACACAGTTGCCAGCAGAAAATTCGATTATGATTTTCTATCAATGCTTCCATGGAAAATTATTTCAAATTTGGATCGAGACGTCTTGAGACAATGTGTCCCTTCAATTTCGGTTTTCGGTTTTCGGTTTTCGTTTTTCCTTTTACTTATTTGTTTGTTTCCTGTAACTGCTTAATTTTAATTAAAGTATGTTAATGCTAGCAAATTTACTAAGGCTAATTCTTAGGAGAGCTAGGCAAAATATATCTTTTTGAATTTTGTCGAGATCCATGCTAAACGTTTTAATTGTATGTGTTAGAGTGGAAACAAAATTATATAAATAGTCAAGGTGTAATAGTCAAATAGACACAACATAAAACAATGGAATTAGAGACTGCTAAGGTGTATTAGTCTCATATCTATTTCACGGGTATACGTAGTTTAGTGACTCTAATTCGACCTTCACAAGTTGGAAGGGATTTGCTAAACAATGTTTCTTATGTAAATCGACTTTAATTAACATGCAAGATTTAGTCTAAAAAAATACTCCTTGACCTCGAGTCAGACATAACAATGCCAGTTACTGATATGCTAAGTACATTACTGTTAAAGTCATCGCTAATGATGAGCTTGGCGTTAGGTGCGCGGTCGGTGGGAATGAGGGAGTCTAGCGGTAACCATGGTAACCATGGTAACCCTGTCACATCCCACCGGGCACCTGTCACACTGACTGCAAACAGTCAGTGGAGTACTTACCTGTATACTTACCTATCCATGTCTTACAGGAGAGGGTGGGTGGGCAGGGCAATTGCTAGGTGAGCGTCTGAACCAGTGTTGCTTGCGATAGCTAGCGTTAATAGCGAATGTCTTTCACATAGCTGAGGGCCAGCCTTATTTGCGAGATCACGTGGATAGATCAATAGATCATAATCACGTACCGCAAATTGCGAAGTGACGTTTGCGATGATTGAACACGTAGCGTGTGGTTGTGAAGGCGTGTTGCTAGCATAGGATCGCGGTTGCGGTGAGACTGGGTTATTGTCGTTTATCCCTTAGCTCGATTTTAACCTTTTCTAAATTGCATTTAACCACATAAATACAGTTTTTTAATTTATTGTTCAGCTTTAGCCTCGATTGTACGTACATTAATCTAAGAGTACTGTTAAAACCTGTGGTATTTCTCAGATTGGTTGTCCATTGCCTTGCCATGGGCTGTACTAAATACAAAAGAATAAGTCACATGCTAGGTTAAGCTAAGGCTGCGCAATGATGGACTCGAAATTGGAGTATTATGTACATAAATAACTTTTAATCTGCATGGGGTGAGGCTACAATTTTAAATTCAGAAGGCAGATGGCACCAGAGAATCGAAAGTGGGCAGAAGCCTGTTACATTGCTTTTAATAAAAAAAATCAATTTTTAATGGAGACAGTGGAAGAAAACTTCCAAATACCTATGTAGCTCTTTTGTAATTATGTTATTAGTTTTTCGTCCATAAGAACGTATTCTATTCCATCGTAGAATAGCGCGCGCATTTGTTTGTATTCGCGCGATCGTGTTTTGCAACTGTTTTTACAGTTAAACTGTAACCTAGATGATGGGCTGTTAGGCCCGAAAGCTTGGAAAATAAAAACATTTTGATTGAAGAAACGTTATACTATGAATGAAAAACCAACCAACAAAAAGATGACATTTGTGTCTAATTTATTTCTTTTTACGGATCTAGATAACGCACGACGGAAATTTCGCTTCCAATATCTCGAGAACGAAACAACAAAAACCAACTAAACTTTCCGGAATGAAATTTTTCAAAAACATCTACAGAATACTATAGAGGACAAGCTGTCTGCGACTTATAGTTTAGATTTTAGCGTTTTGATGACGTCATGCAAAAATTAAGGATTTAATTATTGAGTTTACGAATACGATCAAGATGTTTGTTTGGGGGGGTTTGGCATCCTAAATCTACTAAGTTCTATTTTGATTTTTTTTGCAGTTCCTCTTTCACGAAACCAACGAGCCAAACCGTTCAAAAACTATTTCAAAAGGCGCCATCATGGAATCATGGAAAGCTCAGCTTTTCAGCCGGTTTTGTGTTGCATGTGCAGTTTATCATTGTCTCACGTTAAATGATGAAGATATTATTTGTCTTTATGAAGAGTGTGCGGCAGTAGCTGTTTACCTAAATGATATCTTTACACAGCGAGTCGTATATATATTGCTTGGGCCCTTATATGAGAAAATCCATCAAATGCCTAAAGCAATTGAGTATTATAAAAAGAAAATGCAGATTGCTTTGGAAGTAGGAAACCGAATGTTGGAAGGAGAAACGTATGAAAATTTAGGAAATGCCTATCACTCAATGAGGAAGTACGAAGAGGCAATCGAGTATCACGAAAAGTGTTTAAACATTGCCAAATTGATAAAACCCGGAAGAATAGAAGCGGTGACTTACAGAAATTTAGGGAATGACTACCAGTATTCAGGAAATTTCCAAAAAGCCGTTGAATACCTCGAAAATTGTCTTGATATTGCTATCCAGATTGGAGATAAACAATTAGAAGGAGATACATACGGAAGTTTAGGAAATGCCTATCTAAAGCTAGGAAAACCGACAAAGGCGTTGGAATACAGTCAGAAACACTTGTCAATTGTTATTGCGTTAGGTGACAGACTTGATGAAGGAAATGTGTGTGAAAAACTTGGTCGTGTCTACAATGTATTAGGAGAATATCATAAAGCAATCGAATATCTTCAGAAGTGTCTTGATATCGCAACTGAAATGGGTGACAAAACAATGAAAGGAAAGGCTTGTGGTTATTTAGGACATGCTTTCCTGTCGCTGGCAAGATACCAGCAAGCAATCGAATACGAACAGAAACACCTTGACATTGCAATTGAAATAGGTGACAAGGTGGAGGAAGGAGCCTCTTACTTGAGCTTGGGTAACATCTATCAGTCATTAGGTAAACCCAAGCAAGCCATAGATTACCACAATAAAAGCCTTAGTCTTGCTGTTAAGGCTGGTGATAGAGCATTAGAAGGATTGAGCTACGGAAATTTAGGAACTGATTTTCAGTTATTGGGAAACTACCAAAAGGCAAAGGAATACCAAGAAAGATGTTTGAGCATTGCTGTTGAGATGGGTGACAGAAAACGCGCAGGAATGGCTTACGGAGGGTTAGGAAATGCTTACCAATCACTGGGTCAATTCCAAAATGCCATTGAATGCCATACAAAGCGTCTCAATATAGCTATTGAGATAGGAGATAGGAGAGGAGAAGGAGTTGCTCTTGCAAATCTAGGCTTAGCTTATCTCTCACTGGGAAAATATCCCGAGGCTTTAGAATACCATGGAAAAGTCTTGCACATCGCTGTAGAGATTGGTGACAAAAAGATTGAGGGAGCGACATTGGGAAACCTAGGAATTGTCTATAAGTCTTTAGGCAATTACTCTAAAGCTATTGAGCTTTACGAAAAGCAACTAGCCATTGCAATAGAGATTGGAGACAGAAATAATGAAGGCGCCGTTTACGCCAACCTTGGAAATGCCAATCGCTTCTTTGGAAAATACAAAGAAGCGATCCAGCTTTACGAAAAATCTCGATTAATCTACAAAGAGATTGGAGACATTCATGGCGAAGGAGCAATCTGCGGGTACTTAGGTACTATTTATATCTCATTAGGGCAATACCCTACGGCAATTGAACATTTCAAAGAATGCCTAAGTACTGCTTTATATACAGAAAGTAAACAACTTGAAGGGGAAACTTGTGGAAACTTGGGTATTGTTTACCAGTGCTTAGGAAAGTACCATGAAGCAAAGAAATATTTCGATAAATGTCTTGAAATTGCTGTGATGATAGGGGACAAGAGCATGGAAGGGACAACTTATGGACAACTTGGAATTGTTTATAATATGTTGGGAAAGTACCAAAAGGAAATTGAGTACCACCAAAAGAGTCTCGATATTGCATTGGAGATAGGTGACAAGGTTGGAGAAGGTAGCTCCTACCTTAACCTAGGATGTGTATATCAAACATTAGGAAAACATCTTCAGTCGAAAGATTATTACGAAAAAAATCTCAAAATTGCTCTGGAGATTGGAGACAAAATGGAAGAAGGCACAGCGTACGGAAACATTGGCAATGTCCATCTAATCTTGGGTGAATACAAAACAGCTATTGACTACCAAGAAAAGTGCCTTACCATTGCTGTCCAAATTGGGGATCGGCAAGGTGAAAGCGTTGCTTACGCGAACATGGGGAATGCCTACAGATCAATGGGAAAAAGTGATAAAGCTATTGAATATCAAGAAAAACGCCTGAGTATCGCCATGGAAATAGGTGACAGACAGGCAGAAGGTGCGGCAAATGGAAGTATTGGATACGCGTATCAGTCTCTAGGGAGATATCAAGAGGCTATAGAGTTTCATCAAAAGTATTTGAGTGTTGCTTCTGAGATAGAAGACAGAGATGGTCAAGGACAGGCGCATTTTTATATGGGTAAGTCTTATGGAAAATGCACAAATAACTGCATATTGGTTTGGGCTTTTTTAAAGGGGTTCACTTGGTATGCAGGATCAAAACATGGCAAATATTTTGAATAGCTAGTATTTTGGACTGGCTACCCTCTTTGCAATGTAAAGAGCCGTTCCACGTAAGCTTCGAGTATTTTCAGAAATGGTCAGATACAACCCCACCTGTAACTTTGCCTGGTGAAAGGAAGTCATGAGCAAGTAATCATATGGGCATTATTAGGTCGTTTCATTTTAAAGCGGTCACGTGACATCCGTTCAAAGTTTGACCTATTTTCAGCCTAATTTTGCTGTCTGAAATTTCGAAAATGTGTCAAGTTTGTAGATCTCGTGCGGCTTTTCTTCTGCATATTTTGTAGTCAAATTTATACGGTTAATAGAACATCGTTATAGCTTTTGAACAATATGTTTTATTTTGATATAGCTTATTGTTTTAATTTTTTATGGATATTTGAAGGAAGAGCATTTTCGGGTGGTCATGAAAATAGTAATTTTGGTACTTTTCATAATTAATTTTTTCATACAAGAGTTCTGATTTCCTATTAACTATTTATGTCAAAATGAAAAGGAATAATAGTACTTCAACTCCAATGAAAAACATTTCTGGGCTCTGTGTGTTTTGGCTAAAAAATATCATCGTAAATTGCAAGAAATATCAAAATCAACAAAATCGATGGACATTATATACATCAACATTAGATTGGTTTTAAACTATAAAACATACATTTTACTGGTTCAGAACTAATATTAGAATGCAATAAAACGCAAATGTATCAATGAAAAGGAAATTTTTTAGAAAATTTGAATGTAAACAACATTTTAACATTTATGCAAATTTGCATTTCACAGCGAAGTCACTCGCTTACTCACCTCCACTCCCACGGGATATGGTAGATTGTCGAAAAGCTTAGATTTTGCCAATTAATTTCTTTTTTTTATTACAATTCAATTTCAATTTAATAAACATGGAAAACTAGCCTTTGAAATCTTTAATATTAAGGAAAATTACTATGAACTGGTGGTTAATGTAAGCAGTGACCATTTTCTATGTGTTGTAGATTTCATTTTAAACCGTGAGTCTAACTGATTATTCGCCTTAAATCGCTGGAATGACATATCAACGACTATTTTTAATTGAAGTTTTATAAGTAATTTAAATGTTTGCTTGTGATTGTGCATAGTCTACGAACATTTCTAGAATTAAAAAACTTCAGGATTTGCATAACTGATACCGATCTCTGATTTGATATAAATGACACTTGCATACTCTCTGAAATCTGAAAATTCTTTCGTCTACCTCTCCATTCAATTCCTAATTCATTTCTGTGGCGTGTGCACAGGCCGAAAATAGGTCAAACTTTGAACGGATGTCACGTGACCGCTTTAAAAATGAAACGACCTAATAATGCCCATATGATTACTTGCTCATGACTACCTTTCACCAGGCAAAGTTTCAGGTGGGGTTGTATCTGACCATTTCTGAAAATACTCGAAGCTTACGTGGAACGGCTCTTAACATTGCAAAGAGGGTAGCCAGTCCAAAACACTAGCTATGCAAAATATTTGCCATGTTAAGCTTACGTGGAACGGCTCTTAAGAATCCATTGTTTTTTTAACGTGTATACGAGACTCATCAAGTCAAAAATAACGTATAATTTTGATTTAATAGCGCAGCGCAGTAATGCTAGAAATAGCTCCAAGACTCGGACAAACATTGTGTTCAGTTTTACAGTGTTTTGCAATATATGAACCGATCTTATCATTTCCTGCTGACATTAGAATAACAACGTGATTAAACAAAGATTTGCTTCAATCGGCATTGATAATAGTCTGCTGAAAGTTAAATAAAAGTTTGTTTGTCTCCTTTGTCTCCATTTTTGTGACGTCATTAATGCGCTGCGTTATTGGTCATGACTTTTGATTCTCAACTATTTAACACGAATGCCAACGAGATTATCATACTCCTGGAAGATTCCTTTTCTAGAACTTCTGCAGTGTTTGTGTGTTGCTATAATTATTGTAATTACGAAGATAATGATAACTATTATATTATTGTTGTATAATGACTCTGAAAACAAATATAAATAATAAAGATAATGACGTTGATGATTGATAATATTCACAAAGTTGATGATAAAAATAATATTGATGGTGATCATGGCTATTCTGATGAAGATGATAATATAAATTGATGATAATAATATACTGTTTATCCTCTCATAATCTAGGCAATTGCCATCTTATTCTGGCAAGAGAGGAAAATAGCGATTCTTGCCTCCAAGAAGCCGGAAATCATTTTAAAAAGAGTATGGATATCTTCGAGTCCTTATTTGACGATTTGGAAGAAAACGACCAACACAAGATAGCAATCATCGACACGTTCATCAAAGTCTACAGGCATTTATTAATTGTATATGTCCTGACTGGACAGTCTGTAGAAGCCCTTCTGGTATCCGAACGTTGTCGAGCCCGTGCTTTAGCTGATCTATTGACTTTGAAATACAACATGGTCAAATACACCCCAACTTCCAAACGCGGTTCACTTGAAGTTGCCGATATTGAAACTATTTTGTCGGCTTCTAACTTTGTTGTTCTTTTTTACGCTCTACAACAAGAAAACCTGGCTGTTCACATATGGGCTCTAGCACCTCAAAGTTCTTTTCACTACCATAGAAGTGAGATCAAAGGACTTGAACCTCCAACGCAACATTCCTCCTTTGAACAAGATAACTCAGCTGAAAGTAATCAGGAGGAATCCTTCTCAACTCTTGTTGAAAAAAGTTACCAAATGTTGAAAGTCAGAGAAGGACTGACCTGCGAGGACAGGTCATTGGAAGTACCTGAAGACGGAGAAGAGACGTTGCAAGAATCTAAGCAGAGTGAAAAAGTCCGCCATCCTGGTGCAAGATGTGCATATGATGAAGAAGACGACGAGAGACCGTTGGAGCTGTTGTTTGAAGCGTTAATTGCTCCACTGCAACATCAACTCGACACTTGTGATGAGATCGTCATCATTCCTGATGGGGATCTTTTTATGTTGCCATTTCCAGCCCTTCAAGATCCCGAAACGGGACAATATCTTTCTGAAACAAAGCGACTTCGTCTGGCTCCATCGTTAACAACCTTAAAAGTTCTCCAGGAATCCTCAGGTGATCACCATTACAAGTCAGGCGCATTGATTGTTGGTAACCCCAAAGTTGGGAAAGTTAAGTTTAAAGGCCGCGAAAAGTGGTTTACAGATCTACCTGGTGCAGCGAATGAGGCTGAAGAAATCGCTAAATTACTTGGAGTGCAGCCATTGATTGGTGAAAAGGCAACTAAAGAAACTATACTTCAAAACCTACAGGTTGGTGTGTCAGTGATCCACTTTGCTGCCCATGGAGGTGCAAATGGCCAGATTATTCTTGCTCCATCGGCGTCGTCAACCAAAAGTATACCTGATGAAGATGACTACATTTTGACAGTCGAAGAGGCCCAACAAAGTGGTATTCGTGCTCAACTCGTTATACTGAGTTGCTGTAAAAGTGGGCGTGGTGAGATCAAGTCGGAGGGTGTAGTCGGCATGAGCAGGGCGTTTCTAGCTGCTGGAGCACGTGCAGTTGTGGCGTCGTTATGGGCCATTGATGATGAAGCTACCAAAGTCTTCATGCTAAAGCTTTATGGTCATCTCATGAAGAAAGAATGCGTCAGTCTGAGCCTTCAGCAAACAATGAAAGAAATGAGAGAAACTGACAGTTACAAAGAACCAAGATCTTGGGCTGCCTTCTTTCTAATTGGTGATGACGTCACTATCAATCTCTAATGTGCTGTTTGAGAAAAACAATGCATGAATATTATCCATGGTTGTGCGCCCACTCACGCGTCTTCGCTTTTTGGAACTTTATCATGCACGTCTTAAAGGTGAAAACATTTGAAAAACATTATATAATATTTAGTATTATTCAGTTTGTGTTAGTATCAGTCACCAAGGGTGTCCAAAGCCAGGTAGGGTTGTTGACGTCCTTAGTGGTTGTCTTCACGTACCCCAATGCAACTTAGTGAGTGAAGGGTGTGTTACTAGTATAGCCAAGTCACTAAGGGTGGTCACGGTCAGTGTTATTACGTCGTCAATGGTTGACGTCCCTCAATGTATGTTAGTGAGAATAGTGTGTATTAGTTTGAGGCATTAACAAGTGAGGGTGGTCAAGGCCAGGGTTTGTTACCTTCTCAGTGGTTCTCATAACTCAATTACAGGTTAATTAGTGAGTGTAATATATGTCTAAGTATGAGCCAGGTTTGTCACAGCGAGAGTTTGATACATTCTCAGCTAGTGTTTGCTACATCCTTTAATGTAGTTTAGCCGGAATGAAGTGTGGTATAACCCAGTCACTTAGGGTGGTCACGGACAGTGTTTTTTTTTTTTGAGTCTACTGATATATCATACATTGTCAGATATATCAAAAACAAGGTATAAACTTAAAGATTTGAACAAATATAGATATGTGAATATTGATGTGAACAGTGTCAAATATTTGTAATAAAAAAACACGATCAACAAGATTAATAATATAGTATATCAACGAACTACTGACATAAATTTATTAAAATATATATGGAAATATATGATACCGCATGTCCGATAGGAACTGATTTTGAAATTAAACAATTTAAATATGACTGTACAAAGGTTACAGTACACACATTAAATGTACTTTCGTTTTGACAGCAGAAAACAAATTAGCAGAACACATATATGTAAATGATTATATATTATATTTATTTATTTATTTATTTATTTATTTATTTATTTATTTATTTATTTATTTATTTATTTATTTATTTATTTATTTATTTATTTATTTATTTATTTATTTATTTATTTATTTATTTATTTATTTATTTATTTATTTATTTATTTATTTATTTATTTATTTATTTATTTATTTATTTATTTATTTATTTATTTATTTATTTATTTATTTATTTTATTTTTTTATCTATTTATCTATTTAAGTATTTATGTATTTATGTATTTATGTATTTATCTATTTATCTATTTATCTATTTATTTATCTATTTTTTACGGTGGCCCACAAGTGTCACGGCAAAACTTTATTACTCACGGCAAATCTTTTATTATTCACGGCAAATCTTTTGCTATTCACGGCAAATCTTTTATTTCTGACGGCAAAACTTTTATTACTCACGGCAAAACTTTTATTACTCACGGCAAAACTTATTAAAAATTTAACAGGGTCCCAATATCCCGGGCAATATCAGTTTAATAACAGCTAAATTTTAGCAGTTTTCCAAGTATCAGTTAAATCAAAAACAAAGAAATATTTATTTTCAAATTTATTACTGAATTAAAAACAAAGAAATATCAGCTATCGGTTATCCTAAAAAGACACTGAATTCTCAGTAATTAAACAGTTAATTTTTTTAGCTGTTTCTCAGTTAACAGTTATTAAGAGGTGATGTCCATTAATACCAGACATTCGCGGCAAAGCTTGTTTTATCGATTTTGCTCATATTTTAACCATAGGTAGGCCTTGTCATAAGATACACCACTGTGTATTTAGTTTTGAAAAATTTTGCTTTTTTGAGGAAAAAACGAGGAAAAACGATTTCGCGCCAAATCGCCCGTTTGAGACTCGTAAGTTTAGGTCAACTTTGTCGGCTTCGTGTGCCCAAAATATTAACTCTACTGACTCAAAACTACCGTTGCAATCTTTGTAATTATCTTTAGTTATGGTCCAAGCTTTTTAAAATACTTTCAACTGCTTTTATATTTTTTTGACACATTATTTCTGAAGTGCACTAATTACATTATACAAAATAGGTAAAAAATAACGGGCCTTTTTCCGATGTGCTGACAAAAATTATTCGATGATATTTTGTATTCTGAAAGTTAAAGGGGGAAATATGAGTCTGTGAAAAAATCAGCTTGGGTAAATGTAATGGAGCGAAGTTATGAAGCTCTAAACATTGAGAAAATATGGCTGCTTTCAGACGAGTCTGCGTGTGGGTCAATTAGCGTGTCATATGTCAACAAGTAATTAACATAAACAATAATTCAAGTTCCTTTTCTATTCTACAAAATAGCTTTACAGTATCATTTCACAACGAGTAAACTTTATTTTAGTTTCCATAAGGGCATTAGAATTATATATTTGGCCTAAATTATGTCAGTTTTGTTGTCGAATACTACAATTCATGCAAGTCGGCTCTTGTCGCCGAATATGCAAATGACTTTGTCGATAAGTGTAAACATCTTTCATTTTTTATGAAGTATTATTTCTTTTCCTTCGTTTAAAAATTCGGTTTTCCTTCGGATTACTTTTTTTGAAGATTGTAAGCTTTATTCGAAAGAAAAAAAAACACGAAAACTGTTGTTTGTTGTTAGAGAAGGGATGACTAGGCTTAATTGAAATTGACATGAATTGTGTTTTTGCTGCTAAAAGCGATTGTGATCATTAAATAACTTCAGATGCTTAGTTGTTTACCGAAGGTGTAGAAATGGAAATTTACTGTTCTTTCAAAGCTGTCGTAGGGGGGATTTGTGGTCATGATCAAAGAAGTCGACAAAAGTCGTGCAGTGTCATTCCTATTCTTGCATGCCAGAAGGAGATTTCTGGTCACGAGCGCGCTTTTCAGTTTTCTGGACACGCTAATGAAGCCGATCTGATTTTAAGCCGAGCAGGATTGTTTACGTGTCCGAAAGACATTGCAACCTGGACAATTTGTCCTCTTCATCGATCAAAATTAGGTTTGGGCTGGACAAGGAGGTCCACTGAGAGATGCAGAGTTCCAGTGGAGATCTCAACCCATGGAAAAGGCAAGAGGAAGTGGCCGATGGGAGAAAGAGGAGTTAATAAAACTGAAGCGCAGGTGATATTTAAACGAACTGGGGTGTTCGTACGAGTTGGATCAGGTATGTACGAGAAATGTTACGGTATCAATTAGTAGCGACAACATTAAGTTTATAGCTCTATATTCCGCTCTATTTCCAGGTGTATGTGTGAACTGTAGGAAGCTTCTGAAAGAATTGCAAGATAACAAACAAGAAACAGATGTCGCTGTACAACTAAGTCACATGACACTGGTACATTCCTCAGTAAATAAAATCAAATTAGGCGTTTCAAGAAAGAAAGAAAGAAAAAATGAGAAAGGAAAAGAGTAGGGAAATGAGAAAGAATGAATAAGAAAATTAAAGAATAAAAGAAATGAGAGCAAGAGTGAATATTGATTAATGAGTAGGCGGATAGGTTTGGATGGATGTGAATGAATGAGGAATGGACCTAATGAATACAGTGAATGAATGGATGAATGAATAAATGAATGATTAAATGAATAAACAAAATGAATGAATGAATGAATGAACAAAATGAATGAATGATTAAATGAATAAACAAAATGAATAAATGAATGAATGAATGAACAAAATGAATGAATGAATGATTAAATGAATAAACAAAATGAATGATTAAATGAATAAACAAAATGAATGATTAAATGAATAAACAAAATGAATGATTAAATGAATAAACAAAATGAATGATTAAATGAATAAACAAAATGAATGTATGATTAAATGAATAAACAAAATGAATGATTAAATGAATAAACAAAATGAATGAATGATTAAATGAATAAACAAAAGGAATGATTAAATGAATAAACAAAATGAATGAATGATTAAATGAATAAACAAAATGAATGAATGAATGAATGAATGAACAAAATGAATGAATGAATGATTAAATGAATAAACAAAATGAATGATTAAATGAATAAACAAAATGAATGATTAAATGAATAAACAAAATGAATGATTAAATGAATAAACAAAATGAATGATTAAATGAATAAACAAAATGAATGATTAAATGAATAAACAAAATGAATGTATGATTAAATGAATAAACAAAATGAATGATTAAATGAATAAACAAAATGAATGAATGATTAAATGAATAAACAAAAGGAATGATTAAATGAATAAACAAAATGAATGTATGATTAAATGAATAAACAAAAGGAATGATTAAATGAATAAACAAAATGAATGTATGATTAAATGAATAAACAAAATGAATGATTAAATGAATAAACAAAATGAATGAATGATTAAATGAATAAACAAAAGGAATGAATGAATGAAAGAATAACTATACGAATGAATGAATGACGTGAATTAATGCTTTTAAAAATAGAATAGACGGTAGACTGATGACAAATGAGTAAATATTCATTTTTCTATGTTTTAGGATGACGAGGATAAAGAGGTCTCTTTTTCGCCAAAAGTCTCTAGTCCTATTGATTCTGAACTTGGAGATCAAGAGAGTACAAGTACACCGTGTAGTTTGGAATACACTCAGGGTGCATTGAGTCCAGAAACCCCAAAGAGTATCTACCAGTCTAGTGAAGAGTCCATGTACATGTTGTCCCCCATAAGTGCAGAGGAACCACCAAGAGAAAAGTTGAATGAGTATCTCAGTTCTAGAGACGTAAGTCCAATTAGAAGCATCCTATCTACACCGTGGGAAATAACATCAGGCCGTACCAAGAGATTCTATGTAAGAAAAGCGCAACAAGTGACCCACGTATGCCTTGAAGAAATTGCACCAGGTGAATCAGCCAAGCTATTCAGTCACTTGCAGAAAAAGTTTGAAAGCAGCTCTGATATTGATATCCCATTGTTGGAAGCTTTATCAGAGTGCTATGCCAATGCAGACAACTGGAGTTCTCGTCGTCAGATACTATCTATAATGGCGGATAAAGTGAGCTTTAAAGATCTGTTACGCTGGATACCAAGTTTGACGAAATATCGTTATGATATTGCAAGACACCATACTTTGTTACATGGGCGAGGTGCAGCAATGCCACCCGTAAAGAGCACTCGAATGTCTGTAAAAGAGGACAAACTGGACCATTTCCTCACATTTATTACAAGTACACACATTGTACAGGATTTGCCTTTTGGTGAAAAAACACTTTCATCGGGTACTGTTATGAAAATACCGAATGTTATTCGATCGGAAATCCCAGAGCACATTATCCGACAATATCAAGGCTACTGTAAAGATGTAGGATATGTGCCCATGAGCCGCACTACCTTACTAAGAGTGTTGGACGTTTGCTCAGCGTCTACTCGCAAATCACTGCAAGGATTGGATTATTTTTCTGCATCTGGTGCGGAAGCTTTCGACGAGCTTAAAAAGGTAGTTGATAAGCTAGTGGATGAATATGGAAAGAGCCTAACTTGGGGAAAAGAAGTGAACGACAAACTAAAACATGCCAAACGATACCTCAAAGGAGACTATAAGGTAATTTGTAAGAAGCTAGCATGTAATCAAACATAAACAATAATGATTTTGTGATCACAGTTATTATCTACTGGACGCGCTACAGATGTATTTTCAGTTTGTTTGAAAATGTCTAGTTACTATAAACTGCGCGTCAGCGCGCTAGTTACATGTACAACCAAAGATCAACATGAGCTCGCGCGCTCTATTAATAACATATAGAATGGTTCTAGTTAAAATTAATAATATATTCTAAAAATGAAAAATGTACATATGATATATTATAGTAAGAATATAATAAGCATAATAAAAATAATAACAATAAAGATGAAGTTCTATTTTTCAATAACTTTATTTTACATTTATATATAACAGGTTCACATTGCAAACAGCTCACAAGTCGCAGATCACTGTAGACCATTTGCACTTAGCCATCCCAGTGATAAAGACTTTCAAAGCAAGTGTGATCACGAGCATAATGTGCAGTGCGATAGATGCAATCTGTTTACGGCTGCTATTCATGACATAGAAGCAAATCTTTTGAATGCTGACTGTTCAGTTGAACAAAAGGAAGAAATGGAATATATCATCGCAAATTGTAAAAATAGCATCAAAGCATGGAAAGCACATTTACTCAGAAATGTGAAACAGGATTCCGCAAGACAAGAAATCCTTGAAAGTTTAGATGAAGAGTCCGTTTTGTTAGTGTCAGATTGGGCCATGAAACTTGTTCCAAAAAAGTTCCGCGAAAGCCAAAGAGACTGGTTTGGCAAGAGGGGAATCTCTTGGCATATTACCGTAGCCATACGAAAGTGCGCGACTGGCGAAGTGCAAATGTTAACTTTCGTCCACATCTTTCAGAGTTGTAGTCAAGAAAGCCCTGCTGTGTTGGCCATTTTTGATGACGTACTCAAAAGTCTAAAAACTGTAAAACCAGACGTAAAAAATGTGTATTTAAAGCAAGACAACGCAGGATGTTACCATTCGGCGGCAACCATGCTTTTGATACAACAGCTAGCATCAAAGCACGACATCACGCTTAAACGCATTGATTTCTCAGATCCGCAAGGTGGCAAGGGATCATGTGATCGAAAGGCCGCGCTGATCAAGAATCACATGAAATCATATCTGAATGCAGGCAATGACATAGAAACAGCCGAACAAATGAAGAGTGCAATAGAGTCATGTGGAGGTATTCCCGGAGTACATGTAACCCTTTGCGGCCCACAGCCCGTCACAAGCATAAAAGTGAAGTGGGATGGTGTAAGTCTTATCAACAATGTTGAATACGAAACCAAGGGGATCAAAGTGTGGAGAGCGTATAAGGTCGGATCAGGAAAGTTCTTGACTTTAAGTAAGTTTGATTTGCCCAAAACGTTACCAGAGGTCAACGAAATAGCCACCCATAGCAGTTCTTTTGTCCCAGTAAAGGCAAGAAATATTAAGAAAGCTAAAGTTCATGAACGTAAGAATACTGAGACAGATAATGAAGATGACCATGATAATAACAGTGGTGAGGATGAAGATGAACAAGATGTGGGTGACATGTTATACTTTTGTCCTGAGGAGTGATGTGTACGCTCATTTAGAAGACATCATTCGCTTGAAAAACATCTCGATTGTGAGAGGCACAAATACATAATAGAACATGAAACGTTATATGACAAAGCAATGAAGTCGTATGCTACGAAACTCGAATATGGCGCTAGCTGCAGAATTTACGAGACGGACGAGGACATAAGGTTGGATAAAGTCGAAAACGCACACAATTGTTTACCAATGGGATGGGCTCTAAAAACAACGACACAGAGAAGGCGTTTCAGTGAGGAGCAAAAAAAGTACCTGTTAGACATTTTTCAAAGTGGAGAACAAACCGGAAATAAAGCAGATCCAGCAAGTGTTTCCAAAATGATGAGGACAGCGAGAAAAATCGATGGAAATCGTATGTTTGGCAAAGACGACTGGCTATCAACTCGACAAATTGCAAGCTTTTTCTCGCGTGTAGCGGCTAAGAAAAAGTTAGATGTGGTCGTTGATGATGATGAGTTTGATGATGAAGATGATGATGGTGGTTCAGATGAGCACCAACAAAGAGAGCAATTGGAGGCAGATTTGAAAGATCTTGCAAGTGAAGTCATGGATGAGATAGGCCTTCAACATCCAATCACGTTTGAAAACTATGACCTTTGCAAAATTGCATCACAATCAAAGCTGTCAAAATTTTCCATCTCCATGTTAAAAGAAATTTGCTCAAGATTTCAACTGGACACATCGAACATTAAAGGAAGGCCCTTAAAAAAGCCATATATTACGCTTTTAGAGGACATGATAGCCACTTGTAGTTGTAAGCTTTAGTTTTGGGAAAATGATTACTTTATTACATTATGACGTCACAGTATGTTTTAATTTTGATTTTTCCTCCCTTCTCCCTTTTGTAAATACAATTTTATCGCAATTTTTCTTCGTGTTGTTATAATTCTGTCTAGTTGTAGCGACTATGATTCTTATGCCATAGTTTACAAACGAGACATTGAACTAGCCTCCTAACCACAGGAATCCCGATGCGAAAAGCAAAAAGTTTTCTGCGGAGGGAGCTAGCAATGAACTTATGATGTGACGTCTAAATGCAATAAGGCAATAATTGTAATTATTATATATTATTTTTCATATTTGTAAATATTGATAATTTCCGGAATTTTGATTGTTTGGCGTGCAGTCTGTCCAAAGGCCATTTATGTCGAATATGTAATTCCCTTATATCAATTTCAATTATTAAAGCCTAGTCGGCGTCCCTTCTCTAACTGACAAACAACAGATTTTCGATTTTTTTCCCTTTCGAATAAAGATCACAATCTTTAAAATGAGTCATCCGAAGGAAAACCGATTTTTTTAAACGAAGGAAAAGAAATAATACTTCATAAAAATTGAAAGATGTTTACACTTATCGACGAAGTCATTTGCATATTCGGCGACAAGCGCCGACTTGTAGTATTCGACAACAAAACTGACATAATTTAGGCCAAATATGTAATTCTAATGCCCTTATGGAAACTAAAATAAAGTTTACTCGTTGTGAAATGATACTGTAAAGCTATTTTGTAGAATAGAAAAGGAACTTGAATTATTGTTTATGTTAATTACTTGTTGACATTTGACACGCTTATTAAACCCACACGCAGACTCGTCTGAAAGCAGCCATATTTTCTCAATGTTTAGAGCTTCATAACTTCGCTCCATTACATTTACCCAAGCTGATTTTTTCACAGACTGATATTTCCCCCTTTAACTTTCAGAAGGCAAAATATCATCGAATAATTTTTGTCAGCACATCGGAAAAAGGCCCGTTATTTTTTACCTATTTTGTATAATGTAATTAGTGCACTTCAGAAATAATGTGTCAAAAAAATATAAAAGCAGTTGAAAGTATTTTAAAACGCTTGGACCATAACTAAAGATAATGGCGAAGATTGCAACGGTAGTTTTGAGTCCGTAGAGTCAATATTTTGGGCACACGAAGCCGACAAAGTTGACCTAAAATTACGAGTCTCAAACGGGCGATTTGGCGCGAAATCGTTTTTCCCCGTTTTTTCCTCAAAAAAGCAAAATTTCTCAAAACTAAATACACAGTGGTGTATCTTATGACAAGGCCTACCTATGGTTAAAATATGAGCAAAATCGATAAAACAAGCTTTGCCGCGAATGTCTGGTATTAATGGACATCGCCTCTTAAACCCCATTCCGACCCTGATTTAAGATGGCGGATGAAGTAGATCACGGCTCGAATCTTTGTTTTTATCAGTAGAGGATACGGATATGAAGAACTGAATTTTCCATATTTCAGAACGCATCACAAGATGGACATGGGTCTAACTAGCACACTAAAACAAAGCTAAAGCAGTACAAACTTCAATGAAACATTGTGGAGTTCGATTCGCAAGAACTAAGAAACGCTATAATGTCAATTATTTGTAAAAGCGATTAACTGATAAGCATTAATAATAAACAATAACTTTATTTCACAATAATTATAATAACAATAACAAAGAAGACAATAATAGTAATGATTAATTATAATGTTAAAACGGGCGATATTAAAGGATCTAAAAAACAAACAATTTTAAAGTAGAGTGCTTACACTATGTCCATGAAATAAAATCTAAATAGTTACTAACTAATAGTTTTTATTTAGTGACTATTAGTCACTATCACTCAACTGAAACAGCTTTAGTAACAATACACAATGAATAAAGTATTAACTTTCTATGGTTTTGAGTATTTGATTTCCCTTGTGTATTGTTACTAAAGCTGTTCCAGTTGAGTGATAGTGACTGATAGTCACTAAATAAAAAATATTAGATAGGAACTATTTAGATTCTATTTCATGGACATAGTGTAAGCACTCTATGTAAAAAATTATTAAAATTATTAAGAAGATAAATATTTAAAAATAAATCAATTGATTTCTGTTGTATTTACATTAAGTTTAAAATCAAATAAAAAGTCATTGTTCTTATAAAAAGGGACTCGTGACCCACGTACACATAGATTAATGGATCTAAGTATTTCAAAAGATAGTTTTGTTCTTATATATGTGATTGTTTCTGCATATGGCTCGTTCGTTTTCCTTGAAATCTTCTCTGCCAGCGCCTTTAGAAACATCTGACACTCTGTACCCATACCACCATTCGTTCCAAAGACCAAAGGGGTAAAACTTCCCATTTCCACATCCAGGATCCTTTCTTCATATTTTCGTTTCTTTTCTTTCTCCTGTTCTTTAAAGATCGTCGTGGTAGACTTTTTCTGGTTACATTTGGAGTTTACATGCGATACACGTACGTCAAAGAATGCTGTAACTCCTCGTTGCCATAAGCCACCCGCCTTAATATCAAGGCGTGCGTCTTGACTTGTGGTGGTTGATTTAAGCTTGAATTTCTCGTCGTTGAGAGGAATGAGCTTAGGTTCCGCTTGAACGTTATGGCACACTTTGCATAATAACGTTGTCAGAAGATCTCGAACATTATCATGCCTTTGGGCCACAAAGCCTCCTTTCTAAAACTGATAAGCATTGACCTGGGCGTAGAGAGTGTGGGACGTTAAAATGTGAAAGAATAACTGTAACATTAAGAACAAGGATGAAAAAATGGAAAATATAAATGTGGAATAAAATATATAATAAAACGAGTAATGTAAATAGAAAGGGAGAGAAACATTTTGATTATAAGAAATGTTTAAATAATAAATGTACATTAGTAATAAATCGAACAAAAGTATAGAAAAATATAATTAAAACGACCGGGTAAAAGATAAATGAAGTAATGGAAAATGAAAAAGAAAGAAATTAGGCATGGATGGTGGTATAGAATAACGGAAGAAATAAAGGAGGTGGGAAAATAAAAAAGAATGATATGAATTATACAATTAAAAGAATAAAAGAATGCCAGGCGAAAAAAAAAATAATAAGTAGAAAAAATGATAATGGAATAAACGGTATAGGTGTGATATAAAGAAATTGTATTTTTAAAAAATAATAAAAGGAAGCAGAAATAAAAAAAACGATGATAAAAAATATAAATAAACTGACGAAGAAGAACAATATGGGTAAAATCAAATGAAAAATGAAAAGAATATAATAACAGACACACATGAAAAAAGGGGATGGGAGGGGGAAAGGAATGGCGAAAGAAAAGACAATGAGAAAAGCAAAAGGGAAATGAGAAAATTGTGGTAATGATATAAATGTAGTGTGAAAAATATAAAATAAACAATAAAAAAGATGAATAAATAAAAGATTTGCCGTGAATAATAAAAGATTTGCCGTAAATAATAAAAGATTTGCCGTGAATAATGAAAGATTTGCCGTGAATAATAAAAGATTTGCCGTGAATAATAAAAGATTTGCCGTGAATAATAAAAGATTTGCCGTGAATAATAAAGTTTTGCCGTGACACTTGTGGGCCACCGTAATTTTTTTATTTACTTACGTATTATTATTATTATTCATTTTTTTCTATTTATTTATTTTTTTCTATTTATTTATTATACATTGCAAAATGTGACAGCCCACTAAATCTACGCTTGGGCTTCCTGTGAGTGGCCTCGTATCCATGTATTGCTGCGTCGTTCGTGGAATGTGCAACAAAGCACTTAGTTTTGACCGCAGAAATCAAATCGGCAGAACGCTTTCTGTTGTTTATCTGAAGTAAATCCATCAAAATAACAACGAAATGAAGTAGGATAATCCAAGGTGTCTACTGGGAGTTCTACCAACGGTTTGCAAGCGAAAAAAAGATCAGGAACCATGATGTAACGGTCCGAAACGGAAGTAACTGAAGACTTCTTTTTACGGAAACTTAAAGGTAAGTTTTGTTAGTGTACTTTTATATTACTTTATGTTGCTTTATTTCATTGATATTCTTATATTGCGGGGGAAACATGGCAATTGAAACTATTGCACATAAATCTACTTAAAGCAGCGAAAATATCATAGTTAGATTGCCTCTGACAGAAAATAGAGTCGTCTTTGTACATAGAATGACAAACTATATGACCGTTTGCAGGCTAAATAACACAATCCACTGTAAATGTTATCCAGCTTTTAAAACATTGCACAAATTTTATCACTAGATATAACCTCTTCTTCTGTAGATATTGTTATGTGCTCTTCCGCATATTTATTGTTGCAAAACTTCGTTTATAGTTTCCATTTTTCGATGTGTGTTGTACGATGTGTTCCAGTTTTTGATTTCGTATTTACCTGCCAACTGTTTTATATATAATTTTGTCCTTCGTTTATATTACACTTACTTACGTTTTGCTGAAGTAAAAAATATAAAATTTTACTTGTTGCTATAAATTTGTCACTGCTTTGTCGAGTTCTAAGTTAAATATTTCAATTGTACGTTGTTATTGGCTATAAAACAATGTTTGTTATGCAAGTAGACATTAATTAATATGCAAGATTTAGTTTTGTCTCACATAAAAGTGCACCTAGCTTGACCTCAAGTCAGACATAATTATAACATTGTCAGTTATACTGATATGCTAAGTCTTTCAAAAATAATTTGGGAATATTTTGAGTAATAGACCTGAGTTTCGAGTTCGATTCATTGCACTGCGTTGGTCTCGATTGTAGGTAAATCACAGGAAGCCCAATCTCATAGATCGAGGCGCTTTATAAGGCTTTATATGTAGAATTATTCTCAAATCTATAACTCGTCGTAAAATAAAGGAAATAAACTCTAACCTTTGTGGATTGTTTCTTGTGTCTTTCTTGCTATCTGGTAGCGATTTCAGGCTGTTTGGGTAATTTTTAGCTATGTTCTCACCCTACTACTAAGTACATGGCAAGGAAGGAGACCTTGGGTCAGCCAACGGACCGACTTGCTCTCGAAAATCGTGTAATTCTCAGACTAAATCGCATTCCCTTGCCTTGATACTCCGTAACACAAAAGCCAGATAGTTACCCTTCACGATTATCAAAAAATGTCCCATAAAAGTTATCCCCTCGAGGAATAAATCCGGCGAGAATTTCAAATTACCAGCCATTTTGAATGGCTTCGATGCGCGGCAGGGATTTCTTGTGCAGCTCGACGAGCGTGACAGCGCGGACGGCCTGGACTCTAGTCAAATCTCTCCCAGCTACCCCTCCCCTTACTCTACGAAATCCAAGACTCAGTCACCCCGGGGAGGGAGACATTGGTAAGTATCCTTTGTCATTCGCCGACCAATGACATTGCAGGAAGCCACGTGAAATTCGACCAAGGTGAGATATTGACACATCTTGATTCAAACTCAAAACAATTTCAAATTAAATGCTTATAAACATTATAATTTCAATAAATACCTTGCCATATCTTGTTTCTTGCTGTTGCTACATATTAATTTTGCAGAAAGCGTTTCTCATTACACTAAAAGACGAAAGAAGTTTCTTGTTTACGATGTACGCGCGGGTTTTTCACCTGGTCGAATTTCACGTGGCTTTCTGCAATGTCATTGGTCGGCGAATGACAAAGGATACTTACCAATGTCTCCCTCCCCGGGGTGACTGAGTCTTGGATTTCGTAGAGTAAAGGGAGGGGTAGCTGGGAGAGATTTGACTAGAGTCCAGGCCGTCCGCGCTGTCACGCTCGTCGAGCTGCACAAGAAATCCCTGCCGCGCATCGAAGCCATTCAAAATGGCTGGTAATTTGAAATTCTCGCCGGATTTATTCCTCGAGGGGATAACTTTTATGGGACATTTTTTGATAATCGTGAAGGGTAACTATCTGGCTTTTGTGTTACGGAGTATCAAGGCAAGGGAATGCGATTTAGTCTGAGAATTACACGATTTTCGAGAGCAAGTCGGTCCGTTGGCTGACCCAAGGTCTCCTTCCTTGCCATGTACTTAGTAGTAGGGGGAGAACATAGCTAAAAATTACCCAAACAGCCTGAAATCGCTACCAGATAGCAAGAAAGACACAAGAAACAATCCACAAAGGTTAGAGTTTATTTCCTTTATTTTACGACGAGTTATAGATTTGAGAATAATTCTACATATAAAGCCTTATAAAGCGCCTCGATCTATGAGATTGGGCTTCCTGTGGGTAAATCAGACGTGAATATTAACTTTCAGTTAATATAAATCTAGACCTACTAGGCAGCTTGCTAAGAGGGGGTCGGGTAGTTTAGATAGCTAGTATTATATATCTAAATTGTGCAATTGAATATTACTTCATATCGTATGTTTCTATATAACCAATCATTTACTAGTGTAAGACTTTAGAATGTTACGAAATAAAATAATAGGCCTGGTTAATTAAGTGCTTAGTCATTGCATGTGCATGTTGTATGTTGTACACATCTAAGCAGCATATCACTAGCAATTCTTTAAGGAAGCGCTTGCTCGTAAAACCAATTCTTAAAAAGCATAGCTTGTCTACTGAGGAATTTTCCAGCTTCCGACCAGTATCTAACTTAAAGTTTATATCTAAAGCAATTGAGAAAGTTGTAGAGCTTTGTAGCTGCACAGCTCACTGAACACCTTAACAAAAACAACTTGCAATAACCTTTTCAATCTGCATATAAGAAGTATCCGGCATAGTGTAGTTCTAAACGGCTTTATTGAGAGTACAGAATGACGTGTTTAAGGCAATTGATAGCCAACGTAGTGTTATCCTGGTTTTACTAGATCTTTCAGCAGCCTTTGACACGGTCGATCACAACATTTTGTGAATTGAATTTTGTAAATTGAATTCTGACAAAACTGAGATCACTGTACTGTCAGCTGCTCACCGCCCCAGACCACCAATTCAGAGTCTTAAGGTGTCTCGAGGTAGTTTCTCATGCTTTTTCATATTAGATGTACGCCATATATCCGTGAAATAAAATTTAATATGTATAGTCTAATTGCACTATTATGTACAAACTTGTGGATAGCACTGGAGTGGAACAGTGCAAAGAACAATGGTCACATAATTAGCTGTCTTTGTGTTTCTTTGTATGATTTACGCCTGAGCCTTGAAATCTTAGTTAGTTAATAACAAACTAGTTGATAACTAAATACTATTATGCACTAAAAAGTTAGTAGTTGTTTCACGGATATATGGTGTGCACTCTAGAAACATTTGGAGGATCCGAAAATATATTTCAATGGTCTGTGAATCCCTGGTACATGCTTTTATTTCAAATAAACTAGATTTTTGCAATTCCTTGTTGTACGGGGTACCGAATTACCTAATTCAGAAACTTCGGCGGGTTCAGATTGCAGCACGTTTGGTATCGTGCTGTCACAAGCATGACCACATAACTCCTGTTCTGCGTCGCTTACATTGGTTGCCTGTACATCAGCGAATTAATTATAAAATACTGTTGTTAACCTTCAAAGCTTTGAATGATTGTGCTCCGCCATATATCGGTGAACTTATTGAACTATATGTCCCAGTTCGCCATCTAGAGTGAAGTCATTTAACTCGTGAAATAGATATTAGACTAATACACCTTTGCAGTCTCTAATTCCATTGTTTACACTTTAGCAAGCAATTTCTATTTCACGGGTTAAATGCCTTCACTCTAAGACCCCGTCTACACTGATTCGGATACTTTTGAAACCGCATACTTTTTGATGCGAATCGGCCTATCGTTCACACGAATCTAGTGAATCCAGTCACCGAAACCGCATACTTTTGAATTGGAAACGATCAACAGGATTCGTGTGGACGCAAATATTTCTATGCGGTTACAGCCTGACCGGATTTGTGTAGAAGGGGCTTAAGATCTGCATCATCGCACCTTTTAACCAGAGGCTCTTACTGTCTGAAAACGTATGGTAAACGAGCCTTCTCTAATGCAGTTACGGATCTATGGAATAGCCCTCCTGTGCATATTAGGGCATATACTGACATCCCTTTATTCAAGCGTGATCTTAAAACGTTTCTGTTTAGAAAGGCGTATTCTTCTTTCTGATTAATTAATTAACTTAATATTTTAACATATATTACTGATATATTTAACAATTAGACCCGAATGGGCTACGGGTCAATAGCCCACGAGGCCGAGTCTTCCCATGAGGGCGTTAATTCAGCTTCTGTATGTACTTTCAGGACTCAAACTTGTTCTCTTGTTTGAAGTTAACCAAACATTTCTTGATCTCGTCTACTGATTTCTCCAAATAGCTTAGTACTCAATAAAATGCTTCTCTTTGACTTGTATATTAAAGTACAATTACGAAGAAGAAAATGATAAAAAAAAGTGCAGAATTTTCATGTCTGTGAATGAATTGTGACTTGAAGAGTGCGACGCCATCACACGATTCTTCATATTTGATTGAGAAAGCCAGAGTTTTATATCAGTTTTATGCTTAGAAAATTGTTTTTTTTTATTCTATCGTTGTCCTAAAATGAATAGTAGTTTTAACACTAAATGTTTGCTATTTTCAAACGTTAAAATACAAGTTTGAGGGAGAAAATGACAAAAACAGTGGAGAATTTCGATGTGTTTTCAATGAATTTTGATTTGCCGCGATCACACTTCATTATCAGTCCTTTTGGCAAAATAAAATGATTGATATGTTACTTATTTTTCTTTCAAAATATGGCAAATAGGTTTGATCTACTAGTTGGTTTATACTAAAACAATCAGACTTCTCGCCCTCATGGTCTACGACATGCAAACTTCGAAAAGTTGGGTTTGTTTTCGCCAACAATGAGGCGGGAAGAGATTGTACTTACTGTTTTTCTCACACGTGAGAAAGGGCGTACGAGGCTTCTGATCGGACGTATCGCTTTCCTCAGACGTGAAAAAACGATACCCTTTCTGATTGGCTTATATCAATGAACGAACGAAAAATATTTAGTAGAATTTTCACTGCTTTATATAATGATAAATATAGTGATACATAACATTAACGTATTCACGTATTTTACCATTTACCATGAGCCTCCGCCGCGAGAGATTTTGTAAGCACTCCTCATGTTACTCACCTCAGAAAAATGATTCTGTCCTATGTCATTCTATCCTATTCTATCCTAACCCCATTGTAACCTATCCTCTCCGGCCCAACTGATTCTATCCTATCCTCTCCAGTCCAGTCATCAAGATATGTTATTTTTAAGATGATTATGGAGATTATGAATACGATGAAGATTTATTTGTTTGGAGTTGTGGATTGGCATCACAAATTGACCAAACTATTTTTTTTCTTGCAGTTCCCCTATATCACGAAACCAACGAGCATAACCGTTAAAATACTATTTCAAAAGGCACCACTATGAAATCATGGAAAGCCCACCTTTTCAACCAGTTTTGTGTAGCATGTGCAGTTTATGATTGTCTCACGTTAAATGATGAAGACATTATTTGTCTTTATGAAGAGTGTGCGGCAGTAGCTGTTTACCTAAATGATATCGTTACACAACGAGTCGTTTATATATTGCTTGGGCCCTTATATGAGAAAATCAATCAAATGCCCAAAGCAATTGAATATTATAAAAAGAAGTTGCAGATTGCTTTGGAAGTAGGAAACCGAAAGGTGGAAGGAGAAACGTATGAAAATTTAGGAAATGCCTATCGCTCAATGGGGAAGTACGAAGAGGCAATCGAGTATCACGAAAAGTGTTTGAACATTGCTATTGAAGCTGGTGATAGAGCATTGGAAGGAATGGCCTACGCATACTTAGGAAATGATTATCAGTCACTTCAAGTCTACCAAAAGGCAAAGGAATACCATGAAAGGCTTTTGAAAATTGCTGTTGAGATCGGTAACCGGCACCAAGAAGGACTGGCTTACGGAGGGTTAGGGAATGTTTACCTTTTACTTGGCCAATTTCAAGATGCATTTGAATGCCAAACAAAGTGCCTGAATATTGCTGTTGAGATAGGAAATAGGAAAGGAGAAGTAAATGCTCTTGGAAGTCTAGGCACCGTTTGTAAATCACTAGGAAAATATCCAGAGGCTTTAGAATACCATGGAAAAGGCTTGAGCATCGCAGTGGAGATTGGAGACAAAAAGAATGAGGGAGCAATCTTGGGAAACCTCGGAAATGTCTATCAGTCATTAGTCAATTACTCTAAAGCAATCGAGCTTTACGAACAGCAAAAAGCCATTGCAATAGAGATTGGAGACAGAAATGGTGAAAGATCCGCTTACGGCAACCTTGGAAATGCCTATCGCTTGTTGGGAAAATTCAACGAAGCGATCCAGTTTCACGAAAAATCTCGATTAATCTCTAAAGAGATTGGAGACATACATGGCGAAGGAGCAACCTGCGGGAACTTAGGAGTTGTCTATACGGCATTAGGGAAATACCATACAGCAATTGAACATTTCGAAGAATGCTTAAGCATTGGCTTACAGATAGGCAGCAAACAATTGGAAGAGGCGTCCTATGGAAACTTGGGTAATGCCTACCAACGCTTAGGAAAGTACCACGAGGCAAAGAAGTATTGGGACAAAGGCCTTGAAATGAGGATGGGGGGCAGAAGGGAGGAAAGTGCATCTTATGGAAGCCTTGGAATTAGCTATCATTCTCTCGGAAAGTATCAAAAAGCAATTGAGTACATGCAAAAGAGTCTCGATATTGCATTGGAGATAGGTGACAAGCTTGCAGAAGGTAAATCCTACACTAACCTAGGAAATGCATATCAAGCGTTAGGAAAATATCTTCAGGCGAAAGAATATCACGAAAAACATCTCAAGATTGCTGTGGAGATTGGGGACAGACAGTCAGAAGGCACAGCTTACAAAAACATTGGCAATGTTCTCTTCCTCTTGGGTGAGGACTTAACTTCCATTGGATATCACGAAAAGTTTCTTACCATTGCTTTCGATTTAGGTGATCGAAAGAGTGAAGGCGATGCCTATGGGATCTTAGGAACTTTCTACCACTCAATTGGTAAAAGTGTCAAAGGCTTCGAATATCTAGAATATCTTATCTGTTTGATTAAAGGCGTATTTGTTGTAAAAAATATTCACAAATTAATTCCCAACCTGCAAGTATGGGAAAATGTTATCACTTAACAATAGAAACCCATTTAGATTCGCACTTATGATCACGAAACAATTGATTCAAGGCTAGAGTGTATTTGATCCACTCCAGAGAATCATTTCAAAAAGAGTATGGAATGCTTCGAGTCGTTGTTTGACGATTTGGAAGAAAGCGACCAACACAAAATTACAATCGTCGACACCTTCATCCAAGTCTACAGGCAACTATCATCGTTGTATGTTGAGACTGGACAGTCTGTAGAAGCCCTTCTGGTATCCGAACGTAGTAGAGCCCGTGCTTTAGCTGATCTATTGAACTTGAAATACAGCATGGTCAAATACACGCAAACTTCCAAAAGCGGTCCACTTGAAGTTGCCCATATTGAAACGATTTTGTCGGCTTCCAACTTTGTTGTTCTGTTTTACGCTCTACAAGAGCAAGACCTGGCTGCTCATATGTGGGCTCTAGCACCTCAAAGTCCTTTCTTCTACCATAAAAGTGAGCTCAAAGGACTTGAACCTCCAACACAACATCCATTGTTTTCTGAGGATAACTCTGAAAGTAGTCATGAGGAATCCTTCTCAACTCTTGTTGAAAAGAGTTACCAAATGTTGAAAGTCAGAGAAGGACTGACCTGCGAGGACAGGTCATTGGAAATATCTGAAGACGGAGAAGAGACGTTGCAAGAAACTAAGCAGAGTGAAAAAGTCCGCCATCCTGGTGCAAGATGTGCATACGATGAAGAAGACGACGAGAGGCCGTTGGAGCTGTTGTTTGAAGCTCTAATTGCTCCACTGCAACATCACCTCGACACTTGTGATGAGATCGTCATCATTCCTGATGGGGATCTTTTTATGGTGCCATTTCCAGCACTTCAAGATCCCGAAACGGCGCAATATCTTTCTGAAACCAAGCGACTTCGTCTGGCTCCATCGTTAACGACCTTAAAAGTTCTCCAGGAATCTTCAGATGATCACCATTACAAGTCAGGCGCATTGATTGTTGGTAACCCCAAAGTTGGGAAAGTTAAGTTTAAAGGCCGCGAAAAGTGGTTTACAGATCTACCTGGTGCAGAGAATGAGGCTGAAGAAATCGCTAAATTACTTGGAGTGCAGCCATTGATTGGTGAAAAGGCAACTAAAGAAACTATACTTCAAAAGCTACAGGTTGGTGTGTCAGTGATCCACTTTGCTGCCCATGGAGGTGCAAATGGCCAGATTATTCTTGCTCCATCGGCGTCGTCAACCAAAAGCATACCAGATGAAGATGACTACATTTTGACAGTCGAAGAGGCCCAACAAAGTGGTATTCGTGCTCAACTCGTTATACTGAGTTGCTGTAAAAGTGGGCGTGGTGAGATCAAGTCGGAGGGTGTGGTCGGCATGAGCAGGGCGTTTCTAGCTGCTGGAGCACGTGCAGTTGTGGCGTCTTTATGGGCCATTGATGATGAAGCTACCAAAGTCTTCATGCTAAAGTTTTATGGTCATCTCAAGAATAAAGAATGCGTCAGTCTGAGCCTTCAGCAAACAATGAAAGAAATGAGAGAAATTGACAATTACAAAGAACCAAGATCTTGGGCTGCCTTCTTTCTTATTGGTGATGACGTCACTATCAATGTCTGATGTGGTATTTGAGAAAAACAATGCATGAATATTGTCCATGGTTGTGCGCCCACTCACGCGTCTTCGCTTGTTGGAACTTTATCATGCACGTCTTAAAGGAGAAAACATTTGAACATTATATAATTATATAACATTATAAACATATAAACATTATATAATATTTAGTATTATTCAGTTTGTGTTAGTATCAGTCACCAAGGGTGGCCAAAGCCAGGTAGGGTTTGTTACGTCCTTAGTGATTGTCTTCACGTACCCCAATGCAACTTCAGTGAGTGAAGGGTGATTCATTAGTATAGCCAAGTCACTAAGGGTTGTCACGGTCAGTGTTATTACGTCGTCAATGGCTGACGTCACTTAATGTATGTTAGTGAGTGTGGTATGTATGAAGTTTAAGGCCGTTATGAGTGAGGGTGGTCAAGGCCAGAGTTTGTTACCTTCTCAGTGGTTCTCCTCACTCAATTACAGGTTAATTTGTGAGTGTAATATATGTCTTAGTATGAGCCAGGTTTGTCACAGCCAGAGTACATCCTCAGCTAGTGTTTGCTACATCCTTTAGTGTAGGTTAGCCGGAAAGAAGTGTGGTATAACCCAGTCACTATGGGTGGTCACGGCCAGTATTTTTTTTTAGTCTACTGATATATCAAACATTGTCAGATATATCAAAAACAAGGTATAAACTTAAAGATTTTAACAAATATAGATATGTGAATAGACATGTGAACAGTGTTAATTATTTGTAATAATAAAAACACAATTAACAAGATAAATAATATAGCATATCAACGAACTACTGACATAAATTTGTTTAAAGATATACGGAAATATATGATACAGCATGTCCGATAGGAACTCGACCCAATTTTGAAATTAAACAATTTAAATGACTGTACAAGGGTTACAGTACACACATTAAATGTACTTTCGTTTTGACAGCAGAAAACAAATTAGCAGAACACATATATGTAAATGGAATATTTGTCTACAAATAGTACATCATTTTCACCCCCAAAGTAGCTCATCTATTCTTCGCCCTGGCGGGTTAAGTTATGGGAGACTCGAATTGTTGCCTACGATCTATGTTCTCGTACGTACTTTAAATAACAAGGTTGTAAAGTACCAAGTATCACTTTACTTCGGGTCGACACACGACCAGACTTTACTTCGGGTCGACACACGACCAGACTTCACTTCCGGACGTCACACGACCTGACTTTACTTCGGGTCGACACACGACCAGACTTCACTTCGGGTCGACACACGACCGGACTTTACTTCAGGTCGACACACGACCAGACTAACTAGGGACCTTAAGCTCGTCGACGAAAGAGGTCGACGACGACGAGATTGTCCGAGTGGGGACTTGGGCGAGAACGTCGTCCACGGCGAGGGGTTACAAAGTTTAAGCAGTACTCAACGTCGCCGACAAAATGCCAGTTTCATTTCATGAGCTTCAACAGCTTATTCTGTTAAGTCACGATTACGGAATTCTTAACGACGAAGAACTTTTGCTGCTGTATGAAGAGTTCCAGCCGAAAAACCCAAATTTTGTGCATTCAGATTATCAACGACTGGATCTAGATGACATGAATGATGCTGAATGTTTTGCCGAGTTTCGAGTACGAAAACGCGACCTTAACCTACTCTGTGATGTTCTTCAAATTCCTGACAACTTGATTTGCTCTCAAGGATCTACAGCAAGTGGGTTAGAAGGTCTTTGTATTATACTTAAACGACTAGCTTACCCGTGTAGGTATAGTGACATGATTCATCGTTTTGGGATGCCAGTGCCTGTGCTAAGTATGGTTTTCAATGAAGTGCTCGATTACATTTACGACACACACGTTCATCTAATCACGCAGTGGAATCACCGAATTCTGTCACCACAAGCGCTACAAGAATACAGCGATGTAGTATATGCCAAAGGGGCCGCCCTCCAAAACTGTTTTGGGTTTGTTGATGGAACCGTCGTGCGATTTGTCGACCAGGAGAGCAACAAAGGGTTGTTTACAATGGACACAAGAGGGTACATGCCCTTAAATATCAGTGTATTGCCCTACCCAATGGGTTAATTGGACATCTATATGGCCCTGTTGGTAAGATTATTTATATATTTCATGGACCAACAGTGCAAAATTATTGCTGATCATGTATAAGCTTTTGAGCTTATAACAGAATAGTGAACTCTCATTGAATTGCTTGCTCTTTGTATTCATTGGTATTATAACCAAAATAATTTTTTTATATTGTTTTATATGTTTTTGAAAACCAGTTTAATTCATTGGTTCTTTATGGATGTAAAATGCCTTGATTTATTTTCTCGTACAGTTTCAGTAACACTAAAACTGGTATACTAGTAAATTAACCTAGTTATGCTTATTTGTGTAAGGCTAGTTTAATTGGATTACTAGGACAGGTAGAATGGTAGGACAGCTATAGCTAAGACGGGTTTGGACAGTTGGTATGGGAAGGACAGGTAGGAAAGATATTAAAATTACATGAAAATGAATGATCAGGAAATATGTGAATCCCATTTCACTTTTTTACAATTTTTAAAAACCATCAGTTGATCTAGATCTGCACAGTAACTTATTCCATTTGAGTTCCACTTAAAGAATTTAAAAAAAATATGAAAAAGTCTTTTTTCAAACAAGTGCAGTAAGCTTAACAATTTACAGGTTTAAAATTTACAGGTTTAATGTCTTGTTGGATAGCAGATCAAATGAATCCATATCATTATTATTATTATTTGACAATACTGTTTTGCAATTCAATTTCTAATACCATTTATAAATATCAATAAATCAAATTAAGATATCATTGTAATTCCAATTCTAATGCAATGTATATACAAATATAGCAATTGGATAAGGAGAGCAATACTTTCAATAAAAATAAATATTCAATATGTACACACTTTAGTATTTGTACTTTGTATGATACAAAATACCCATATGTTCATGTTATCTACATTCTTAAAAAATGAAATGGGATTCACATATTCCCTGTCAATCAATTCTTTTTCATTTGATTTTGAATTTTGAAAGATTTGAAATATGATTGTTTTTAATTTCTTTAGAATTCCTATAATAGTCGTCCTACCTGTTGTGCCCATCCTAACTGTCCAAACCCATGTTCCTAGCTATCCTACCTGACAAGAAGTATGAATTTAAATGTAACTGAAACATTAGGTGGAAATAAATTTGGGTTTCTTACATCCAAAAAGAACCATTTTATTTAATTCTCGATTTTTATTATGGGAATTAATCAAAACAATTATTTGTCTATAGAGGGTAGAAGGCATGATGCAGGAATTTTGACTGATTCTGGCCTTCTCCGTGATCTGCAGAGGTATGCCATCTCACCCTTAGGACATTCATATTGCATCTATGGTGACCCAGCTTACCCCCTAAGGGTACAACTACAAGCTCCCTTTAGATATGGTGCCCTTACACAACAGATGATGGCTTTTAATCAATCTATGAGCTCTGTCAGAGAATCAGTTGAGTGGCTATTCAATGACATCATAACCTCATTCAAGGCTATGGACTTCAAAAGAAACTTGAAACTTGGCCTCAGTGCCGTTGGAAAAATGTATGTAGTCAGTGCAATACTTAGAAATGCCCTTACTTGTTTATATGGCAATGAAACGTCTGACTATTTTGAGCTGGCACCACCATCTCTTCAAGATTATTTCAATTGAGCATCGCAGATTGGATCATCGCACAATCAAATGAAAACAACTACATGTATGACGTGTTAACATGAACTTTATTATTCAAATATGCTGAATATAAACAACTAATTACAAAGAAGCTGTTGTGTTTTTGATTAAAATTGTAGCACAACTGTGATCACTGATCTAACTAAAAAATCAAAGAGTGTCTATTATGACACATAATTACAATGTTTTTTCATCTTGTAAAACTTTAACACTATATCAAACATAGCATAGAGTGCATTCAGTGAAAGCATGAAACATTAGAAAAACTATTTTTTACTATTCTATAATTTTTTTTGAACAAGCACTATTCTGGACAATTTAGTAATACGTGTTTCACGCTTTTAATGAATGCACTCTACAATATAAATAAAATAACCTTGTAAAACGTTTACACAAGTTCAGTTCAAAGTAAACTTATGTGTTCAAAGCTTTTTTGCCAACAGTGCTAATAAGGCATTGCTTTGTTCTTGCATGATTTTCATTTGTGCCATCATCATTTGTTGCTCATATCATTCTTTTTGATCTCCAACTCCTCCTTCCTTAAATCTTTCTCATTTTCAAACTTTTCTTTTAAATACTCCACAGCATCTGATGTGCTTCTCCTTCTCTTGCTGGGTTTATCATCTTCAAAATCATCACTCTTTCTTTGCATAGTTTCCATTGCTTTCAGTCTGACGTCCTCACCTGCAGCTTTGTCTTTCTCATTCTTTTTCGTTTGTGTGTCATTTTTCTCGTTCCTTTCCCTGTCTGCTTCTTCTTCTTTCTCTGTGATTTCAGCTAAAGCTTGATCGAGCTCAGTTTCTTCACAATCTATGCCAGACGCTCCTTCTTCGTACCTCATCTTCTCCTTGTACTTGGCCTGAATCAGCGAAAATCTGTCCCTGACTGACCTGTCGGTTGTTTTGAATTTTGGACTGCTCAAAGAATTTAAGTTATGACTTATTTCCCTCCATATTTCGCCTCGTTTGGTGCTGCGTTTTGTGTACTTGAATGGCTCTAGGACTAGTATTTCCCGGCACAGATTTATGTCGTGGTCTTTGGTCCATTCTGGCTTCGATCTAAAATACAAAGAAGGAACAAATTTATTATAATAAGCAAAACAAGCCTTCAAAATCGGTTGTTAAGTACATAATGAACTTTTTAGCTTCAGGAAAAGAGTTCTACATTTCGCTGCATTATAAATTAGAATTAGAACATATAGAATTTTGTATGACTTACTGTTTGGTTTGCTTCGTCTTTTCAACTGAAACCACCGATTCCGCCATGCTCGAATTTGACAGCTTTGACAGCTAAAATCAAATTGAAATTAAAGTACAATTAAATACACATTCATATAAAACATAATCGCCTATATTCTTAAGTTATCTTTTAACTATCGCTAGCACAGAGTTTGTACATGTAAGGATGTTTAATATGAAGATAAAACGAGAAAAAATACTCACGTTAACCACTCGACGCCAAATTTGCTGTTTTGAGGTTGTCGACTGCAGCCCGGTCTACGTTGACGTCTGCGGGCGCATGCGCGCTAGAAAAATGTCATACGTAATTACATTCCGTTCGTCGTCGTCGACCTCTTTCGTCGACGAGCTTAAGGTCCCTATTACCTCGGGTCGACACACAACTAGACTTCATGTCACTTTCGAGGATCGAAACACGACCAGACTTTACTTTGGGTCGACACACGACCAGACTCTACTTATGGTCGACACACGACTAGACTTAGTACTTCGGGTCGACACACGACCAGACTTTACTTCGGGTCGACATACGATCAGACTAAGTACTTCGGGTCGACACACGACCAGACTTCACTTCGGGTCGACACACGACCAGACTCAAAACTTCGGTCGACACGCGATCAGACTCCGATACCAAGGTCGACACACGACTAGACTCCGATTCCAACGCCGACACACAACCACGTTCAAAACTCCGGTAGACACATGACATAGCTATTACTAACTTGGATAAAATAAGGTGTAAGAAAAAATAAACAGCTATACAAACAATTAACCGAAAGTATACTAAACGAACGTACAGAAATAATATACAATAACGTAGCGCAAAAAGAAAATAAAAACACGAGGTGTACAACGGTGAAATAAACAAAGCGAAACTACCGTAGAAACGACCAATGCATGTAGAAATTAAAGATAACTGTAAGAAAGATAAACTATAAAGAGGGCTAGATAACCAAAGTAAGAGACTATAACGGACATACGAGGTTTAACTGAAAGCATATACACATGCCGACTGAAATTATACTAATTGCCAACCGAGTAAATTGAAACCAACAAGCCAAAACCACGAGGCTTAGTAGAAAACGCCGTGAATATATAGGATACCATACCATTAAAAGGATATCATTTTTGATACTTCGGCGACGTGAATCGTGTAGAGGATAGGAGGATAGCCAAAAAACTCGTCTTAAAGATGCTGTACCGACGGCGTAACTTCGCAGAAATGGGCAGAATTGTTGCAAACGATTGCTTTAATACTCAAATGTAGCACGAGGGCATTCGAGATACTTCTCACCTAGACTTCATACCTGAGAGAGTATGTAAACATCCCGCCCGGCTAAGATATTTAGCTATTTTGGTGGTGAAGATAGTATTTTTATGGATTTACTTGAAATTTATAAGATTGGCCCAAGAGGGGGTGAAGGAATGAGGTTAATATTCAATACCCCCTATAGGGTAGTATTGTCTTGTCATGTGTCTATCACATTGCTTGCTTCAGTTGCATGGAGTTATCAACAAGACAACATCAATACCGTTTTTAATTCCCTCCTCCTCCCTTTGCCTTCCTCGTGGTTTGTTTTGTATGCCCACACCTTTACTTGGGCGTAATTTTAGATAATTTTAATTTTTGATATTTGGATTGAATAAACAGGCTATGGGATGTGCCCATAGCCATTGATTGCCAAACATGTGTGATTTATTGCCCAGTAAACAGAGCTAAGGCCATGCAGTACTTATTAATTATATTTAACATGTGAGAGAAATACATAAATGATTATATATTAAAAGTAAACGCTTTAACAGTATGCTATATATTTATATATATATTTGAATTTAAAAATATATAGTTAAGTCATAGTTAGTAGAGTACTAACTATGGTTAAGTATGAATATGTATTAATTAAGATTGTAGAAATTATAGAAATATGAGATTTTTTGTTTTTGAATAAAAGTGTCACTATAAAGAGTGTTAAAATTTTCCCATAAATTTTGATTGATTGATTGATTGATTGATTGATTGATTGATTGATTGCTTGCTTGCTTGCTTGCTTGCTTGCTTGCTTGCTTGCTTGCTTGCTTGCTTGCTTGCTTGCTTGCTTGCTTGCTTGCTTGCTTGCTTGCTTGCTTGCTTGCTTGCTTGCTTGCTTGCTTCCTTGCTTGCTTGCTTGCTTGCTTGCTTGCTTGCTTGCTTGCTTGCTTGCTTGCTTGCTTGCTTGCTTGCTTGCTTGCTTGCTTGCTTGCTTGCTTGCTTGCTTGCTTGCTTGCTTGCTTGCTTGCTTGCTTGCTTGCTTGCTTGCTTGCTTGCTTGCTTGCTTGCTTGCTTGCTTGCTTGCTTGCTTGCTTGCTTGCTTGCTTGCTTGCTTGCTTGCTTGCTTGCTTGCTTGCTTGCTTGCTTGCTTGCTTGCTTGCTTGCTTGCTTGCTTGCTTGCTTGCTTGCTTGCTTGCTTGCTTGCTTGCTTGCTTGCTTGCTTGCTTGCTTGCTTGCTTGCTTGCTTGCTTGCTTGCTTGCTTGCTTGCTTGCTTGCTTGCTTGCTTGCTTGCTTGCTTGCTTGCTTGCTTGCTTGCTTGCTTGCTTGCTTGCTTGCTTGCTTGCTTGCTTGCTTGATTGATTGATTGATTGATTGATTGCAAAATTTGACAGCCCACTAACTCTACGCTTGGGCTTCCTGTGATTGGCCTCGTGTCCATGCATTGCTGCGTCGTTCGTTGGAATGTGCAACGAAGTACTTAATTTTGACCGCAGCAAACAAATCGGCAAAACACTTTCTGTGGCTGTTTATTTGAGCTAAATCCATCAAACTAACGACGAAATGAAGTAGGATAATCCAAGGTGTCTACTGAGAGTTCCACCAACGGTTTGCAAGCGAAAAAAAAAGACCAAGAACCATGATGTAACGGTCCGCTACGGAAGTAAGTGAAGACTTCTTTTTTACGGAAACTTAAAGGTAAGTTTTGTTAGTGTACTTTTAAATTGCTTTATGTTGCTTTATTTTATTGATATTCTTTATATTGCTGGGAAAACATGAGAATTGAGACTATTGCACATGAATGTACTTAAAGCAGCGAAAATATCATAGCTAGATTGCCTCTGACAGAAAATAGGAAATTTCTACATAGAATCTGATGAACTATGACCGGTTGTAGGAAGGCTAAATAACAAAATCCACTGTAAATATTATCCAGCCTGTACAAAATTGCACAAATTTTATCACTAGATATAACCTCTTCTTCTGTAGATATTGTCATATGCCCTTTCGCATATTTATGGTTGCAAAACTTCGATCAGTATACTTTGCATTTTTCGATATGTCTTGTACGATATGTTCTTGTTTTTGATTTCGCGTTTACCTACCAATTTTTTATATATAAATTTGTCCTTCTTTTAAAATACACTTACTTACGTTTGGCTGAAGTAAAAAATATAAAATGTTACTTGTTGCTTTTAATTTTTTATATAATATTTGTTAATGCAGCTAAAAGCTATTATAGTATTAGAATTCCTTACAAATTCATAAGACTTCTTAAGAAAGCTATAGACATGAAAATGATTTTCACTGTTTTGTCGAGATCTAAGTTAAATATTGCAATTGTACGTTGTTATTGGCTATAAAACAATGTTTGTTATGCAAGTAGACATTAATTAATATGCAACATTTAGTTTTGTCTCACATAAAAGTGCACCTGGCTTGACCTCAAGTCAGACATAACAGTGTCAGTTATACTGATATGCTAAGTCTACTTTAAAAATTATTTGGGGATAGTTTGAGTAATAGACCAGTTTCGAGTTCATTGCACTGCCTTAGCCTCGATTGTAGGTAAATTAGTCAAAAAGTAGAGATAAAACCAGTGGTATTTCGGTTATTTGTTGATGTTTGTATTTCTTGCATCGCCAACTCTACTATCAATACAAAATAATATATTGCATGCTATCGAGGTCCAGGCTGTACCGAACAATGAAGAACTCAATTACATGCATAAATAATATTTATCACACTCATGGCCAGAATTAGAACCATGTACGCTCTCACCAGTCCCCGTTGCGTAGCTCGTTATTCATCATTGTTTACAAGAAAATGACAGTAGGGTACAATTAAATCTCAAATTATAACTTATAACTATAATTATAATGAATGTCTTTTGTCAATTGAAGAAATTTAAGTCTCTTGGTTGCCATGGAAACTGAGTCACGTGAATGCTAGGTCGCCATCTTTTATTTTTAAATGAGCCGCGTTAGTACTGAAACACATTGAAAAGTCATGAAAACGTGCTTAAATATTGATATATATATAACATCTATATAGATCTAATTCGATATTGTGGGAATTGCTTTTATTTAATTTTTTATAAATTGTTTTATGTTTTGAAAAAATTAAGAAAAATCATCAAAAATTAAATCAAAATATTTCCCTAAATATCCAATTAGATCTATATAGATGTTGTAAATATCAATATTTATGCGCGTTTTCACGACTTTTTGAGGTGTTTCAGTAGGTACGCAAGCGGCTCGTTTAATAAAATCCAAAATGGTGGTCACGTGACTTGGTTTCTATGGCAACAGACATGTGGAAGTTACTTGCTTTGGTAAATTACTATACCAATGGCTAAGTTTTGTTGGTGTAACTGGAAGTCTAACAGATATATGAAAAAAATAACTAATGATAATATAAATATATATATAATGAATAAATAATAATTTTCAAATATTTCTGCAAAAAGCCATGCCTTAATGGTCCTGAGTCCCACTGGCCGCTCGCTGAGGTTCTTTAATTGTACTGATTTCAATTTTTTCAAATTCATTTTTTCGACAACGCTTCATCGCACAGAATTCTATTGTCTTTTTGGACATTTACTCAAGGCTCGAAAATTATTCAAAATAGGCATAATTCGAATAAATTATCGACATTCGTAGTTCTGATTGGTTGTCTGAACGTCTCTCATGGGAATGTCACTGCTAAAGTTTGGAACGGTTGACAAAAGGATAATTTCACTTGTCCGACTTAAGCCTATTTATTACCGAGAACAAAGGGAGTAGGATTACTTAATTAGAGTTATTACAAATCGCAGCATAACTTATTACACCGCATAACTTAAAGTCAGCCGCAAGAGCCTTAGATAATGAGCTCAAATATTCAGCTTAAAAAAGAGAAGCTTATTAAAACGTTTTTTGTAGAACTAAAGGGTGCAAAATGTTGCTTGGATTAGGATGTTAATTTTGCACCTCCTACCTAAGTTTAAAATGTTATTAAAACCCACAAATTTAAGTTGGAATATTGGCTCCCCACAAAAAATGGCGATTTTGACAAATTTGAGCTCAAAAAAGAGAAGCTTAGTTATTGACATTATTAAACATTTGATATTGCAAACGTTTAGTCAACATTTCATCTTTGATTTGCACCCCCTACCTAACTGAGATCACCTTTTAAAAACTTTTAAAATGTATTTTATTACACGAAGTTGAACAATTTTGGCCTGTTTTCTTTGTAAATTACCTCATTAAATACGCTTCGCCTTATTGAACTTCGCGCATAAACAGCAGAAAAGACTTGGATGTGTCCGGGCATTCTGTGCGATGTGTGGCTGTTATGTTGTCGACGTTATCATAATTATATAAGAACGCTAGCTCTAACCCCTTATCCACCGACCACCACATCTATTATCAGAATATTTTGGGACATGGGGCCCGGCCCAGTTTCTAATCGGTTCTTTTCACATAGCATATTCATGGGGTTCGTCATCACCCGACCATCATTCCTTCATATCACCGGACAATCATTCTTTCATAACATATTTAGCGTATTCACTTTCAGAAGCCAATAATTTCACCATAAGCATCCGCCTGGGGAGATTTTTAGCTCTCCATGTTACTAACCTAAAAGAAATGATTCTGTCGCATATCATTGTATGCTATTCTATTCTATCCCTTCCCATCCCATCCCGTTCCATCCCATCCCATCCTATCCCATCCTATCCCATTCTATCCCATCCCATCCCAATTTTATCTCCCATCCCGTCATGTATCCTAACTTATCCTATCATCATGATATGTTATTGTTAAGATGATTGTGGAGATAATGAATATGGTAAAGATGTTTGTTTGGAGTTAACAAATCGACCAAGCTCTATTTTGAATTTTTTGCAGTTCCTCTTTCACGAAACCAACGAGCCAGACCGTTAACATAAAACTTAAAAAGGCACCACTATGGAATCATTGAAAGCCCAGCTTTTCAGCCGGTTTTGTGTAGCATGTGCAGTTTATGATTGTCTGACGTTAAATGATGAAGGCATTATTTGTCTTTATGAAGAGTGTGCGGCTGTAGCTGTCTACATAAATGATATATTTATACAACGAGTCGTTTATATATTGCTTGGGCCCTTATATGAGAAAATCCATCAACCATCTAAAGCAATTGAGTATTATAAAAAGCAATTGCAGATTGCTTTGGAAATAGGTGACCGAAAGATCGAAGTATCTGCGTATGAAAATTTAGGAAATGCCTTTTGTTCAATTGGGAAGTACGAAGAGGGCCGTATGTTAGATAACCTTTATAGTGTTAATACGTATTTTTCCCTCGTTAAATAAAGTATATTGTATTGTATTGTAAGAGGCAATCGAGTATCACGAAAAGTGTTTGAACATTGCCAAATTGATAGGATCCAAAGGACTAGAAGCAGCATATTACGGCAATGTGGGAAATGACTACCAATCTTCAGGAAACAACCAAAAGGCGGTTGAATACCACGAAAGGTGCCTTGATTTGGCTATCCAGATTGGAGATAAACAATTAGAAGGAATTGCATATGGGAATTTAGGAAATGCCTACCTGATGTTAGGAAAACCGACAAAGGCGTTGGAATGTAACAAGAAACGCTTGTCATTTGTAATTGCGGCGGGTGACAGACTGGGTGAAGGAGGTGCATGTGGGAACATTGGTCGAGCCTACAATGAATTAGCAGAGTATCATAAAGCAATCGAATATCTTCAGAAGTGTCTTGATATCTCTACTGAGATGGGTGACAAAACAATGAAAGGAAAGGCTTGTGGTAATTTAGGACAGGCTTTCCAGTCGCTGGCAAGATACCAGGAAGCAATGGAATACCAAGAAAAACACCTTGACATTGCAATTGAAATAGGTGACAAGGTGGAGGAAGGTGGTGCCTACGGAAGCTTGGGTAACATCTATCAGTCATTAGGTAAACCCCAGCAAGCCATAGAATATCACAATAAATGCCTTAATCTTGCTATTGAGGTTGGTGATAGAGCATGGGAAGGAATGGCCTACTGTTACTTAGGAAATGATTATCAGATATTGTCAAACCACCAAAAGACAAAGGAATACTATGAAAAGCTTTTGAATATTGCTGTTGAGATTGGTAACCGGCATCGCGAAGGATTGGCTTACGGGGGGTTAGGGAATGTTTGCCATTCACTGGGCCAGTTTCAAGATGCGATTGAATGTCATACAAAGCGCCTAAATATTGCTGTTGAGATAGAAGATAAGAAGGGTGAAGGAGTTGCTCTTGGAAACCTAGGCTCTGCTTATCACTCATTGGGAAAATATCCAGAGGCTTTAGAATACCATGGAAAACTCTTGAGCATCGCTGTGGAAATTGGGGACAAAAAGAATGAAGGGGCGACTTTGGGAAACCTTGGAAATGTTTATCAGTCTTTAGGCAAGTACTCTAAAGCAATCAAGTTTCACGAACAACAACTAGCCCTTGCAATAGAGATTGGAGACAGAAATAGTGAAGGCGCCGCTTACGGCAACCTTGGAAATGTCTATCAATTGTTTGGAAAATACAAGGAAGCCATCCAGTTTCACGAAAAATCTCGATCAGTCTCTAAAGAGATTGGAAACATTGATGGAGAAGGAATAACCTGCGGGAACTTGGGTATTGTCTATGAATCATTAGGAAAATACCATACGTCAATTAAACATCTTGAAGAATGCCTAAGCATTGCTTTACAGATAGGCAGCAAACAATTGGAAGAGGCGTCCTATGGAAACTTGGGTAATGCCTACCACCGCTTAGGAAAGTACCATGAGGCAAAGAAATATTTTGACAAACGTCTTGAAATTGATGTGAAGATTGGATACAGGAAGGAGGAAGGGGCATCTTATGGAAGCCTTGGAAATGTTTATCTTTCGTTGGGAAAGTACCAAAAGGCAATTGACTATCAACAACAGAGTCTCGATATTGCTTTGGAGATAGGTGACAAGGTTGGAGAAGGTACCGCCTACACTAACCTAGGAAATGCGTGTCGAACGTTAGGAAAGTATATTCAGGCAAAAGAATATTACGAAAAACATCTCAACATTGCTCTTGAGATTGGAGACCGAAAGTCAGAAGGCACAGCTTACGGAAGCATCGGTAATGTCCATTTCCTCTTGAGTGAATACCAATCTGCCATTGCATATCATGAAAAGTGCCTTACAATTGCTGTCGATATAAGTGATCGAAAGAGTGAAGGCGATGCTTACGGGAATTTAGGAATTTCCTATCACGCAATTGGTGAAAGTGCCAAAGCCATGGTATACCAAGAAAAACGCCTGAAAATCGCCATGGAAATAGGTGACAGAAAAGCAGAAAGTTTGGCTTTTGGAAACATTGGAAGAGCATACCAGTCACTAAAGAGATACCAAGAGGCTATAGAGTACCATCAGAAGTACCTGAATGCTGCTACAGCGATAGAAGACAGAGATGGCCAAGGACAAGCGCATTTTAACATCGGTAAGTCTTAGCATCTCTTAGAATAAAAAGATATATGTATAGACCGAATCGAAATGTGGCGGATTGCTATTTTTATTGACTGGCAAGCTTCGTGTTCACGTTGGAAAACAATAGCGTTTTCATATGTGTGAGAAGCTAGCCAGTCAAAAACAATGGTTATTCATCTAATTAATCATTCGATTCGGTGCGTGCTGTGCATTGGTTTATTGAAAGGAGGGGTTGCATGTTTTTCAACCCTTGTGCATGTTCTTGTCAAACTAGCATCTCGTGAAAGTGAAAACTCAATTCACCATCATTCTATAAAGTTTGATTGGCAGTGACATAAATAATAATTTATAGAAATAGTGTTGTAATATAGCATTGTTAGGTATTACGCTGATCCCTTCTTAAAATTGATAATAATAGTAGATAATAGTAGTTGTAAGCGCCAAGAATAGTTACCGCTGACCAGTAGATACAATTGATAATTAATATTTACATAACACGTGCAGTAGTTGAGCAAGAAGGCGACAAAACTTGTAAGTAATTTAGTTCGATTTTATTGAAGTATTTTCCCCAACAAATGTAATCTCGCTAGCATATAATAACTAGATGTTTATATTGTATTTTAGCGAATCGTTAATTCATCATAATACACAGTCGAAACGCATACGAAGATTGTTTATTTACCCGTTAATTATGCCAACTACTCGTACATCATTCGAAGTTTTCCATGCTGAAATTGTACTTAAACAACCAAAGAAATGTTTCAAAGACTTCAATGGGGAGAAGATCTACTGGAATTAAGACATGTGCGACCGAAGAAAGAGTATTTTGAAGAGTATTTCGACAGAAGAAAGCGAACGTGAGACTTCGCACGAGGTTGACCACAGGGAGCCCGGTTTACGTAATCTGGAAGTTAAGGAGGCACTATCCACGCACCTACCCGTATCGAATGTTGGAAAAAGAGTTGAATGGCCATCATTATCGGAGAAGGACGACGATATTTGCTTCAAAGAACCAAGATTAACGAGAGAAATTCGGTTTAACACAAGATTAAGTGAAGAAGAAGTGCGAGCTGAAAAAGCAGTGGAAAGCAAACACAGGAGATCAGGACATCTCGGAGAGTTGAGAAAACGTGCAAGTCGTCTACAAAATTCGTTGAAGAATCCAGAAGTAATCGTAGGAGACTTAGAAGTGGAGGAATATAATGCAGCATTTCGTAGATTTGTCGACATACATGAAGTGTGTATGAACCTCGAAGATGATGAGGAAAAGAAAGTATTGATGACTGATAGCTACGAAAATCAAAAGCACATAAAATTCCAATTGGACATTTTGTTGAACCGCAGAAATGAAAAGACACCGTCGGAGTCAGGCTTCAGTAGACACTCGTCTCGAAGTGGCAGGAGCAGTCGAAGCAGCCGAAGTAGCGTAAGAGAGAGGAAGAGACTAGAGGAGGCGAAGTTGAACATCGAAACACTTAAAAGAAGACAAGACATAGAGCGTCAGATGGAAGAAATGGAGAAAGGTAAAGCGGAGCTCAGCAGGAAGATCGATCTGTTAGAAGCAGAAACGAAAGTAAAACAAGCAGCCATAGACTTAGTAATTGAACAGTGTGTAGAGAATAGTGAATTGGCACAAAGAGAAGAATCGAAGATCGAGGACATTAACAAACAACTCGCTGACCTTTACAACGACCCAGCTGATCTAGTTGAAGGATCTGCATGTCAACATGATGGTACAGGATTAGTAACCTCTGGACCATCAGTGACTTCAGCACCGTTGACGCAACTTATCTGTACAAAACCACGTGTTGCAATTTTGGAAAGGTCTGATCGCCAGTCTTTAGAACAACGTGCCTACACAGTCTCGAGCAGTGTTCCAACCGATGAAAATGTGATGTCACCGCATGGTAATGCTACTAATGTATCTGATGTAAATACACCTTATTGTGACACGAGCTCATACGCGATGTCAACACCGAAACCGTTTGTAACAGAACCGTCAACGACGCAATGTAATGCATTTACAACAAGTTCAGCAGCGACAAACAACCCGCCTTTACAGTCGACGCCTGTGACGTTCACAACACCATACAGTGCAGGAGCAGTTTTGCTGAACTCGGCGGCAAGTAACCTTCAGCCCAGTAACAGTTTTCCTTTACAGCCTACGTATACGTCGAGAATGTCTACAACGCCGTATATGCACAATGCAGAAGCAAGCGTGTTCCATCCTGTTAACAGTTATCCATTACAGTCGACGCCGTATAATCTACCAAGGCTTCAGGAACATTCTCAGATAGATGCCTGGTCGACGATTGCGCAAGCCATAAAACAGGGACCGTCACTGCCCAAAATCGAATTGATGAAGTTCAGTGGAGATCCACTTGAGTATGCAGAGTTTGTAACGAACTTTAAGGATAACATTGAGTCTCAAGTGACGGAAGACTCTCTAAGACTTACACGTCTACTCGCACAGTGTACAGGAAAGGCAAGGGAAGCAATACGAAGCTGTGTCAACCTACCGCTCGGAACGAGATACAAGGAAGCGTGGCAAACATTACTTGACAATTTCGGTCAACCGCACATGATAGCTGAGGCTCATATGAAGAAACTGAAAGAGGTACAGGTCAGAAAAGCTGATGCATCGAGCCTTTTGGATTTCGCTAGAAGATTAGAAGATGCAAGAAGAGTCCTCAATAATATGGGACTGAACTACTCTTGTCGTTTGGACAATGAGGATACTATTGTCGCCCTTATGAGAAAATTACCTGAAGAGAGTTTAAAGAGAAAGTGGGCCGACAAAGCAGGAGGTCTGATAAAGAAGAAGGGCAGAGCCGAGTACAAGGACTTTGTTGACTTTGTGCGCAACACAGCAGATCGAATAAATAACAGATATGGTCAAGAGCTGAAAGCGAGTTCGACCACGGTGGACAAAAGAGACGCGAGGAGTGACAAGCAAGATCAACGATACAAAGTGACGACTCTAGCTGCAGCTCGGAATGAATCAAGCCAACATTTTTCTAGTACAGAAACAGTGTTACCCCCAAAGTGTTCCCAGTGTTCAGGACCGCATAGTATCTGGAGATGCTGGAAGTTTAAAAGTTCTACTCTAAATGATCGTCTCAAAGTTGTAAAGCAGCACAATCTATGTCGAGCTTGTCTTGAAGAAGGACACTTTGTCAAGTCTTGCACAAAGGGATTCGCCTGCAGAATAGCTGGATGTGGAGAGAGTCATCACCACTTGCTTCATCCTTCAGTTCACGCCGAAAGTGGAGGGAGCAACACTAGTCAAAGAAATGATAACAGAACACCAGGAAACTCTGACAGCAATGCACCGAGGAACTCATTCGTAAGAACCAGTGCAAGAACAGCAACAGCGAGGCCAGGAAATCAACCCAGTGCTTCAGCAGTTAGTAGCAGCGCAACAACAACAACGAAGTCAAATAAACCCGTCACAGTCAGTACAGTTGGAGTCAGTAGGCCTAGAGTATGTTTCAAAGTTGTACCCGTCAAAGTAAGCAGTCGAAACAGCAACAAGGCAGTCACCACTTACGCCTTCTTTGACAGTGGTTCAGATGCATCTCTCTGTCTAGAAAGTCTGATCGAAGAGCTTGATGTCAAGGACTCTAAGCCAACCACCTACACAATGTCTACGATTGATCGACAAGAAGAGAAGTCGGGACACACGGTAGAACTGAACATAGAATCTTTATCCGGTGACGCAAAGTTTTGCTTGGAAAACGTTTTGACCACACATAGCCTACCAGTTCTGCCAAAGCATGTTGCTACCAATGAAGATGTATCCAAGTGGTCCCATCTCATTGATCTAACATTGCCAGAGACTGAAAGAAAGGATGTGACAATACTGATAGGAAATGATAGACCAGATATCATAGACAGTCAACTTGAGAAGAGAGAGGGAAACAAAGGAGAACCTTTCGCCGTCAAGACTCCATTTGGATGGACAGTGTACGGACCGATCGAAGAATCTACCGAGAACCACGTTTACATAAATCTTACAAGTGCAGAACACAAGGATTTGGATGAAAAGCTAGAACTCTTGTACGATGGAGACTTTCAAGATGCGTACAGTGAAAAAGAAGGAATGTCGATTGAAGATCGAAAAGCGAAAAGAATCATGGATATGTCAGCAACTCTAGTAAACGGACATTATCAACTTAGACTACCATTCAGACAAGACCCACCAAACCTTCCAGATAGCAGACCGACAGCACAGAAAAGACTGGAATGGTTGAAGAAGAGGATGGAGAAAGATGGATCCTTCAAGGAGAAGTATGCACAAGTCGTCGAGAAATACAGGACAGAAGGATCATCGAAAGAAGTTCCCGAAGAAGATGTAGTTAAAATGAAGCCAATCTGGTATCTTCCTCATCACGCAGTATGGCACCCAAGAAAACCAGATGAACCAAGAGTAGTCTTCGATTGCGCAGCGAAAAGCAAAGGAATATCGTTGAATGACCAGTTACTGAGAGGGCCAGAGAATACAAGTACGCTTATCGGAGTGATACTCAGATTCAGAGTTAAAGAAGTAGCAGTAGCTGCAGACGTAAAGAGGATGTTCCACCAAGTGTTCGTGGCACCTGAAGATCGTGGAGCACTTTGTTACCTATGGTGGCCTGATGGAGATATCACGAAGGATCCCAAGACTTACCAAATGTTAGTACACATTTTTGGAGCAACGTCATCACCAAGTGTTGCAGGATACGCGCTTAGGAAAACAGCCAAGGACAACAAACACGAATTTTCACCAGACACCATTGATGCTGTGCTGAAAGACTTTTACGTCGATGATTTGTTAAAGTCTTTTGCCAACGTCGAAGAGGCCATAGATATAAGCAAACAGCTGCAAAGTTTGTTGACCAGAGGAGGCTTCCAGCTAACGAAATGGATATCAAACGATCGCGATGTCTTATCTGCGTTCTCAGAAGAGGAGCGTGCACCAGCAATTAAGACCCTTGATCTAAAGTCCGAAAGTTTACCTGTTGACAGAGCGCTTGGAATTCACTGGGATGTAGAAGAAGACACCTTTAAGCTGATAGCTAGCACGAAAGAATTCCCGGAAACTCGCAAAGGCGTTTTGTCGTCAATTGCAACAGTTTATGACCCACTCGGATTCGCCAGCCCTTTAATACTGATTGGACGAGAAATCAATCAAGAATTATGCAGAATGAAGTTCGATTGGAACGATGATTTTCCAAAGGACCTACTAGCTCGATGGAAAGAGTGGAGGGAAGGACTTGCGAACCTACGAGATTTCAAGATTCCACGATGCTATAAGCCAAAGAACTTTGGAACAGTTACAAGCGCTGAAATTCATCACTTTGCAGACGCCTCTCAAGAGCACGGATATGGAACAGCTTCGTACTTGAGACTTACCAACGACAGAGAAGAAGTCCATTGTTCCTTTATTATGGGTAAATCACGTGTGAATCCACTAAAGAGCACGACGACAGTACCGAAGCTGGAATTGACAGCAGCAACTTACTTATGCGGATGAATGACTTAATCTCCAAGGAGCTAGAAGGAAGACTTAACATTGACAATACCACGTATTGGACGGACTCGATGATCGTCCTCGGATACATCGCTAATGAAACGAAGAGATTTCCTACGTTCGTCGCAAATCGCGTAGCCGTTATACGACAAGGATCAGAACCAAGTCAATGGAAGCACGTAAGGACGGAGCTGAACACCGCAGATTATGCCTCAAGAGGTATCAGAGCTTCTGAGACGGAGAAGTTAGAAAGATGGAGGAGAGGTCCGGAGTTCTTGTGGAAAGAAAAAGAAGAATGGCCGCCACAACCATTAGAAATGAAGGATGACGAAGACGCGGAAGAAGTCTCAGTAGGAACAGTAGCTGTACAGACAGACTTTTGGAACCTTCTGTTTTACAGGTACTCTACATGGAATCGACTACGAAGAATCGTCGCTTGTCTTATTAGAATCGTACGCAAGCTAAAGGATATATGGTCCCATCCACAAGACGACGAAAAACAGTCAAGTAAGAAGTTCTTGAAGTCTACAGAACCACTAACAGTTTCAGACGTTAAAGAAGCAGAGAAAAGAATCGTCATGTTCGTGCAGAGACAGTCATTTTCGAATGCAGATACCAAAGGAAAGCTAGCCCGTTTGAAACCATTTAATGAAGAAGGATTGATTCGTGTTGGAGGACGCTTGAATCGTTCTCAGTTGGACCACGATGCCAAGCACCCGATGATTCTTCCGGCGAAACATCAAGTGACGGAACTTATCATACTCCACTATCACCACCAAAGCGGACACGTTGGCACTCACCAAGTTCTTGCAGAAATTCGACAGCGCTATTGGATAGTAAACGGAGTGTCGTCTGTTAAACGAGTTCTCCACAAGTGTCATGTATGCAAACGTCAGAATGCGAAGATGGGAGAGCAAATAACAGCACCATTACCAGCAATCAGAGTGTCATCCGACGAACATCAACTGATATACCCATTCTCAGCCGTGGGGTTAGACTACTTTGGACCACTGTACGTAAAGATGGGACCGGAAACAAGATCATCGAAGAGAACCCCAACGTTGAACAAACGGTATGGATGTATATTTACCTGCCTCAGGTACCGAGCAGTACATATAGAAGTGGCGCAGGACTTATCATCCGACAGCTTTATGAATGCTGTGTTACGTTTTGTGAGTCGACGAGGGCCTCCTAGAGTTATATACAGCGACAACGGTACTAACTTTAGAGGTGCAGAGTTAGACGTCGTCAAAGCACTGAAAGTATGGAATCAAGCAGAGATTCAAACCAAGTTAAACCAGAAAGGGATTGATTGGCAGTTCAACCCACCAGCAGCGAGCCACCAAGGAGGAGTATGGGAACGTCTTATTCGATCAGTGAGACGAATTCTACACTCAATGATCGGACCACGTCTTGTGAATGAAGAGACGTTACGAACATTCTTGACTGAAGTCGAGAAAATAATGAATGACAGGCCGATAACGAGAGTATCGAACGATCCGCAAGATCTAGAAGCACTAACGCCTAGCCATATCCTTTTGTTACGCCAGAACGCCGCTTTGGCTCCTGAACAAATCGACGAAGCAGAGAAGTACAAGGCGCGATGGAAACACGTACATTTACTGGCCAACGAGTTTTGGCAAAGATGGACCAAAGAGTATTTGCCTACGTTGCAAGAAAGGCAAAAGTGGCTAGACAAGAAACCCAATTTCAGAGTTGGTGACCTAGTACTGATGGCAGACAAGAACGCCCCAAGAGGCCAGTGGCCAAAGGCAATAGTAGAAGAGACATTTCCTGACACCGACAACGTAGTACGTCGAGTAACCGTGAGAACAGCTGACGCAGTCTACCAGAGAGATGTACGCAAGATTTGCCTATTTGAAGAAGAGCTTCTGAAACAGATCGAAGAGCATGTGAACAAGAATGCCGACACGAAGAGACAGACCAAAGACTCAGTCAAGTAGACGAAAGTCGCAAGTGATAAACTAAGAGACATTTAAGATTTCAAAGTGAACTGTTAAATTGTTATAAGTTGCCTATTATTAAGCCTAGGATCGGAGATTTAAGCCAAAAAAGACTCCACAGTCTTTTGGAGGGGTGCGTGTAAGCGCCAAGAATAGTTACCGCTGACCAGTAGATACAATTGATAATTAATATTTACATAACACGTGCAGTAGTTGAGCAAGAAGGCGACAAAACTTGTAAGTAATTTAGTTCGATTTTATTGAAGTATTTTCCCCAACAAATGTAATCTCGCTAGCATATAATAACTAGATGTTTATATTGTATTTTAGCGAATCGTTAATTCATCATAATACACAGTCGAAACGCATACGAAGATTGTTTATTTACCCGTTAATTATGCCAACTACTCGTACAGTAGTGATGATGATGGTGGTGATAGTGAGTATGCGAATAATGGAGATGATGATAACTATGATAATGATGGTACTGATAATAATAGTTCTAATGGTGATCATGATGACGGTGACGATCGTGATGATGATCATGATGATGATGGCAGTATGTGAAAATTACAAAGATCATGACTGTACTATGATATCAGTATCAGTAATCTGTACAAGAAGTCCTTTAAAGGCCTGTCTGTCTTTAGTTTATTGAGTCTTTAGTTTTTTAATCCATGGATCTATAACATACTTAGATGTAGGATTAATGAATAACAATTGTATAGATTAGATTTAGGTCTTCTACAAATGTGTGCAACGTACTTCAGATATGATATTGTTATCATCTTATAATTACTAGGTAGTTGCTACGAATCACTGGCAACAAATGGAAGCAGCGATTACTCTTCGCGCATGAAAGAAACTGCGAATTCTTTCAAAAAAAGTATGGAATGCTTCGAGTCGTTGTTTGACGATTTGGAGGAGAACGATCAACACAAGATAGCAATTGTCGACACGTTCATTCAAATCTACAGGAAACTATCATTGGTGTATGTTCAAACTGGACGGTCTGTACAAGCCCTTCTGGTATCCGAACGTAGTCGAGCCCGTGCTTTAGCTGATCTATTGAACTTCAAATACAGCATGGTCAAATACACACCAGCTTCCAAAATCTCACTTGAAGTTGCCGATATTGAAACGATTTTGTCGGCTTCTAACTTTGTTGTTCTTTTTTACGCTCTACAACAAGTAAACCTGGCTGTTCACATATGGGCTCTAGCACCTCAAAGTCCTTTCCACTACCATGAAAGTGAGATCAAAGGACTTGAACCTCCAACGCGACATCCTTCGTTTTATGAAAATAACTCTGATAGTAGTCATGAGGAATCCTTCTCAACTCTTGTTGAAAAGAGTTACCAAATGTTGAAAGTCAGAGAAGGACTGACCTGCGAGGACAGGTCATTGGAAATACCTGAAGACGGAGAAGAGACGTTGCAAGAATCTAAGCAGAGTGAAAAAGTCCGCCATCCTGGTGCAAGATGTGCATACGATGAAGAAGACGACGAGAGGCCGTTGGAGCTGTTGTTTGAAGCTCTAATTGCTCCACTGCAACATCACCTCGACACTTGTGATGAGATCGTCATCATTCCTGATGGGGATCTTTTTATGGTGCCATTTCCAGCACTTCAAGATCCCGAAACGGCGCAATATCTTTCTGAAACCAAGCGACTTCGTCTGGCTCCATCGTTAACAACCTTAAAAGTTCTCCAGGAATCCTCAGTTGATCACCATTACAAGTCAGGCGCATTGATTGTTGGTAACCCCAAAGTTGGGAAAGTTAAGTTTAAAGGCCGCGAAAAGTGGTTTACAGATCTACCTGGTGCAGCGAATGAGGCTGAAGAAATCGCTAAATTACTTGGTGTGCAGCCATTGATTGGTGAAAAGGCAACTAAAGAAACTATACTTCAAAAGCTACAGGTTGGTGTGTCAGTGATCCACTTTGCTGCCCATGGAGGTGCAAATGGCCAGATTATTCTTGCTCCATCGGCGTCGTCAAACAAAAGCATACCTGATGAAGATGACTACATTTTGACAGTCGAAGAGGCCCAACAAAGTGGTATTCGTGCTCAACTCGTTATACTGAGTTGCTGTAAAAGTGGGCGTGGTGAGATCAAGTCGGAGGGTGTAGTCGGCATGAGCAGGGCGTTCCTAGCTGCTGGAGCACGTGCAGTTGTGGCGTCGTTATGGGCCATTGATGATGAAGCTACCAAAGTTTTCATGCTAAAGCTTTATGGTCATCTCATGAAGAAAGAATGCGTCAGTCTGAGCCTTCAGCAAACAATGAAAGAAATGAGAGAAACTGACAATTACAAAGAACCAAGATCTTGGGCTGCCTTCTTTCTAATTGGGGATGACGTCACTATCAATCTCTGATGTGCTATTTCAGAATAACAATGCATGAATATTATCCATGGTTTTGCGCCCACTCACGCGTTTTCGCTTGTTGGAACTTTATCATGCACTTCTTAAAGGTGAAAACATTTGAAAAACATTTAATATTAAGTATTATTCAGTTTGTGTTAGTATCAGTCACCAAGGGTGGCCAAAGCCAGCTAGGGTTTGTTATGTCCTTAGTGGTTGTCTTCACGTACCCCAATGCAACTTAGTGAGTGAAGGGTGTGTTATTAGTATAGTCAAGTCACTAAGGGTGGTCACTGCCAGGTAGGGTTTGTTATGTCCTTAGTGGTTGTCTTCACGTACCCCAATGCAACTTAGTGAGTGAAGGGTGTGTTACTAGTATAGCCAAGTCACTAAGGGTGGTCACGGTTAGTGTTATTACGTCGTCAATGATTGACGTCCCTCAATGTATGTTAGTGAGAATAGTGTGTAATAGTTTGAGGCATTAACAAGTGAGGGTGGTCAAGGACAGGGTTTAATACCTTCTCAGTGGTTCTCGTAACTCAATTACAGGTTAATTTGTGAGTGTAATATATGTCTTAGTATGAGCCAGGTTTGTCACAGCGAGAGTTTGATACATCCTCAGCTAGTGTTTGCTATATCCTTCAATATAGGTTAGCCGGAATGAAGTGTGGTATAACCCAGTCACTAAGGATGGTCACGGCAAGTGTTTTCTTTGAGTCTATGATACATAAAACATTGTCAGATATATCAAAAACAAGGTATAAACTTAAAGATTTTAACAAATATAGATATGTTAATAGTGATGTGAACAGTGTTAAATATTAGTAATAATAAAAACACAATTAACAAGATAAATAATATACCATATCAACGAACTACTGACATTATTTCATTAAAACGATGAAAATTTATTTATTTACTTACTTATTTATTTATTTATTTATTTACTTACTTACTTACTTATTTATTTATTTATTTATTTATTTATTTATTTATTTATTTATTTATTTATTTATTTATTTATTTATTTATTTATTTATTTATTTGTTTGTTTGTTTATTTATTTATTTATTTATTTATTTGTTTGTTTATTTATTTATTTATTTGTTTATTTATTTATTTATCTATTTATTTATTTATCTATTTATTTATCTATTTATTTATTTATTTATTTATTTATGTATTTACCTATTTATTTAGTTACTTACTTACTTACTTACTTACTTACTTACTTACTTTCTTACTCCATTTATTTATTCATTTATTTTTTCATTCATTTATTTATTCATTCATTCATTCATTCATTTATTTATTTAATTATTTATTTAATTATTTATTTGTTTATTTATTTGTTTATTTATTTATTTATTTATTTATTTTATTTATTTATTAACAACTCAGACAAACAAATCAAATTTTTCATCTCCTTGCGTGAAATTTTTCATCTCCTTGAGTCCGATTTTATTAGTTTTAATGACAATTTTTATGAAAATAAGGTAAAAATTATCCATCTATTAATATGTGCTGTGTTGCGCTATATCACGCGGCCCTGTTATTTATTGAAGGGTGTGACAGTTCACCAACTCTGCTGTGAGCGTCTTAGTTGATGCCATAGCGTGACGATATGTGCAACGAAGCACTTTCGTTTTCACTGCGGAAAACAAATCACCAGAACACTTTATGCGGCTGTTTTATTTGAAGTAAATCCATCACAATAACAACGAAATGAAGTAGGATAATCCAAGGTGACTACTGGGAGTTCTATCAACGGCTTGGAAGCGAAAAAAAAAGACCAAGAACCATGATGTAACGGGCACACGGAAGTAAGACTTGTTTATGGGAACTTTAAGGTAAGTTTTGCCATTTTTAATCAATAGTTCTATATATTGCTGCAAATAATGGTGGTTGAAGACATTCCACATAAATTTCCTTAAATGGCAGCGATAAATTTTGAAACAAAATTCGAAAAACATTCCTGGAATCGTCTTCTGACATTGAATACCATATACTATGGTCGGTTGTACGAAGGCTGAATAAAACTATCCACTGGATCAATCCTTATCTAGCGTCTTAAAAACTGATACAATATCAGTTATCTTCACTGGATAAATCATATCTGAGAATACAGCTAGTCTACAAATGCTTTAAAATAGCTCAATACACATTAGCTAAATCGTTATCCAACGGATAAGCAACTGGTACACATTCGATTACAGAAAAGCTTAAAAGCAATTCCTTTGAAGACTTCTTCCTATACACTGCAATGATGTCCAATTCGTGTGTCTTTTAAATCCTAGGGGTGAATCGCATGAAGACGCATTATGCATGAATTACAGTCCTCTACACTGAATAAACCCTTACCAAACGGATACAAAAATTATACACTTTTAAATAGTATATATTTTCCTGTGGATATTGTAATTTTTTCTCCACACTCAGTTGCCAGCAGAAAATTCGATTATAATTTTCTATCAATTCTTCCATGGAAAATTATTTCAAATTTGGATCGAGACGTCTTGAGACAATGTGTCCCTTCAATTTCGGTTTTCGGTTTTCGGTTTTCCTTTTTCCTTTTACTTATTTGTTTGTTTCCTGTAAATGCTTAATTTGAATTAAAGTATGTTAATGCTTGCAAATTTATTAAGGCTAATTCTTAGGAGAACTAGGCAAAATATATCTTTTTGAATTTTGTCGAGATCCATGCTAAACGTTTTAATTGTATGTGTTAGAGTGGAAACAAAATTATATAAATAGTCAAGGTGTAATAGTCAAATAGACGCAACATAAAACAATGGAATTAGAGACTGCTAAGGTGTATTAGTCTCATATCTATTTCACGGGTATACGTAGTTTAGTGACTCTAATTCGACCTTCAACAGATGGAAGGGATTTGCTAAACAATGTTTCTTATGTAAATCGACTTTAATTAACATGCAATATTTAGTCTAAAAAAATACTCCTTGACCTCGAGTCAGACATAACAATGCCAGTTACTGATATGCTAAGTACATTACTGTTAAAGTCATCGCTAATGATGAGCTTGGCGTTAGGTGCGCGGTCGGTGGGAATGAGGGAGTCTAGCGGTAACCATGGTAACCATGGTAACCCTGTCACATCCCACCGGGCACCTGTCACACTGACTGCAAACAGTCAGTGGAGTACTTACCTGTATACTTACCTATCCATGTCTTACAGGAGAGGGTGGGTGGGCAGTGAAATTGCTAGGTGAGCGTCTGAACCAGTGTTGCTTGCGATAGCTAGCGTTAATAGCGAATGTCTTTCACATAGCTGAGGGCCAGCCTTATTTGCGAGATCACGTGGATAGCGTGTGATCGTGATGGTTGTCGATAGCGTAGATCATAATCACGTACCGCAAATTGCGAAGTGACGTTTGCGATGATTGAACACGTAGCGTGTGGTTGTGAAGGCGTGTTGTTGCTAGCATAGGATCGCGGTTGCGGTGAGACTGGGTTATTGTCGTTTATCCCTTAGCTCGATTTTAACCTTTTCTAAATTGCATTTAACCACATAAATACAGTTTTTTAATTTATTGTTCAGCTTTAGCCTCGATTGTACGTACATTAATCTAAGAGTACTGTTAAAACCTGTGGTATTTCTCAGATTGGTTGTCCATTGCCTTGCCATGGGCTGTACTAAATACAAAAGAATAAGTCACATGCTAGGTTAAGCTAAGGCTGCGCAATGATGGACTCGAAACTGGAGTATTATGTACATAAATAACTTTTAATCTGCATGGGGTGAGGCTACAATTTTAAATTCAGAAGGCAGATGGCACCAGAGAATCGAAAGTGGGCAGAAGCCTGTTACATTGCTTTTAATAAAAAAATCAATTTTTAATGGAGACAGTGGAAGAAAACTTCCAAATACCTATGTAGCTCTTTTGTAATTATGTTATTAGTTTTTCGTTCATAAGAACGTATTCTATTCCATCGTAGAATAGCGCGCGCATTTGTTTGTATTCGCGCGATCGTGTTTTGCAACTGTTATTACAGTTAAACTGTAACCTAGATGATGGGCTGTTAGGCCCGAAAGCTTGGAAAATAAAAACATTTTGGTTGAAGAAACGTTATACTATGAATGAAAAACCAACCAACAAAAAGATGACATTTGTGTCTAATTTATTTCTTTTAACGGATCTACAAAACGCGTGACAATATTGCGCGACGGAAATTTCGCTTCCAATATCTCGAGAACGACATTTTTTCGGAAAAAAAAAACTTTCCGGAATACAATCTTTCAAAAACATCTACAAAATACTAGAGGACTAGCTGTCTGTGACTGTTTAGATTTTAGGTTTTCACGCGAAAACTAAGGATTGAATTATGGAGTTGAGGAATACGATGGAGATGTTTGTTTGGAGGCTTTGGCATCATAAATCGACTTATAAGTTCTATTTTGATTTTTTTTTTGCAGTTCCTCTTTTACGAAACCAACGAGCCAAACCGTTCAAAAACTATTTCAAAAGGAGCCATTATGGAATCATGGAAAGCCCAACTTTTCAGCCGGTTTTGTGTAGCATGTGCAGTTTATCATTGTCTCACGTTAAATGATGAAGACATTATTTGTCTTTATGAAGAGTGTGGGGCAGTAGCTGTTTACCTAAATGATATCTTTACACAACGAGTCGTTTACATGTTGCTTGGGCCCTTATATGAGAAAATCCATCAAATGCCTAAAGCAATTGAGTATTATAAAAAGAAATTGCAGATTGCTTTGGAAGTACGAAACCGAATGTTGGAAGGAGAAACGTATGAAAATTTAGGAAATGCCTATCGCTCAATGAGGAAGTACGAAGAGGCAATCGAGTATAACGAAAAGTGTTTAAACATTGCCAAATTGATAAAACAAAGAAGAAAAGAAGCGGTGACTTACAGCAATTTAGGGAATGACTACCAGTATTCAGGAAATAACCAAAAGGCGGTTGAATACCACGAAAGGTGCCTTGATTTGGCTATCCATATTGGACATAAACAATTAGAAGGAGTTACTTACGGAAATTTAGGAAATGCCTATCTGATGCTTGGAAAACCGACAAAGGCGTTGGAGTACAGTAAGAAACACTTGTCATTTGTTATTGCGTTAGGTGACAGAATTGGTGAAGGAAAGGCGTGTGAAGGACTTGGTCGTGCCTACAATGTATTAGGAGAATATCATAAAGCAATAGAATATCTTCAGAAGTGTCTTGATATCGCAACTGAAGTGGGTGACAAAACAATGAAAGGAAAGGCTTGTGGTAATTTAGTACATGCTTTCCTGTCGCCGGCAAGATACCAGGAAGCAATGGAATACCAAGAGAAACACCTTGACATTGCAATTGAAATAGGTGACAAGGTGGAGGAAGGAGCCTCTTACGTGAGCTTGGGTAGCATCTATCAGTCATTAGGTAAACCTCAGCAAGCCATAGATTACCACAATAAAAGCCTTAGTCTTGCTGTTAAGGCTGGTGATAGAGCATTAGAAGGATTGAGCTACGGATACTTAGGAACTGATTTTCAGTTATTGGGAAACTATCAAAAGGCAAAGGAATACCAAGAAAGATATTTGAACATTGCATTTGAGATGGGTGACAGAGAACGCGCAGGAATAGCTTACGGAGGGTTAGGAAATGCTTACCAATCATTAGGTCAATTCCAAAATGCCATTGAATGCCATACAAAGCGTCTCAATATAGCTATTGAATTTGGAGATAGGAGAGGAGAAGGAGTTGCTCTTGCAAATCTAGGCTCTGCTTATCACTCACTGGCAAAATATCCCGAGGCTTTAGAATACCATGGAAAAGTCTTGCACATCGCTTTAGAGATTGGTGACAAAAAGATTGAGGGAGCGACCTTGGGAAACCTAGGAAATGTCTATACGTCTTTAGGCAATTACTCCAAAGCCATGGAGCTTTACAAACAGCAACTAGCCATTGCAATAGAGATTGGAGACAGAAATAGTGAAGCTGCCGCTTACGGCAGCCTTGGAAATGCCAATAGATTCTTTGCAAAATACAAAGAAGCGATCCAGTGTCACGAAAAATCTCGATTAATCTACAAAGAGATTGGAGACATGGATGGCGAAGGAACAACCTGCGGGAACTTAGGTACTCTTTATGTGTCATTAGGGCAATATCCTACTGCAATTGAACATTTCAAAGAATGCCTAAGTTCTGCTTTATATACAGAAAGTAAACAACTTGAAGGGAAAACTTGTGGACACTTGGGTGGTGTTTACCAGCGCTTAGGAAAGTACCACGAGGCAAAGAAATATTTCGAGAAGTGTCTTAAAATTGCTGTGATGATTGGGGACAGGAGGGGGGAAGGGGAGACTTATGGAGAACTTGGACATGTTTATATGTTGTTAGGAAAGTACCAAAAGGCAATTGAGTACCAGCAAAAGGGTTGCGATATTGCATTGGAGATAGGTGACAAGGTTGGAGAAGGTGTCTCCTACACTATCTTAGGATCTGCATATCAAACATTAGGAAAATATCTTCAGGCAAAAGAATATTTCGAAAAACATCTCAACATTACTCTGGAGATTGGAGACAAAAAGCAAGAAGGCTCAGCGTACGGAAACATTGGCAATGTCCATTGCATCTTGGGTGAATACAAAACAGCTATTGACTACCAAGAAAAGTTCCTAACCATTGCTGTCAAAATTGGTAATCGGCAAGGTGAAATGAATGCTTACGGGAACATGGGGAATGCCTATAGATCAATGGGAAAAAGTGACAAAGCTATTGAAAATCACGAAAAATGCCTGAGTATCGCCATGGAAATAGGTGAAAGAGAGGCAGAAGGTGCGGCAAATGGAGGTATTGGATACGCGTATAAGTCTCTAGGTAGATATCAAGAGGCTATAGAGTTTCATCAAAAGTATTTGAGTGTTGCTTCAGAGATAGAAGACAGAGATGGTCAAGCACAGGCGCATTTTTCTATGGGTAAGTCTTGTTATGGAAAATGCACAAATATTATAATATTATAAAATGCATATTGTGTTTGGGCTTCGCTCTGTATGCAGGATCAAAACATGAAAAATAATTTGAATAGCTAGTACTTTGGACGGGCTAGCCTCTTTGACATGTTTACAATCTATTGTTTTTTAACGTGTATACGAGTCTCATCAAGTCAAAAAATAACTTATAATTTTGATTTGGTCATGACGTTCGATTCACAACTATTTGAGGAGGTTAACATACTCCTGGAAGATTCCTTTTCTAGAACTTCTGAGGTGTTTGTGTGCATGTTGCTATAATTATTGTTATTATACTATTGTTGTATAATGACTATGATAACAAATATCAATAATAAAGATGATGACGTTGATGATTAATAATATTCACAAAGTTGATGATGAAAATAATATTGGCTATTCTGATGAAGATGATAATAGAAATTGATGATAATAATATACTGTTTATCCTCTCATAATCTAGGCAATTGCTATTGTTTACTGGCAGTACAGGAAAATAGCGATTACTCTTCTTGCCTGCAAGAAGCCGGAAATCAATTTGAAAAGAGTATGGATATTTTCGAGTCCTTATTTGATGATTTGGAAGAAAACGACCAACACAAGATAGCAATCGTCGACACCTTCATCAAAGTCTACAGGAATTTATTATTTGTATATGCCGGGACTGGACGGTCTGTAGAAGCCCTTCTGGTTTCCGAACGTAGTCGAGCCCGTGCTTTAGCTGATCTATTGACTTTGAAATACAACATGGTCAAATACACCGCAACTTCCAAACGAATTCACTTGAATTTGCCGATATTGAAACGATTTTGTCGGCTTCTAACTTTGTTGTCTTTTTTTACGCTCTACAACAAGAAACCCTGGCTGTTCACATATGGGCACTAGCACCACAAAGTCCTTTCCACTACCATGAAAGTGAACTCAAAGGAATTAAACCACCAACGCAACATCCCTCGTTTTATGAAGATAACTCTGATAGTGGTCATGACGAATCCTTCTCAAGTCTTGTTGAAAAGAGTTACCAAATGTTGAAAGTCAGAGAAGGACTGATCTGCGAGGACAGGTCATTGGAAATACCTGAAGACGGAGAAGAGACGTTGCAAGTAACTAAACAGAGTGAAAAAGTCCGCCATCCTGGTGCAAGATGTGCATACGATGAAGAAGACGACGAGAGGCCGTTGGAGCTGTTGTTTGAAGCGTTAATTGCTCCACTGCAACATCAACTCGACACTTGTGATGATATCGTCATCATTCCTGATAGGGATCTTTTTATGGTGCCATTTCCAGCCCTTCAAGATCCCGAAACAGGACAATATCTTTCTGAAACAAAGCGACTTCGTCTGGCTCCATCGTTAACGACCTTAAAAGTTCTCCAGGAATCCTCAGATGATCACCATTACAAGTCAGGCGCATTGATTGTTGGTAACCCCAAAGTTGGGAAAGTTAAATTTAAAGGCCGCGAAAAGTGGTTTACAGATCTACCTGGTGCAGAGAATGAGGCTGAAGAAATCGCTAAATTACTTGGTGTGCAGCCATTGATTGGTGAAAAGGCAACTAAAGAAACTATACTTCAAAAGCTACAGGTTGGTGTGTCAGTGATCCACTTTGCTGCACATGGAGGTGCAAATGGCCAGATTATTCTTGCTCCATCGGCGTCGTCAACCAAAAGTATACCCGATGAAGATGACTACATTTTGACAGTCGAAGAGGCCCAACAAAGTGGTATTCGTGCTCAACTCGTTATACTGAGTTGCTGTAAAAGTGGGCGTGGTGAGATCAAGTCGGAGGGTGTGGTCGGCATGAGCAGGGCGTTTCTAGCTGCTGGAGCACGTGCAGTTGTGGCGTCGTTATGGGCCATTGATGATGAAGCTACCAAAGTCTTCATGCTAAAGCTTTATGGTCATCTCATGAAGAAAGAATGCGTCAGTCTGAGCCTTCAGCAAACAATGAAAGAAATGAGAGAAACTGACAGTTACAAAGAACCAAAATCTTGGGCTGCCTTCTTTCTAATTGGTGATGACGTCACTATCAATCTCTGATGTGCTATTTGAGAAAAACAATGCATGAATATTATCCATGGTTGTGCGCCCACTCACGCGTTTTCGCTTGTTGCAACTTTATCATGCACTTCTTAAAGGTGAAAACATTTGAAAAACATTTAATATTAAGTATTATTCAGTTTGTGTTAGTATCAGTCACCAAGGGTGGCCAAAGCCAGCTAGGGTTTGTTATGTCCTTAGTGGTTGTCTTCACGTACCCCAATGCAACTTAGTGAGTGAAGGGTGTGTTATTAGTATAGTCAAGTCACTAAGGGTGGTCACAGCCAGGTAGGGTTTGTTATGTCCTTAGTGGTTGTCTTCACGTACCCCAATGCAACTTAGTGAGCGAAGGGTGTGTTACTAGTATAGCCAAGTCACTAAGGGTGGTCACGGTTAGTGTTATTACGTCGTCAATGGTTGACGTCCCTCAATGTATGTTAGTGAGAATAGTGTGTATTAGTTTAAGGCCGTAATAAGTGAGGGTGGTCAAGGACAGGGTTTAATACCTTCTCAGTGGTTCTCGTAACTCAATTACAGGTTAATTTGTGAGTGTAATATATGTTTTAGTATGAGCCAGGTTTGTCACAGCGAGAGTTTGATACATCCTCAGCTAGTGTTTGCTATATCCTTTAATGTAGGTTAGCGGGAAAGAAGTGTGGTATAACCCAGTCACTAAGGATGGTCACGGCAAGTGTTTTCTTTGAGTCTACTGATACATAAAACATTGTCAGATATATCAAAAACAAGGTATAAACTTAAAGATTTTAACAAATATAGATATGTTAATAGTAATGTGAACAGTGTTAAATATTAGTAATAATAAAAACACAATTAACAAGATAAATAATATAGCATATCACCGAACTACTGACATTATTTCATTAAAACGATGAAAATTTATTTATTTACTTACTTATTTATTTATTTATTTACTTACTTACTTACTTACTTATTTATTTATTTATTTATTTATTTATTTATTTATTTATTTATTTACTTACTTACTTACTTACTTACTTACTTACTCCATTTATTTATTCATTTATTTTTTCATTCATTTATTTATTCATTCATTCATTCATTCATTTATTTGATTATTTATTTATTTATTTATTTATTTATTTATTTATTTACTTATTTATTAACAACTCAGACAAACAAATCAAATTTTTCATCTCCTTGCGTGAAATTTTTCATCTCCTTGAGGCCGATTTTATTACTTTTACTGACAATTTTTATGAAAATAAGGTAAAAATTATCCATCTATTAATATGCGCTGTGTTGCGTTGCGTCACGCGGCCCTGTTATTTATTGAAGGGTGTAACAGTTCACCAACTCTACGCTTGGGCTTGCTGTGAGCGTCTTAGTTTATGCCATAGCGTGACGATATGTGCAACGAAGCACTTTCGTTTTCACTGCAGAAAACAAATCACCAGAACACTTAATGCGGCTGTTTTATTTGAAGTAAATCCATCAAAATAACAACGAAATGAAGTAGGATAATCCAAGGAGTCTACTGGGAGTTCTATCAACGGCTTGGAAGCGAAAACAAAAGACCAAGAACCATGATGTAACGGGCACACGGAAGTAAGACTTGTTTATGGGAACTTTAAGGTAAGTTTTGCCATTTTTAATCAATAGTTCTATATATTGCTGCAAATAATGGTGGTTGAAGACATTCCACATAAATTTCCTTAAATGGCAGAGATAATATTTTGAAACAAAATTCGAAAAACATTTCTGGAATCGTCTTCTGACATTGAATACCATATACTATAGTCGGTTGTACGAAGGCTGAATAAAACTATCCACTGGATCAATCCTTATCTAGCGTCTTAAAAACTGATACAAATTCTTCACTGGATAAATCATATCTGAGAATACAGCTAGTCTACGAATGCTTTAAAATAGCTCAATACACATTAGCTAAATCGTTATCCAACGGATAAACAACTGGTACACATTCGATTACAGAAAAGCTTAAAAGCAATTCCTTTGAAGACTTCTTCCTATACACTGCAATGATGTCCAATTCGTGTGTCTTTTAAATCCTAGGGGTGAATCGCATGAAGACGCATTATGCATGAATTACAGTCCTCTACACTGAATAAACCCTTACCAAACGGATACAAAAATTATACACTTTTAAATAGTATATATTTTCCTGTGGATATTGTAATTTTTTCTCCACACTCAGTTGCCAGCAGAAAATTCGATTATAATTTTCTATCAATGCTTCCATGGAAAATTATTTCAAATTTGGATCGAGACGTCTTGAGACAATGTGTCCCTTCAATTTCGGTTTTCGGTTTTCGGTTTTCGGTTTTCGTTTTTCCTTTTATTTATTTGTTTGTTTCCTGTAAATGCTTAATTTGAATTAAAGTATGTTAATGCTTGCAAATTTACTAAGGCTAATTTTAGGAGAGCTAGGCAAAATATATCTTATTGAATTTTTTTCGAGATCCATGCTAAACGTTTTAATTGTATGTGTTAGAGTGAGGACATTTAACCCGTGAAACAAAATTATATAAATAGTCAAGGTGTAATAGTCAAATAGACACAACATAAAACAATGGAATTAGAGACTGCTAACGTGTATTAGTCTAATATCTATTTCACGGGTAGTTTAGTGACTCTAATTCGACCTTCACCAGTTGGAAGGGATTTGCTAAGGGGTGGACCATTTAACTTTTGGGGGGGGGGGGGGTGGATGATTTCGAAAAAAAAAATTTCTGCAAGCCAAAATTTCCACTGAATGCCACTGAAATCTTTGCTTTTGTATCAAATAAATTGCGTGCACATGCCAGCGAGCTAAAAAAAATTTCCTGCACGGACAAAATCATCCACCCCCCCCCCCCCCCCCCCCCACCTCAAAAGTCAAATGGTCCACCCCTAAACAATGTTTCTTATGTAAATCGACTTTAATTAACATGCAAGATTTAGTCTAAATAAATACTCCTTGACCTCGAGTCAGACATAACACTGACAGTTACTGATATGCTAAGTACATTACTGAAATACAGTTCTTTATTGTTCAGCTTTAGCCTCGATTTTACGTACATTAATCAAAGCGGTACTGTTAAAAGAGGGTCTGAATGGGGTTAACTGTTAACTGAGAAACGGCTTAAAAATTAACTGTTAACTGAGAATTCCGTGTCTTTTTAGCTGATAACTGATATCGACAAGATAACTGTTAGCTGATATTTCTTTGTTTTTAATTAATAAATTTGTCTTTTAGGGCATTTCACTTCAAAATTGCAGCATGTCAAGTAATAAAATGTAATATGTTGTCATTGTAGTATCTGTAATATGTCTGCAGATGGCGAAAAACAGATTGTTTTATGTGTATTTGAGGTAAAAAGTACTGTATTATTAACCGCATATGTTTTTGTTAATTATTAAACATAAGAATTAATAAATAATGATTGGCTTAACTGAGAACCGAAAAATTTCACTGAGAACTGAGAAAATTGCTAAAATTTAGCTGTTAACTGACAAAATTAATTATTTTAATGAGTCCAAACTTTCATAATATTGTTTATTGTCATCTTAGCGTTAAACGCAAGCTTTTATAGAAATATCCATTTATTAAAGATATTATTCTATCTATGTTTTTATGTCATACTTTTCGCCTTATAAAAAGTAGGGTAATACATTCAATTTGTCAAGTCGCTGACGTAATTTGCATAAAGCAATCTTCGTTTTCAATATTCCAAGTTCAAATCGAATAATGGAAACAAATTTCGAAAACTAAACAATAGTGAGTTCTACGTGTTCACGATTCAGGGTTTTTGACTGTAAGAATGTGAATAAAATTGTGAGTACGCTTCATTTTAGTCGTTGAATTTGCAAATTATTTATCTGCTTTTTTAATTATTTTATTTATAGCTAAAATAAATAGAACACAATAAGCAAAAAAACACACACACACACACACACACACACACACACACACACACAGAGGAGAGGAACGGATTAGAGAGGAGCGAGAAACAGCAAAAATAAATAGGGAGAAAAAAGAGAGAGAGAGGTAGAAAGAGATAATAATTTATTTATTTAATAATTTATTCTTTAGTTTAAAGGTGGCTTCCTATAGTATACTTCAGACCGTACCTTTCATTTTAATTTGGCTTATTTATAGTCTTAACTTACACCTATATACTTGGTTTTTGGACCAGTGATTAAGCTTGGATGAACGTTTGGATTGATGCCAATTTTAGCTTGATTAGCGTTACCTTGGCAACGATAAACAAATATGGCCCAAATTGTTTTTTGTCGAATAACTCTAAAACTCGACGAGACCTAGACAAGCGGTTAACAACATAATATACTCCATACAATTGCAAAACAAGTTAAACTATTTTAAAGAAAATCAATCTGTTTGATTTGGACTAATTTGCAAATATATTCTAAAGCACCGATTTTTGCATGTTGAGAGAGGGCAGCGGCCTAAACAATACTCAGGAGAAACGAAATACCATCAAAATACTACATAAAAGACCTTTCCTTATACACTTCCCTCTGGCTAAATACTAAATCTTAATTCATTTCTGAAGCAGAGATATGATTTTTTTCCTTGCGTGAATATTAAATAAAATATCAAAATAATCACTCATCGAAAAAACATTTAAACAACATTTCGTCAAATCGCTGCTTCGATCGAGATCCTAATTTTTCTGTCAACTTTGACGGCCTCGTATAACAAAATTAATTTTTTTAATGACTCCAAAACTTCTTTATGTTGTTTATTGTCATCTTACGTTTAAAGTCAAGAATTTACAAAAATATCTAGTTAATTTAAGATATTGTTCTATTTATTTTTCTATGTAAAAACGTTTTGCCTTGTTAAAAGTAGGGCAAAAACAAAAACATATTTTACTATGTGCTAATCACAATTTTTCCAGAATGTTAAGGTATTAAATATATAACCGTGAAAAAATCAGTTTGGGTAAATGTTATTGAGCGAAGTTATTGAGCTGGGAACTCAATCGGAAAAAATGGGTCAACCCACCGCTAATTGCAACAGAAGGTTTTTTAACGTTTTTCCCATCCGAAAACCTTCCTCTACAACATATCAAAAATCATATGAAATCATAATTGGGGAAGTAGCCAAAAAATAGCATTTGTAAAAGCTATCTGTAGCCGCTCTTAGCTGTGCATGACTAAGTAAAATGTATAGAGTGCTTACACTATGACCATGAAATAAAATCTAAATAGTTTCTAACTAATAGTTTTTATTTAGTGACTATTAGTCACTATCACTCAACTGGAACAGCTTTAGTAACAATACACAATGAATAAAGTATTAACTTTCTATGGTTTTGAGTATTTGAGTTCCCTTGTGTATTGTGGTCTATTGTTACTAAAGCTGTTCCAGTTGAGTGATAGTGACTAATAGTCACTAAATAAAAACTATTAGTTAGTAACTATTTAGATTCTATTTCATGGACATAGTGTAAGCACTCTAAAATAGAGTGTTCAACACTACTAAAAGTAGATGATTCTTTTAGTCTAGTGAAAACTTTCATGGTATTTTATCAATCATCACAATTAAAAAATCATACTTTAGATATCTATTTCATATATTAAAATTAAAATTTGTTGAGGATCGAAAATTGTTTCAGAATCATATCAATCACACCGGAGTACTAGAATTAAGTAATTCATATTTCATGCATGTGTGGAGGGGACAGAAACAGGGATTAAAATATCCTTCCTCCCAAATCTTATACCGTTTTTCTCCCTCCTCCCTAATATTTTCGACCATTTCTCCCTCCTCCCTGATTTTCTTTGTTTCTCATAAATATAAGCTATTGAGGCTATTCATTACAGTGCAAATGGTACAAATTTGAACCATTTAATAGTTTGTATTTCAGAGATAAGCTGAAATTGAAACGGCAATATTTTTCAAAACTAATTAAAATGTAAACATTGCTTGGGTTTTACTGATTTTATTTGATCGCATTTTGCTGTTAAAAAGAAGGAAAATGTGATTATTTATGCAAATTACGTCCGCGACTTGACAAATTGAATGTGTTATCCGACAGTACACTTGTGCATGATAAGCATGATTTTGTGAAATTCGCAGTTCAATAACTTCTTTCAATTACATTTACCCAAGCTGAATTTTTCACACCTAAATATTTAATACCATAACATTCAGAACTTAGATTATTATTTAAAAATTTTGTGCTGCACATAGTAAAATTTTTTTTTTGTTTTTACCCTACTTTTTATAAGGCGAAAAGTATAGAATAATAAATATAACAATATCTTTAAGTAGCTGGATATTTCTATAAAAACTTGAGTTTAAAGTTAAGATGACAATAAACAATATTATGAAAGTTTAAAGTCATTAAAGTAATTAATTTTGCCATACGGGGCCGTCAAAGTTGACATAAAAATTAGCGTCTCGGAGCAGCGATTTGACGAAATTTCGTTTTTTGCGTTTTTCTCGTAAAATATGCAATATTTTTCTTAACTAAAGGCATCATGATTTGTTTCATGTTGACTAGGGCTACCTATGGTTAAAATACGAGCAAAATCGATTTTTGTGGCTAGCTAGCTCGAAGAGGCTAGTAAAATTCTAAGGCTAAAAATCCAAGATGGCGGACACATGGCAGAAAGCACAGAAAAAAATACTCAAAAACTATCAAAAAATGCTTATTATGAATAACAAAAGCTTCATCATTGAAGAATGGGACTAAGAGTTTGGTATGTGTGGAGTTTCAAGCTAGCAAATTACCATTTTGAGAAGATTTTGCATCGATGATTGTGTCGCCTTTACACGATTACGACATGATCCGAACGGACCGACTAGCGACTAGCCAATTGAAACTTGAAACAATTTAATTTTTTTTAGAAATATTCGTGTTCTTATGATTTGTAAGGATAGTATTCATTCTGACGCTTGTGATTATAATATGTAAATACAATTTTTTTGTTTTGTTTACAAACATACTGCTATAAGTAATAATCTAAACAATAGTCAGAAACATCTTTTAATATATCTCAGAAGTCATTACAGAAATCTGCCAAAAATGACATTAACAAGAACAGTAATAAGGCAATAGAAAAACTTATTGTTATAGACCAAAGCCAAAACTTAGTAGCCGCGCCTTTATAGCGCACGGAAATGAGGCTTATTATGCAAACAGAGGAAAAACATTCCGTCGCTAAGGACAAAACTACAACTTCATTGACAGCATTTTATAGTCGTTTTCCACCTTTTTCCTTTGTAAAATACTAGAATTTTCAACTAAATTACCGCTTTCTACGTTATATTTTACAATAGTTGGCCTTTTTTCAATTTTTAGTAGCATTTTATTACGTTTTTGACCTTTACACTGCTCAACTTCACTCCCTTTGGCGATGAAATTATGGAGGAGAAAAGCGATTCAAAGTCAGGTAAATTCATCTTTTTCACTAATTGAAAACAATTTAGCACATTTTAAGCCATACATACGAGTTAATTAGTTAATTATCAATCATTTTGTTGGATATTTTTGTTCAAATCGACCTCGTTACGGCATCGAGATTTGTAGACTTTTTGCTGCCATTAGCTATCACAACACACCTTAGAGCAAAAAAGAGAGATAGTTTTATAAAAAATGGATAACTATTTTGCTGATTTTGTTCATTGTGAAATGTATAGAGAAACGGCAGTGAAAAAAAGGTCTTTATATTCAGAAGGATGTCCATAGAATTGGCATTGACCTCAATATATTAAAGTGAAAAATTGTTCTTCGACCGGAAAGCGAGTAACTGCGATTCTTATAACCATAGTTTGAGCAATGAAGCCCTATCGAAAAAGGTACATGGAATGTTTTATTTGTTTCTTTCATCTGTAAAACAATATTAAAAAGCACGTTGTCAAAGAATTTTAAAAATAAAAAGCATTAACAATTGAAATTAAAGGTTTATAGTGCTAGCAAGCGATTCGTAACCAGATTGACGGCAAAAATGTCAACATATCTCGATGCCGTAGTGAGGTCGATTTGAACAAAAATATCCAACAAAATGATAGAAAATGAATTAAGGAATTTATATGAAGTCGTATGTATGGCTAAAAAAGACTAACTTCTTTTCAATTAGTTAAAAAGATCAATTTACCTGACTTTGAATCGCTTTTCTCCTCCATAATTTCATCGCCAAAGGGCGTGAAGTCGAACAGTGTAAAGGTCAAAAACGCAATAAAATAATACTAAAAATTGAAAAAAGGCTGACTATTGTAAAATATAACGTAGAAAGCGGTAATTAAGTTGAAAATTCTAGTATTTTACAAAAGAAAAACTTGGAAAAACGACTATAAAATGCTGTCAATGAAGTTGTAGTTTTGTCCTTAGCGACGGAATGTTTTCCCTCTGTTTGCATAATAAGCCTCATTTCCTTTGTCCCCTGCTGGGTTTCCTTTATCATGCGAACCGGAGAGGAATGGGCCCCAAATAAGAAAGGAAGGGGTCAGGCGGTGGTCGACACGCCTCGCAAAGCACGATGGTACTAATTGAACATTTTACTCATTAGCACCTAGATTTCAAAGTGTAAACATCTAGGTCGCTCTGTTATTCAATGGATATTAAAGGTCTTCTTCAATATTTTCGACACATAATATTCCCTATACACATAACCACGCTTTCTGGAAAATCTAGAGGGTTGTTGGATCCACAGAGAAGAGCAATTTTATGTGCATAAGATCACAGGCTTACCACACTAGAAATCTGTGATTTTCAATGAAATTACACGCCGATGACCGTTGAAATTCGCCATCCTCAAAACCTCCTTAAATAGCCCCTAAAATCCAAGAAAATCACACAAAAATGTTCCTAAACTCATAAACTTATATTATCGATAAAAAAATATTACTGACTATGAAGAAAAGATTTCAAACGGGACAATATTTGAACGTTCAGGCTTCGAACGAGCCGTTTTAAAAGTTACACAGGAAGCCCAAAAGCCACAGATTTCTAGTGTGGTAAGCTTCGATAAGGCAATATTCGTGAACTTCAAGGCCGATTTTCACCCTTAAAACGAAGAGGCCCCCTGGGGCCCCCTCACATTTTCTTCAAGTTTGCTATCTAAAGAATGTGTCTGTGCAAAAAAAATGAAGGGTTCTAGCTTTGTTTGCTGTAGGATTGACTTTATGGGTTACTACTATATTCAGAGTTCGACGACCAAACAAAACAAAACTCACCTGAACAACTGGACAGATTTTAGGTACTAAAATACTTTATATGTACTTGAGAATCTATCAAGGCAAAATTCATGTATCCACCTTCACATTGCATAGAAAAGTTTTGCATAGATGTACAACATAATTTTTTAATGAGCGAAATAAATGACACACTTGGAAAATTTAGTTCGCAAAAAACTTCAAAACAGTTCGAGTAAATCGAGCCTTCTCATTGGATGTAAAGGGTCACGTGGAGCGTGTCCGATGCCGCCTGGGAAGGGGTTGCCTGCCAAATTTGAACAAGGTGTTTGCCAACTGCGCATATCGGCTTGCGCATACCAAACAATACTCACCAGGGGTAGGAATAGTATTTGCATCTTACAAATTTGTTTACTTGAGAGACGAGGAGCGTGATTTTACTAAGCGAAAAGTTATATAATCTGAAACCGTTAGTCGCTGATAGTTACTGTTCTTATGATATAAAATTCGAAGATTTTGAATTCTCTATCACAGCCATAAAGTTTGCTTTTGAACTGCTTCCTTTGAAGTAGCTAAACTCGAAGGACAAACCACTGTCATTCACGCGCGAAGCTAAGACTGATTTGTTTTCAAGGCTCGAAATCAAGAACAAGGCATTTAAAGTCGTTGAAGAAGCGAAAGAGAAACCCATAGTAATTCTTAGCCGTTATATTAATAGCGTGGTTACGAATTCCGCCGAAGAAGACCTTCAGTGTGACCTTCATCAACAACAAGAACCGTTTGTCCCGATGGCCGTTGACGCACGGCGTGTATTTCGTGCCAAAATTTAAATTCGGTTCAAACATTCAATTCTTCGGTTCAAACATTCAATAGTTCGATATCAACATTCAATTCTTCGGTTCAAACATTCAATAGTTCGATATAAACATTCAATTCTTCGGTTCAAACATTCAATTCTTCGATTCAAACATTCAATCGTTCGATATAAACATTCAATTCTTCGGTTCAAACATTCAATAGTTCGATATAAACATTCAATTCTTCGATTCAAACATTCAATAGTTCGATATAAACATTCAATAGCGCTGCGCGCACTTGACGTCACGTAAATTGCTCCCCATGGCGAGGTCGGACATTCAAACCGGAAATAGTATACTTTTACGAGGGTCCTGAAGGGGTAAATTGGGAATTGGGATTTGCCTTTTTTCGAGGCTGGGAATTGGGATTTGCCCATTGGGATTGGGATTTGTCCATTGGGATTGGGATTTGTCCATAGGATTTGGCTATTTCTTGTCCATTCGTTTTCTCTTTAGATGCTAAAATAATGTTTTAAATTGAGTAATTTGCAACATTTTACGTCGTTTTAGTAGACTAGAAGAGAAAATCGAACTATCTTGGGCTTCCTGTGGTTAGTATTCAATTTGGGCTTCCTGTGGTTAATGTTTGGGCTTCCTGTGGTTAATGTTTGGGCTTCCTGTGGTAATTGGGATTTTGATAAAAAATTGATTGGGAATTGGGATTGGATACCCCCCTTCAGGACCCTCTTTTACAGTAATTTGTATGGAAACTTCAAGTAGTTTCGGTCGTAGTAAAATAGTTATTTTAACTGAAGAAGACAACGTTCCTGGCTCAAAATTTACCAATAATGCAGACGAATACACTGTTGATCAACTGAAGCGGTGGCTCAAGTGTAGAGGCCTAAAACAGAGCGGTAAACGGGGTGAATTGCTCACACGTGTCAAGGGTTGTTTAGCCTGTTCTAAGGGGTGGACCATTAGAAGTTGGGGGAGGGGGGTGGCAATTCCCAAAATAAAAAACGTGCAAGGCCAATGTGCCCAAAAAAAAAATCCTACACAGAGCAAAGTTAAAAAAACAAAAACGTGCAGAACCTTGAGGGGTAGCGAATGCTAAAATTTTAAAATCCGAGCCTGAGATTCTAGAAATATATCAGCTCATGCATTTATTGTGTTTAAAAATTCTAGACTCCGAGACATTAAAAACACGAAAATCCGAGACTTTGAGGCATCAAAAACACGAAAATCCGAGACTTTGAGACATCAAAAACACAAAAATCTTAGACTTACGCTCTTTGTTCAAGTCGACCTCGGTGTGTTTTCCCGACAAAAAAATTGCAAAGTAACTGCGAAAATCACGGGTATCAAATCACGAAAACACGAAAATCCGAGACTTTGAGACATCAAAAACACTGAAAAATTCGAGACTTTGAGGCATCAAAAACGCGAAAATTACTTACGCTCTTTGTATCAGTATACAAAATATACCAAGACATAGACTTGCCCCAAGTCGACCTCGGTGTGTTTTCCCGACAAAAAGTGAAGAAATCGCCCGAAAGTTAACTGAGCAAAGTCGCGAAATACCAGCTCGTTGCACCGGACTAATAAATAAAACGGAAAAACGGACTTTTCAAAAGTTTAACCAAAACACAAACAGTTGTTTTTGCTTTGAATTTCAGAGAACAAAATTCTGTAAAAAAAAAAAAACGTGCAAGACCTCTCTGGTCAAAAAAAAAATCTTGCACAACCCGTACGGCAAAAAAAAAATAACCTACACAAAAATATTGCCACCCCCCCTCCCCCAACTTCTAATGGTCCACCCCTAAATGGCTAAAGGCTAAAACTGACAAAGATCAATTACCAGTAAAAGTTTATTTCGGGGGCAATCAGTGTTTGTACCGCCTGAGAAAGGATGGAGAGTATTCCCTTCACATGATATTCCAAATCTATTCAACTATGTACGAATAGCAAACAAAAGTCCGCGTATTAAAGGAAGTCTTTGAATCGCTTTGCCGTACTTCGTCGAAATGATAGATAAATAATAGTTCTTCAAACTCAGTCCGAAACAAATATCTCTTTTTTCACGTTTTCTTATTGTATACAATACTATTAAAGTTGTAATTAATGTCATCGAAGTCCTAATATTAAGTGCGTGACATTTACAGTCGTGTACGATCGAGTTGAACAAAATTCTAAGTGTCCCGAAATGAGTCATTTGCCTACTATGTACTGACTCATAGAATTACTCTGAATCAGTTTAACATAGCTTACGATAATCGCTTACTCCATCTTAACGAATATATCGTATCTTCTTTACTGAAATAATACAGAATCACTGTGAAAATCTAAATAAGAATAGCCACTACGAATAGCCACTGCGGCAAAAAAACGTTTTTCCCTTCTGCTTGCAGCTTTTTAAGTGCCTGATGAAGCTTCTAGGGATACCTGGAATCACTATTGCACGTCTCCCCAACATTAGTGTTTGGTTGTGACCATTTTAAAGTCATAATATTGAAAAACGTTGTCGATTTGGTTGCTAAACACATACTTTGCTTTGTAATATCTCACTGTGTTTGTCCGACCCATGCGGGGGGTCCTAAGCCGATTAAATCTATTTTTAGGTTGGGCACGCAGCGCTATTCTTCGATTCAAACATTCAATCGTTCGATATAAACATTCAATTCTTCGGTTCAAACATTCAATAGTTCGATATAAACATTCAATTCTTCGGTTCAAACATTCAATTCTTCGATTCAAACATTCAATCGTTCGATATAAACATCCAATTCTTCGGTTCAAACATTCAATTCTTCGGTTCAAACACAATGTACAACTTATTGGCGTACGCCATTTCCCGAGCTCCGACTAACGCTTCCCCAGCTAACCCTAGTAGTACTTTTTATCGAGCAAATATTTGCCCATGGGACCCCGGGTGAATTACAAAGTCCAAACGGTGAAGGACGTGGTCCAATGCTTCGATATTTGGCAGGCAACTCCTCCTCTTTTTTTCTCTCTCCCTCACCCCCTCCCCCCCACCATTTGTTCCGCCACAGGAAGCCCAGAGTCAACAAAGGAAGCCCAGAGTCAAGAGTTGCATGCGGAGGAGGCTATTCTGAGATATATTAAAAGATGTTTCTGACAATTGTTTAGATTATTACTTATAGCAGTATGTTTGTAAACAAAACAAAAAAATTGTATTTACATATTATAATCACAAGCGTCAGAATGAATACTATCCTTACAAATCATAAGAACACGAATATTTCTAAAAAAAATGGTATAGTACATAAACTGTGATTAGTCAAAACCATGTGTGAAGAGAGTATCCAAACAGGCTTTACAATTTTCTACAACTACAAACTCAAATTTGATTTTGCCAAATGGGTTACTTTGGAAAACTATTCTGATAACACTTTTTGTGGCAAGCTTGCTCAAAGAGCCAAGCTATCCACTATGTCATGGTGCGTCTTAAAGGTAACAGTGTCTAACATAGAGTAGCTTTATGCATACATGTAGCTAGCCACATGCAGTCATAGACTGCATTTAATTTGAGTGTTGCCGCGCTTGCATGGTATTTACAGAAATCTTCTCTTAAACTGTAATCTAGATGATAGGCTGTTAGGCCCGAAAGCTTGGAAAATAAAAACATTTTGGTTGAAGAAACGTTATACTATGAATGAAAAATCAACCAACAAAAAGGTGACATTTGTGGCTAATTTTTACGGATCTAGAAAACGCGTGACAATATTGCGTGACGGAAATTTCGCTTCCAATATCTCGAGAACGAAACAACAAAAACCAACTAAACTTTCCGGAATAAAATCTTTCAAAAACATTTACAAAATACTAGAGGACTAGCTGTCTGCGACTTTTAGTTTAGATTTTAGCGTTTTGATGACGTCACGCGAAAATTAAGGATTGAATTATTGAGGTTACGAATACGATGGAGATGTTTGTTTCGAGGGTTTGGCATCATAAATCGACTTACAAGTTCTATTTTGATTTTTTTTTTGCAGTTCCTCTTTCACGAAACCAACGAGCCAAACCGTTCAAAAACTATTTCAAAAGGTGGCACTATGGAATCATGGAAAGCCCAGCTTTTCAGCCGGTTTTGTGTAGCATGTGCAGTTTATGATTGCCTCACGTTAAATGATGAAGACATTATTTGTCTTTATGAAGAGTGTGTGGCAGTAGCTGTGTACCTAAATGATATCGTTACACAACGAGTCGTTTATATGTTGCTTGGGCCCTTATATGAGAAAATCCATCAAATGCCTAAAGCAATTGAGTATTATAAAAAGAAATTGCAGATTGCTTTAGAAGTAGGTGACAGAAAGATGGAAGGAGAAACGTATGAAAATTTAGGAAATGCCTATGGCTCAATGAGGAGGTACGAAGAGGCAATCGAATATCACGAAAAGTGTTTGAACATTGCCAAATTGATAAAACCCGGTAGAATAGAAGCGTTGTCTTACATCAATTTAGGTGATGACTACCAGTATTCAGGAAATTTCCATAAAGCGGTTGAATACCTCGAAAAGTGTCTTGATATTGCTATCCAGATTGAAGATAAACAATTAGAAGGAGTTACATACGGAAGATTAGGAAATACCTATCTGATGCTAGGAAAACCGACAAAGGCATTGGATTACAGTAAGAAACACTTGTCCATTGTTGTTGCGTTAGGTGACAGACTTGGTGAAGGAGTTGCGTGTAAAGAACTTGGTCGTGCCTACAATGTTTTAGGAGAATATCATAAAGCAATCGAATATCTTCAGAAGTGTCTTGATATTGCAACTGAAATGGGTGACAAAACAATGAAAGGAGAGGCTTGTGGTAATTTAGTACATGCTTTCCTGCCGCTGGCAAGATACCAGGAAGCAATGCAATACCAAGAGAAACACCTTGACATTGCAATTGAAATAGGTGACAAGGTGGAGGAAGGAGCCTCTTACGTGAGCTTGGGTAGCATCTATCAGTCATTAGGTAAACCCCAGCAAGCCATAGATTACCACAATAAAAGCCTTAGTCTTGCTGTTAATGCTGGTAATAGAGCATTAGAAGGATTGAGCTACGGAAACTTAGGAACTGATTTTCAGTTATTGGGAAACTACCAAAAGGCAAAGGAATACCAAGAAAGATATTTGAACATTGCCGATGAGATGGGTGACAGAAAACGCGCAGGAAGGGCTTACGGAGGGTTAGGAAAAGCTTACCATTCACTATGTCAATTCCAAAATGCCATTGAATGCCAAACAAAGCGTCTCAATATAGCTATTGAGATAGGAGATAGGAGAGAAGAAGAAGTTGCTCTTGCAAATCTAGGCTCTGCTTATCACTCACTGGGAAAATATCCCGAGGCTTTAGAATACCATGAAAAAGTCTTGCACAACGCTGTAGAGATTGGTGACAAAAAGATTGAGGCAGCGACCTTGAGAAACCTAGGAAATGTCTATACGTCTTTAGGCAATTACTCCAAAGCCATTGAGCTTGAAGAACAGGCACTAGCCATTGCAATAGAGATTGGAAACAGAAATAGTGAAGCTGCCGCTTACGACAGCCTTGGAAGTGCCAATAAATTATTTGCAAAATACAAAGAAGCGATCCAGTTTCACGAAAAATCTCGATTAATCTACAAAGAGATTGGAGACATGCATGGCGAAGGAACAACCTGCGGGAACTTAGGTGCTATTTATGTGTCATTAGGGCAATACCCTACGGCACTTGAATATTTCAAAGAATGCCTAAGTACTGCTTTGTATACAGAAAATAAAAAACTTGAATTGGAAACTTGTCGACACTTGGGTGGTGTTTACCATCGCTTAGGAAAGTACCACGAGGCAAAAAAATATTCCGATAAATGTCTTGAAATTGCTGTGATGATTGGGGACAGGACGGGGGAATGGAAAGCTTATGGACAACTTGGACATGTTTATGATTTCTTGGGAAAGTACCAAAAGGCAATTGAGTACCAGCAAAAGAGTTGCGATATTGCATTGGAGATAGGTGACAAGGATGGAGAAGGTACATCCTACAATAACCTAGGATGTGTATATCAAACATTAGGAAAACATCTTCAGGCGAAAGAATATTACGAAAAAAATCTCAACATTGCTCTGGAGATGGGAGACAGAAAGGCAGAAGGCACAGCTTACGGAAACATTGGCAATGTTCATTTCATCTTGGGTGAATACAAAACAGCTATTGACTACCAAGAGAAGTCCCTTACCATTGCTGTCCAAATTGGTGATCGGGAACATGAAATGAATGATTACGGGAACATGGGGAATGTCTATAGATCAATGGGAAAAAGTGACAAAGCTATTGAATATCAAGAAAAACGCCTGAGTATCGCCATGGAAATAGGTGACAGACAAGCAGAAGGTGCGGCAAATGGAAGTATTGGATACGCGTATCACTCTCTAGGGAGATATCAAGAGGCTATAGAGTTTCATCAAAAGTATTTGAGTGTCGCTTCAGAGATAGAAGACAGAGATGGTCAAGGACAGGCGCATTTTTATATGGGTAAGTCTTGTTATAGAAAATACACAATTAAGTGCATATTGTGTTTGGGCTTTTTTAAAAGGGTTCACTCTGTATGCAAGATCAAAACATGGCAAATAATTTGCATAGCCACAATTGTAGTATTTTGGACTCACTAGTCTCTTTGACATGTTAAGAATCCATTGTTTTTTAACGTGTATACGGGACTCATCAAGTCAAAAAATAACCTATAATTGTGATTTTGTCATGACTTTTGATTCCGAACTATTTAACGCGAATGCCATATGGCGCCATTAAACGAGATTATCATACTCCTGGAAGATTCCTTTTTGTGGCTAGTTTTAGCTCGAAGAGCTAAAAGCTATCCACTATGTCATGGCGTAGAGTGTGTGTGTGTGTGTGTGTGTGAGTGTAAACAATAGGTGACCGAAAGTAACCCGAACTTTTGCTTCGGCGGCTGCGCAATTTTCGTACTTGTTCGGACCATAGTCGGACGACGGCCGGATTTGCACGAGGCGAATCATGGAAGTTGGCGACTACTGAGCGAACGATGAGTCTGGTCGGAGTCTGCAGTGATTGGTTGAATCAAACGTCGAAACCACCGTTCTTTTATCGATTAAACGTTTTGTTATCGACTGGTTATGTGCTTCTTGTCGTTCTTCGCTTTTGGAAGGTGACTTTTCAATTATATTTGTCATGTTTTCACCATATTCATCTACAATATTTAGGCACAGTTTTGTGTGTCTTTATAAAGTGTTAGATTCTCGGAACTTTTACAGGTTTTTTGAGCCTTTGTGGCGATTACAAGCTTTCAAAACAACCGCTCAACCGAAGCTTTTCCTCGATTGCCCGACTCGTTGTCGTTATCTTTAGCTCGCTGAGGATAGTCCAACAACCCGATCACCTTGGAAAAGGATATAATATCTTTCCAAAAATCGAAAATTTCTACAGGTCCTACAGGTAACAGTTGTTCTTGGAGCAGATCCACGCATCAATGAACCAAAACGACTTCCTCGAGAGGTCAAATATAAACTCCTTCGGGAGGCCAAATAACTCTTTCTACTATTTATAATATATGTCAGTTCAATATTGACAATATTATCTAAGTGCACGTATTACACCATTATCAGGAATTCACGATCTAACAAGCTAGCCACATGCATTCATAGACTGCCTTTAATTTAGAACTGCTCCAGTGTTTGCTATATTAATCATTGTAATTACAAAGATGATGATAACTATTAAATTACTGTTGTATAATGACTATGATAACAAATATAAATATTAAAGATGATGACGTTGATGACGTTGATGATTGACAATATTCACAAAGTTGATGATGAAAATAATATTGATGGTGATCATGGCTATTCTGATAAAGATGATAATATAAATTGATGATAATAATATACTGTTTATCCTCTCATAATCTAGGCAATTGCCATCTTATACTGGCAAGACAGGAATATAGCGATTCTTGCCTCCAAGAAGCCGGAAATCATTTTAAAAAGAGTATGGATATCTTCGAGTCCTTATTTGACGATTTGGAAGAAAACGACCAACACAAGATAGCAATCGTCGACACGTTCATCAAAGTCTACAGGCATTTATTAATTGTGTATGTCCTGACTGGACAGTCTGTAGAAGCCCTTCTGGTATCCGAACGTAGTCGAGCCCGTGCTTTAGCTGATCTATTGACTTTGAAATACAACATGGTCAAATACACCCCAACTTCCAAACGCGGTTCACTTGAAGTTGCCGATATTGAAACGATTTTGTCGGCTTCTAACTTTGCTGTTCTTTTTTATTCTCTACAACAAGAAAACCTGGTTGTTCACATGTGGGCTCTAGCACCTCAAAGTCCTTTCCACTACCATGAAAGTGAGATCAAAGGACTTGAACCTCCAACGCAACATCCCTCGTTTTATGAAGATAACTCTGAAAGTAGTCATGATGAATCCTTCTCAACTCTTGTTGAAAAGAGTTACCAAATGTTGAAAGTCAGAGAAGGACTGACCTGCGAGGATAGGTCATTGGAAATACCTGAAGACGGAGAAGAGACGTTGCAAGAAACTAAGCAGAGTGAAAAAGTCCGCCATCCTGGTACAAGATGTGCATACGATGAAGAAGACGACGAGAGACCGCTGGAGCTGTTGTTTGAAGCGTTAATTGCTCCACTGCAACATCAACTCGACACTTGTGATGAGATCGTCATCATTCCTGATGGGGATCTTTTTATGGTGCCGTTTCCAGCCCTTCAAGATCCCGAAACAGGACAATATCTTTCTGAAACAAAGCGACTTCGTCTGGCTCCATCGCTAACGACCTTAAAAGTTCTCCATGAATCTTCAGGTGATCACCATTACAAGTCAGGCGCATTGATTGTTGGTAACCCCAAAGTTGGGAAAGTTAAGTTTAAAGGCCGCGAAATGTGGTTTACAGATCTACCTGGTGCAGAGAATGAGGCTGAAGAAATCGCTAAATTACTTGGTGTGCAGCCATTGATTGGTGAAAAGGCAACTAAAGAAACAATACTTCAAAAGCTACAGGTTGGTGTGTCAGTGATCCACTTTGCTGCCCATGGAGGTGCAAATGGCCAGATTATTCTTGCTCCATCGGCGTCGTCAACCAAAAGCATACCTGATGAAGATGACTACATTTTGACAGTCGAAGAGGCCCAACAAAGTGGTATTCGTGCTCAACTCGTTATACTGAGTTGCTGTAAAAGTGGGCGTGGTGAGATCAAGTCGGAGGGTGTGGTCGGCATGAGCAGGGCGTTTCTAGCTGCTGGAGCACGTGCAGTTGTGGCGTCGTTATGGGCCATTGATGATGAAGCTACCAAAGTCTTCATGCTAACGTTTTATGGTCATCTCAAGAAGAAAGAATCTGTCAGTCTGAGCCTTCAGCAAACAATGAAAGAAATGAGAGAAACTGAGAAATACAAAGAGCCAAGGTCTTGGGCTGCCTTCTTTCTTATTGGTGATGACGTTACTATCAACGTCTGATGTTCTTTGACAAAAACAATGCATGAATATGGCCCATGGTTGTGCGCCCACTCACGCGTCTTCGCTTGTTGCAACTTTATCACGTCTTCAAGGAGAAAACATTTGAAAAACATTATATAATATTTAGTATTATTCAGTTTGTTTTAATATCAGTCACTAGAGTGATTTCCTGTTGTCCGTGAAAGTAGAATGACTATCTAGTTTGAAGTAGTATAGTGCGCAATAGTTGCGTAATAATATATACAAAGAGACTAGAAGAGTCAACATTATGTGATCAAAACAAAAGAAACTACAGTGAATTTTACAACCGTAAAAAAATGTCCTCATTAAAATACTGTTTTTCTCTTTTTGTGCATTTGCATTTTAAATTGTACACTTTGTTAAGTCAAGGATTAATAGTACTACTAACTACTAACAGGTAATACCATATAATATGGGTACTATTTTTTCACGGACGACGGAAAATCACTCTAAGGGTGGTCACAGCCAGCTAGGGTTTGTTACGTCCTTAGTGGTTGTCTTCACGTCCCCCTATGCAACTTAATGAGTGAAGTGTGTGTTAGTATAACCTAGTCACTGAGAGCGGTCACACCCAGTGTTATTACGTCGTCAATGATTGACGTCCCTGAATGTATGTTAGTGAGAATAGTGTGTATTAGTTTGAGGCATTAACAAGTGAGGGTGGTCAAGGCCAAGGTTTGTTATCTTCTTTGTGGTTCTTCTTACTCAATTACAGGTTAATATATGTGTTAGTATGAGCCAGTCACGGAGGGATGTCACAGTCAGGGTTAGTTACTAGTATTTGCTACATCCCCCAATGTAGGTTACTGAGTGAGTGAAGTGTGTGTTAGTATAACCCAGTCACTAAGATTGGTCACGGCCAAGGTTTGTATCGTTCTCAGTTGTTCTCCTCACATTCTCAATTATATGTTAATGAGTGTAGTGTATGTGTATTCATATGAGGCACTAACCGAGAATGGACACGGCCAGGGATTGTGACATCCTAAAGGATTTTCTTAAGTATGCCTAATAAAGTTAGTGCTTGTTGTTTGTTTTGAATTAGTACATATGAATTAATACTGTTAAAAACTCACTTCTTTCGTCTTTTAGAACATTTCCTAGCATTTACTCCTTCAAAGCAGCTTTAGTTAGACTTTATAAGGAAGCACTTCTTGAAATATTTGATGAACATAACGTGGAAGTCCTTGTGTACGAAGTAATCTAATTTGTCTTCATCAGTGTTTTTATCTATATATATATTTAGCCTATTTTGTTTAGATTCTTACCACTTTTTACTTATTATTATGATTATTATTTTCATGGGCTTTCATCCTGTTGGAGCTTGCACTGTAGTGACTTTTCTCGCTGAGATTTATTATTATTACTATTATAGTTGTTTCTTAGTTTTCTTATAACTTATTGTTATTTAGTTATTCAGTGGACGTTTAATAAATAAATTTAAAAAAGAATGTAAATATCAAGAACAAGGTATAAACTGACTTATTTGAACAGATATATGTGTGAATAGACATGTGAACAGTGTTAAATATTTGTGATAATAAAAACACGATCACTTAAAAAGATAAATAGTATATCAACGAACTACTGACATTATTTCATATTAAAAATATATGTTACAACATGGCCGATAGGAACTGGGTCCAATTTTGAAATTATACAATGTAAATATGTTAGGGTTACACACATTAATGTACAATGCTTTATATAGTGATGACTCGATGATATATACGTACCCACAATTCCTTTCGGCGTTTAACTACAGGTATCAGGATTTAAAAAAAGGTAGTTAAGCAAGTCAACTTTAATATATGAATTTGAATTACAAATTTGAATTATGTATTGCAATGATGTGACACTCTACTAACTCTAAACTCGGGCTACCTGTGAGCTGCCTCATTAATAGTTCGTGAAATGTGCAACAAAGCACTTTCGTTTTGACAGCAGAAAACAAATCAGCAGAACACATATATGTAGATGGTTATAAATCAAAAGTAAACGCTTTAACAGCATGATATATATTGAAATTTAAAAAGATATAGTTAAGTCATAGTAGAAATAAGTATGGATATGTATTAATTAAGATTGTAGAAATTATAGAAATATGAAATTTCTTATGAATAAAAAAGATACCGAGAAGTTTTGTTTATTTATTTGTTTGTTTGTTTGTTTGTTTGTTTGTTTGTTTGTTTGTATGTTTGTTTGTTTGTTTGTTTGTTTGTTTGTTTGTTTGTTTGTTTGTTTGTTTGTTTGTTTGTATGTTTGTTTGTTTGTTTATTTATTTATTTATTTAAATAAACAACTGTACGCTTGGGCTTCCTGTGAGCGTTTACATTTATGCCATAGCGCAAGGGAGCACGGCAGACTGTTGTTACGGTTTGCATATATTCGATCTTTTGAAAGTTTTAAATTACATCGTCAACGGCTTTTGGTAAATTAATGGGACTATCCGCTAAGAAGTGAAAAATGCTGGCGCGCCTGGGGACTTACAACTCTCGGGCGACACTCGTACATTGCTCGTCCCTCCGGGTCTCGCTCGGCAATATTATTTGCGCCCGCACTTCTACTGGTCAGTCGATTGACGAAAATAATTGAAAGATCGAATATATTCAAACAACAAACAACAGGCTGCCGTGCTCCCTTGCATAGCGTGGCGATATATGCAACGAAGCAGTTTCGTTTTCACAGCGGAAAACAAACCACCAGAAAACTTTCTGTGGCTGTTTTATTTGAAGTAAATCCATCAAAATAAACGAAATGAAGTAGGATAATTCAAGGTGACTACTGGGAGTTCTACCAACGGCTTGGAAGCGAAAAAAAAGACCAGGAACCATGATGTAACGGGCACACAGAAGTAAGACTTGTTTATGGGAACTTTAAGGTAAGTTTTGCCATTGTTTTAATCAATAGTTCTATATATTGCTGCAAATAAAGGTGGTTGAAGACATTCCACATAAATTTCCTTAAATGGCAGAGATAATATTTTGAAACAAAATTCGAAAAACATTCCTGGAATCGTCTTCTGACATTGAATACGATATACTATGGTCGGTTGTACGAAGGCTGATTAAAACTATCCACTGGATCAATCCTTATCTAGCGTCTTAAAAACTGATACAAATTCTTCACTGGATAATTCATATAATACAGCTAGTCTACGAATGCTTTAAAATAGCAAAATACACATTAGCTAAATCGTTATCGAACGGATAAACAACTGGTACACATTCGGTTACAGAAAAGCTTAAAAGCAATTCCTTTTAAGGCTTCTTCCTATACACTGCAACGATGTCCAATTCGTGTGTCTTTTAAATCCTAGTGGTGGGTCGCATGAAGACGCATTATGCATGAATTACAGTCCTCTACACTGAATAAATCCTTACCAAACGGATAAACAAATTATACACTTTAAATAGTATATATTTTCCTGTGGATATTGTAATTTTTTCTCCACACTCAGTTGCCAGCAGAAAATTCGATTATGATTTTCTATCAATTCTTCCATGGAAAATTATTTCAAATTTGGATCGAGACGTCTTGAGACAATGTGTTCCTTCAATTTCGGTTTTCGGTTTTCGGTTTTCGGTTTTCGGATTTCGGTTTTCGGTTTTCGGTTTTCGGTTTTCGGTTTTTTGTTTTCGGTTTTCGGTTTTCCTTTTACTTATTGCGTTTGCTTCCTGTAAATGCTTAATTTGAATTAAAGTTTGTTAATGAAGCTAAAATCTATCATAGTAATTGTTGATGAAAGTTGCTTGCAAATTTAGGATAATTCTTAGGAGAGCTAGACAAAATATGTCTTTTTGAATTTTGTCGAGATCCATGCTAAACGTTTTAATTGTATGTGTTAGAGTGAAGACATTTAACCCGTGAAACAAAATTAAATAGTCAAGGTGTAATAGTCAAATAGACACAAAAGAAAACAATGGAACTAGAGACTGCTAAGGTGGATTAGTCTAATATCTATTTCACGGGTAGTTTAGTGTCTTCACTCTAATTCGACCTTCATCAGTTGGAAGGAATTGGCTAAACAATGTTTCTTATGCAGGGCCCACAGTAAGTGGCGTAAGCTGTTGTGGTGTCCCTGCATTCGTATAAAGGAAAAAGCTAATAAAATAAAATAAATATAATATGTCGACATTAATTAACATGCAAGATTTAGTCTAAAAAAAATACTCCTTGACCTCGAGTCAGACATAACACTGCCAGTTTATCATATGCTTATTATATTAATAACTGAATGATACAGTTCTTTATTGTTCAGCTTTAGCCTTGATTGTACGTACATTAATCAAAGTGTAGTGATAAAACCTGTGGTATTTCTCAGATTGGTTGTCCATTGCCTTGCCATGGGCTGTACTAAATACAAAATAATATATCACATGCTATCGAAGTATCGAGGTTAAGGCTGCGTAATGATGGACTTGAAACTGGAGTATTATGTACATAAATAACTTTTAATCTGCATGGGGTGAGGCTACAATTTTAAAACAGAAGGCAGATGATACCAGAGAAAGTGGGCAGAAGCCTGTTACATTGCTTACATTGATTCAATTTTTAATAGAGACTGGAAGAAAACTTCCAACTAACTATGTAGCTCTTTTGTAATTATGTTATCAGTTTTTCGTTCATAAGAACGTATTCTATTCCATCGTAGAAAAGCGCGCGCATTTCATTGTATTCGTGTTTTTCAACCGTTTTTACACTTAAGCTGTAACCTAGATGATAGGTTGTTAGGCCCGAAAGCTTGGGGGGGGAAACATTTTGGTTGAAGAAACGTTATACTATGAATGGAAAACCAACCAACAAAAAGATGACATATATTTATTTCTTTTTACGGATCTAGAGAACGCGTGACAATATTGCGCGACGGAAATTTCGCTTCCAATATCTCGAGAACGAAACAACAAAACCAACTAAACTTTAAGAATAAAATATTTCAAAAACATCTACAAAATACTAGAGGACTAGCTGTATGCGACTTTTAGTTAAGATTTTAGCGTTTTGGTGACGTCACGCGAAAACTAAGGATTCAATTATGGAGGTGACGAATACGATGGAGATGTTTATTTGGGGGGTTTGGCATCATAAATCGACTAAGTTCTATTTTGATTTTTTTTGCAGTTCCTCTTTCACGAAACCAACGAGCCAAACCGTTCAAAAACTATTTCAAAGGGCGCCACTATGGAATCATGGAAAGCCCAGCTTTTCAGCCGGTTTTGTGTAGCATGTGCAGTTTATGATTGCCTCACGTTAAATGATGAACACATTATTTGTCTTTATGAAGAGTGTGCGGCAGTAGCTGTTTACCTAAATGATATCGTTACACAACGACTCGTTTATATGTTGCTTGGGCCCTTATATGAGAAAATCCACCAAACACCAAAAGCAATTGAGTATTATAAAAAGAAATTGCAGATTGCCTTTGAAGTAGGAAACCGAATGATGGAAGGAGAAACGTATGTAAATTTAGGAAATGCCTATCGCTCAATGGGGAAGTACGAAGAGGCAATCGAGTATCACGAAAAGAGTTTAAACATTGCCAAATTGATAAAACCCAGAAGAAGAGAAGCGGTGTCTTACTGCAATTTAGGGAATGACTACCAGTATTCAGGAAATTTCCAAAAAGCTGTTGAATACCTCGAAAAGTGTCTTGATATTGCTATCCAGATTGGAGATAAACAAATACAAAGAGTTGCATACCAAAATTTAGGAAGTGCCTATATGATGCTAGGAAAACCGAAAAAGGCGTTGGAATATAACAAGAAACGCTTGTCATTTGTAATTGCGGCGGGTGACAGACTGGGTGAAGGAGGTGCATGTGGGAACATTGGTCGAGCCTACAATGAATTAGGAGAATATCATAAGGCAATCGAATATCTTCAGAAGAGTCTTGATATCGCAACTGAAATTGGCGACAAAGCAATGAGAGGAAAGGCTTGTGGTGATTTAGGACATGCTTTCCTGTCGCTGGCAAGATACCAGGAAGCAATAGAATACGAAGAGAAACACCTTGACATTGCAATTGAAATAGGTGACAAGGTGGAGGAAGGAGCCTCTTACTTGAGCTTGGGTGTTGTCTATCAGTCATTAGGTAAACCACAGCAAGCCAGACATTACCACAATAAAAGCCTTAGTCTTGCTGTTAAGGTTGGTGATAGAGCATTAGAAGGATTGAGCTACGGAAACTTAGGAACTGATTTTCAGTTATTGGGAAACTACCAAAAGGCAAAGGAATACCAAGAAAGATTTTTGAGCATTGCTGTTGAGATGGGTGACAACAAAAATGCAGGAATGGCTTACGGAGGGTTAGGAAATGTTTACCATTCACTTGGTCAATTCCAAAATGCCATTGAATGCCATATAACACGTCTCAATATAGCTATTGAATTCGGAGATAGGAGAGGAAAAGGAGTTGCATTTGCAAATCTAGGCTCTGCTTATCTCTCATTGGGAAAATATCCAGAGGCTTTAGAATATTATGGAAAAGTCTTGCACATCGCTGTACAGATTGGTGACAAAAAGATTGAGGGAACGACATTGGGAAGCTTAGGAAATGTCTATCAGTCTTTAGGCAATTACTCCAAAGCCATTGAGCTTTACAAACAGCAACTAGCAATTGCAAAAGAGATTAGAGACAGAAATAGTGAAAGTGGCCGCTTACGGCAACCTTGGAAATGCCAATCAATTCTTTGGAAAATACAAAGAAGCGATCCAGTTTCACGAAAAATCTCGATTAATCTACAAAGAGATTGGAGACATGCATGGCGAAGGAAGAACCTGCGGGAACTTAGGTATTATTTATGTGTCATTAGGGCAATACCCTACGGCAATTGAACATTTCAAAGAATGCCTAAGTACTGCTATATATACAGAAAGTAAAGAACTTGAAGGGAAGACTTGTGGAAGCTTGGGTGGTGTTTACCAGCTCTTAGGAAAGTACCACGAGGCAAAGAAATATTACGAGAAATGTCTTGAAATTGCTGTGATGATTGGGGACAGGAGGGCGGAAGGGGCAGCTTATGGAGAACTTGGACATGTTTATCTTTTATTGGGAAAGTACCAAAAGGCAATTGAGTACCAGCAAAAGAGTCGCGATATTGCATTGGAGATAGGTGACAAGCTTAGAGAAGGTAACTCCTACACTACTCTAGGATGCGCATATCAAACATTAGGAAAACATCTTCAGGCGAAAGAATATTTCGAAAAACATCTCAACATTGCTCTGGTGATGGGAGACAGAAAGGCAGAAGGCACAGCTTACGGAAACATTGGCAATGTTCATTTCATCTTGGGTGAATACAAAACAGCTATTGACTACCAAGAAAAGTTCCTTACCATTGCTGTCCAAATTGGTAATCGGCAAGGTAAAATGAATGCTTACGGGAACATGGGGAATGCCTATAGATCAATGGGAAAAAGTGACAAAGCTATTGAATATCAAGAAAAACGCCTGAGTATCGCCATGGAAATAGGTGACAGACAAGCAGAAGGTGCGGCAAATGGAAGTATTGGATACGCGTATCAGTCTCTAGGGAGATATCAAGAGGCTATAGAGTTTCATCAAAAGTATTTGAGTGTTGCTTCAGAGATAGAAGACAGAGATGGTCAAGGACAGGCGCATTTTTATATGGGTAAGTGTTGTTATGGAAAATGCACAAATAACTGCATATTGTGTTTGGGCTTTTTTATAATAATTTGAATAGCTAATATTTTGGATATAAATAGTTAACACTCGCTGTAAATAGTTGATATTATCCATTTCACAACCATTTTCTCCCCTCACTCCCCAACCCCTGAACAGTGTTCATATTCCTCAAAAAAAGAAACACCTTCAGGGAACACAACTTTGCCTTGGGGGGAGGGGGTATCAAAATACGATCGTTCTAGTGATATTTAGAGACGAAAATGCAAAAAAAATGCTTAAGTTTTCAAACAGTGTCAACATTTATGTCCAAGATTGTAGTATTTTGGACTGACTTGCCTCTTTGACATGTTAAGAATCCATTGTTTTTTGACGTGTATAACTCATCAAGTCAAAAGATAACTTATAATTTTGGTTTGGTCATGGCTTTTGATTAACAACTATTTAACACGAATGCCATTAAACGAGATTATCATACTCCTGGAAGATTCCTTTTCTAGAACTTCAATTGGAGACATGCATGGCGAAGGAAGAACCTGCGGGAACTTAGGTATTATTTATGTGTCATTAGGGCAATACCCTACGGCAATTGAACATTTCAAAGAATGCCTAAGTACTGCTATATATACAGAAAGTAAAGAACTTGAAGGGAAGACTTGTGGAAGCTTGGGTGGTGTTTACCAGCTCTTAGGAAAGTACCACGAGGCAAAGAAATATTACGAGAAATGTCTTGAAATTGCTGTGATGATTGGGGACAGGAGGGCGGAAGGGGCAGCTTATGGAGAACTTGGACATGTTTATCTTTTATTGGGAAAGTACCAAAAGGCAATTGAGTACCAGCAAAAGAGTCGCGATATTGCATTGGAGATAGGTGACAAGCTTAGAGAAGGTAACTCCTACACTACTCTAGGATGCGCATATCAAACATTAGGAAAACATCTTCAGGCGAAAGAATATTTCGAAAAACATCTCAACATTGCTCTGGTGATGGGAGACAGAAAGGCAGAAGGCACAGCTTACGGAAACATTGGCAATGTTCATTTCATCTTGGGTGAATACAAAACAGCTATTGACTACCAAGAAAAGTTCCTTACCATTGCTGTCCAAATTGGTAATCGGCAAGGTAAAATGAATGCTTACGGGAACATGGGGAATGCCTATAGATCAATGGGAAAAAGTGACAAAGCTATTGAATATCAAGAAAAACGCCTGAGTATCGCCATGGAAATAGGTGACAGACAAGCAGAAGGTGCGGCAAATGGAAGTATTGGATACGCGTATCAGTCTCTAGGGAGATATCAAGAGGCTATAGAGTTTCATCAAAAGTATTTGAGTGTTGCTTCAGAGATAGAAGACAGAGATGGTCAAGGACAGGCGCATTTTTATATGGGTAAGTGTTGTTATGGAAAATGCACAAATAACTGCATATTGTGTTTGGGCTTTTTTATAATAATTTGAATAGCTAATATTTTGGATATAAATAGTTAACACTCGCTGTAAATAGTTGATATTATCCATTTCACAACCATTTTCTCCCCTCACTCCCCAACCCCTGAACAGTGTTCATATTCCTCAAAAAAAGAAACACCTTCAGGGAACACAACTTTGCCTTGGGGGGAGGGGGTATCAAAATACGATCGTTCTAGTGATATTTAGAGACGAAAATGCAAAAAAAATGCTTAAGTTTTCAAACAGTGTCAACATTTATGTCCAAGATTGTAGTATTTTGGACTGACTAGCCTCTTTGACATGTTAAGAATCCATTGTTTTTTGACGTGTATAACTCATCAAGTCAAAAGATAACTTATAATTTTGGTTTGGTCATGGCTTTTGATTAACAACTATTTAACACGAATGCCATTAAACGAGATTATCATACTCCTGGAAGATTCCTTTTCTAGAACTTCTGCAGTGTTTGTGTGTTACTATAATTATTGTAATTACGAAGATGATGATAACTATTATATTCTTGTTGTATAATGACTATGATAACAAATATCAATAATAAAGATGATGACGTTGACGATTGATAATATTCAAAGTTGATGATGAAAATAATATTGATGGTGATCGTGGTTGTTCTGATCAAGATGATAATATAAATGATGGTAAAAATATACTGTTTATCCTCTCATAATCTAGGCAATTGCTATCTTCTACTGGGAGTACAGCAAAATAGCGATTACTCTTCATGTCTGAAAGAAGCCGGAAATCATTTAAAAAAGAGTATGGATATCTTCGAGTCCTTATTTGACGATTTGGAAGAAAACGACCAACACAAGATAGCAATCGTCGACACCTTCATCAAAGTCTACAGGAATTTATTAGTGGTATATGTTGGGACTGGACGGTCTGTAGAAGCCCTTCTTGTATCCGAACGTAGTCGAGCCCGAGCTTTAGCTGATCTATTGACTTTGAAATACAACATGGTCAAATACACCCCATTTTCCAAACGCGGTTCACTTGAAGTTTCCGATATTGAAACTATTTTGTCGGCTTCTAACTTTGTTGTTCTTTTTTACGCTCTACAACAAGAAAACCTGGTTGTTCACATATGGGCTCTAGCACCTCAAAGTTCTTTTCACTACCATAGAAGTGAGATCAAAGGACTTGAACCTCCAACGCAGCATTCCTCCTTTGAACAAGATAACTCAGCTGAAAGTAATCAGGAGGAATCCTTCTCAACTCTTGTTGAAAAGAGTTACCAAATGTTGAAAGTCAGAGAAGGACTGACCTGCGAGGACAGGTCATTGGAAATACTTGAAGACGGAGAAAAGACATTGCAAGAAACTAAGCAGAGTGAAAAAGTCCGCCATCCTGGTGCAAGATGTGCATACGATGAAGAAGACGACGAGAGGCCGTTGGAGCTATTGTTTGAAGCATTAATTGCTCCACTGCAACATCAACTCGACACTTGTGATGAGATCGTCATCATTTCTGATGGGGATCTTTTTATGGTGCCATTTCCAGCCCTTCAAGATCCCGAAACGGGGCAATATCTTTCTGAAACAAAGCGACTTCGTCTGGCTCCATCGTTAACGACCTTAAAAGTTCTCCAGGAATCCTCAGATGATCACCATTACAAGTCAGGCGCATTGATTGTTGGTAACCCAAAAGTTGGGAAAGTTAAGTTTAACGGCCGCGAAATGTGGTTTACAGATCTACCTGGTGCAGAGAATGAGGCTGAAGAAATCGCTAAATTACTTTGTGTGCAGCCATTGATTGGTGAAAAGGCAACTAAAGAAACTATACTTCAAAACCTACAGGTTGGTGTGTCAGTGATCCACTTTGCTGCTCATGGAGGTGCAAATGGCCAGATTATTCTTGCTCCATCGGCGTCGTCAACCAAAAGCATACCTGATGAAGATGACTACATTCTGACAGTCGAAGAGGCCCAACAAAGTGGTATTCGTGCTCAACTCGTTATACTGAGTTGCTGTAAAAGTGGGCGTGGTGAGATTAAGTCGGAGGGTGTGGTCGGCATGAGCAGGGCGTTTCTAGCTGCTGGAGCACGTGCAGTTGTGGCGTCGTTATGGGCCATTGATGATGAAGCTACCAAAGTCTTCATGCTCAAGTTTTACGGTCATCTCAAGAAAAAAGAATCTGTCAGTCTGAGCCTTCAGCAAACAATGAAAGAAATGAGAGAAACTGACAAATACAAAGAGCCAAGATCTTGGGCTGCCTTCTTTCTAATTGGTGATGACGTCACTATCAATGTCTAATGTGCTCTTTGAAAAACAAGCAACGCATAAATATGGTCCAACTCTTGCGTCTTTGCTTGTTGCAACTTTATCATGCACTTCTTAAAGGAGAAAACATTTGAAAAAACATTATATAATATTTAGTATTATTCAGTTTGTGTTAGTATCAGTCACTAGAGTCATTTTCCGTTGTCCGTGAAAGTAAAATGACTAGTTTGAAGTAGTGCATAATAGTTGCGTATTAAATAGATACAAAGAGACTAGAAGAGTCAAGATTATGTGATCAAAACAAAAGAAACTGCAGTGACTTTTACAACCGTAAAAAATTCTCTCATTAAAGTACTGTTTTTTCTTTTTTTGTGCATTTGCATTCTAGATTGTACACTCTGTTAATTCATTAATAGTACTACTAACTACTAACAGGTAATACCATATAATATGCGTACTATTTTTTCACGGACGACGGAAAATCACTCTAAGGGTGATCACAGCCAGCTAGGGTTTGTTATGTCCTTAGTGGTTGTCTTCACGTCCCCCTATGCAACTTAATGAGTGAAGTATATGTTAGTATAACCTAGTCATCGAGAGCGGTCACGCCCAGTGTTATTACGTCGTCAATGATTGACGTCCCTCAATGTATGTTAGTGAGAATAGTGTGTATTAGTTTGAGGCATTAACAAGTGAGTGTGGTCAAGGCCAGGGTTTGTTATTTTCTTAGTGGTTCTCCTTACTCAATTACAGGTTAATATATGTGTTAGTATGAGCCAGTCACGGAGGGATGTCACAGCCAGGGTTAGTTACTAGTATTTGCTACATCCCCCAATGTAGGTTACTGAGTGAGTGAAGTGTGTGTTAGTATAACCCAGTCACTAAGATTGGTCAAGGCCAAGGTTTGTATCGTTCTCAGTTGTTCTCCTCACATTCTCAATTATATGTTAATGAGTGTAGTGTATGTGTATTCATATGAGGCACTAACCGAGAATGGACAAGGCCAGGGTTTGTGACATCCTAAAAGATTTTTATTAAGTATGCCCAATAAAGTGAGTGCTTGTTGTTTGTTTTGAATTAGTACATTTGAATTAATACTGTTAAATTATGGAACTCACTTCTTTCGTCTTTTAGAACATTTCCTAGCATTTACTCCTTCAAAGCAGCTTTAGTTAGACTTTATAAGGAAGCACTTCTTGAAATATTTGATGAACATAACGTGGAAGTCCTTGTGTACGAAGTAATCTAATTTGTCTTCATCAGTGTTTTTATCTATATATATATTTAGCCTATTTTGTTTAGATTCTTACCACTTTTTACTTATTATTATGATTATTATTTTCATGGGCTTTCATCCTGTTGGAGCTTGCACTGTAGTGACTTTTCTCGCTGAGATTTATTATTATTACTATTATAGTTGTTTCTTAGTTTTCTTATAACTTATTGTTATTTAGTTATTCAGTGGACGTTTAATAAATAAATTTAAAAAAGAATGTAAATATCAAGAACAAGGTATAAACTGACTTATTTGAACAGATATATGTGTGAATAGACATGTGAACAGTATTAAATATTTGTGATAATAAAAACACGATCACTTAAAAAGATAAATAGTATATCAACGAACTACTGACATTATTTCATATTAAAAATATATGTTACAACATGGCCGATAGGAACTGGGTCCAATTTTGAAATTATACAATGTAAATATGTTAGGGTTACACACATTAATGTACAATGCTTTATATAGTGATGACTCGATGATATATACGTACCCACAATTCCTTTCGGCGTTTAACTACAGGTATCAGGATTTAAAAAAAGGTAGTTAAGCAAGTCAACTTTAATATATGAATTTGAATTACAAATTTGAATTATGTATTGCAATGATGTGACACTCTACTAACTCTAAACTCGGGCTACCTGTGAGCTGCCTCATTAATAGTTCGTGAAATGTGCAACAAAGCACTTTCGTTTTGACAGCAGAAAACAAATCAGCAGAACACATATATGTAGATGGTTATAAATCAAAAGTAAACGCTTTAACAGCATGATATATATTGAAATTTAAAAAGATATAGTTAAGTCATAGTAGAAATAAGTATGGATATGTATTAATTAAGATTGTAGAAATTATAGAAATATGAAATTTCTTATGAATAAAAAAGATACCGAGAAGATTTGTTTATTTATTTGTTTGTTTGTTTGTTTGTTTGTTTGTTTGTTTGTTTGTTTGTTTGTTTGTTTGTTTGTTTGTTTGTTTGTTTGTTTGTTTGTTTGTTTGTTTGTTTGTTTGTTTGTTTGTTTGTTTGTTTGTTTGTTTGTTTGTTTGTTTTTTTGTATGTTTGTTTGTTTGTTTGTTTGTTTGTTTGTTTGTTTGTTTGTTTGTTTGTTTGTTTGTTTGTATGTTTGTTTGTTTGTTTATTTATTTATTTATTTAAATAAACAACTGTACGCTTGGGCTTCCTGTGAGCGTTTACATTTATGCCATAGCGCAAGGGAGCACGGCAGACTGTTGTTACGGTTTGCATATATTCGATCTTTTGAAAGTTTTAAATTACATCGTCAACGGCTTTTGGTAAATTAATGGGACTATCCGCTAAGAAGTGAAAAATGCTGGCGCACCTGGGGACTTACAACTCTCGGGCGACACTCGTACATTGCTCGTCCCTCCGGGTCTCGCTCGGCAATATTATTTGCGCCCGCACTTCTACTGGTCAGTCGATTGACGAAAATAATTGAAAGATCGAATATATTCAAACAACAAACAACAGGCTGCCGTGCTCCCTTGCATAGCGTGGCGATATATGCAACGAAGCAGTTTCGTTTTCACAGCGGAAAACAAACCACCAGAAAACTTTCTGTGGCTGTTTTATTTGAAGTAAATCCATCAAAATAAACGAAATGAAGTAGGATAATTCAAGGTGACTACTGGGAGTTCTACCAACGGCTTGGAAGCGAAAAAAAAGACCAGGAACCATGATGTAACGGGCACACAGAAGTAAGACTTGTTTATGGGAACTTTAAGGTAAGTTTTGCCATTGTTTTAATCAATAGTTCTATATATTGCTGCAAATAAAGGTGGTTGAAGACATTCCACATAAATTTCCTTAAATGGCAGAGATAATATTTTGAAACAAAATTCGAAAAACATTCCTGGAATCGTCTTCTGACATTGAATACGATATACTATGGTCGGTTGTACGAAGGCTGATTAAAACTATCCACTGGATCAATCCTTATCTAGCGTCTTAAAAACTGATACAAATTCTTCACTGGATAATTCATATAATACAGCTAGTCTACGAATGCTTTAAAATAGCAAAATACACATTAGCTAAATCGTTATCGAACGGATAAACAACTGGTACACATTCGGTTACAGAAAAGCTTAAAAGCAATTCCTTTTAAGGCTTCTTCCTATACACTGCAACGATGTCCAATTCGTGTGTCTTTTAAATCCTAGTGGTGGGTCGCATGAAGACGCATTATGCATGAATTACAGTCCTCTACACTGAATAAATCCTTACCAAACGGATAAACAAATTATACACTTTAAATAGTATATATTTTCCTGTGGATATTGTAATTTTTTCTCCACACTCAGTTGCCAGCAGAAAATTCGATTATGATTTTCTATCAATTCTTCCATGGAAAATTATTTCAAATTTGGATCGAGACGTCTTGAGACAATGTGTTCCTTCAATTTCGGTTTTCGGTTTTCGGTTTTCGGTTTTCGGATTTCGGTTTTCGGTTTTCGGTTTTCGGTTTTCGGTTTTTTGTTTTCGGTTTTCGGTTTTCCTTTTACTTATTGCGTTTGCTTCCTGTAAATGCTTAATTTGAATTAAAGTTTGTTAATGCAGCTAAAATCTATCATAGTAATTGTTGATGAAAGTTGCTTGCAAATTTAGGATAATTCTTAGGAGAGCTAGACAAAATATGTCTTTTTGAATTTTGTCGAGATCCATGCTAAACGTTTTAATTGTATGTGTTAGAGTGAAGACATTTAACCCGTGAAACAAAATTAAATAGTCAAGGTGTAATAGTCAAATAGACACAAAAGAAAACAATGGAACTAGAGACTGCTAAGGTGGATTAGTCTAATATCTATTTCACGGGTAGTTTAGTGTCTTCACTCTAATTCGACCTTCATCAGTTGGAAGGAATTGGCTAAACAATGTTTCTTATGCAGGGCCCACAGTAATTGGCGTAAGCTGTTGTGGTGTCCCTGCATTCGTATAAAGGAAAAAGCTAATAAAATAAAATAAATATAATATGTCGACATTAATTAACATGCAAGATTTAGTCTAAAAAAAATACTCCTTGACCTCGAGTCAGACATAACACTGCCAGTTTATCATATGCTTATTATATTAATATCTGAATGATACAGTTCTTTATTGTTCAGCTTTAGCCTTGATTGTACGTACATTAATCAAAGTGTAGTGATAAAACCTGTGGTATTTCTCAGATTGGTTGTCCATTGCCTTGCCATGGGCTGTACTAAATACAAAATAATATATCACATGCTATCGAAGTATCGAGGTTAAGGCTGCGTAATGATGGACTTGAAACTGGAGTATTATGTACATAAATAACTTTTAATCTGCATGGGGTGAGGCTACAATTTTAAAACAGAAGGCAGATGACACCAGAGAAAGTGGGCAGAAGCCTGTTACATTGCTTACATTGATTCAATTTTTAATAGAGACTGGAAGAAAACTTCCAACTAACTATGTAGCTCTTTTGTAATTATGTTATCAGTTTTTCGTTCATAAGAACGTATTCTATTCCATCGTAGAAAAGCGCGCGCATTTCATTGTATTCGTGTTTTTCAACCGTTTTTACACTTAAGCTGTAACCTAGATGATAGGTTGTTAGGCCCGAAAGCTTGGGGGGGGGGGGGGGGGGGGGGGAACATTTTGGTTGAAGAAACGTTATACTATGAATGGAAAACCAACCAACAAAAAGATGACATATATTTATTTGTTTTTACGGATCTAGAGAACGCCTGACAATATTGCGCGACGGAAATTTCGCTTCCAATATCTCGAGAACGAAACAACAAAACCAACTAAACTTTAAGAATAAAATATTTCAAAAACATCTACAAAATACTAGAGGACTAGCTGTATGCGACTTTTAGTTAAGATTTTAGCGTTTTGGTGACGTCACGCGAAAACTAAGGATTCAATTATGGAGGTGACGAATACGATGGAGATGTTTATTTGGGGGGTTTGGCATCATAAATCGACTAAGTTCTATTTTGATTTTTTTTGCAGTTCCTCTTTCACGAAACCAACGAGCCAAACCGTTCAAAAACTATTTCAAAGGGCGCCACTATGGAATCATGGAAAGCCCAGCTTTTCAGCCGGTTTTGTGTAGCATGTGCAGTTTATGATTGCCTCACGTTAAATGATGAAGACATTATTTGTCTTTATGAAGAGTGTGCGGCAGTAGCTGTTTACCTAAATGATATCGTTACACAACGACTCGTTTATATGTTGCTTGGGCCCTTATATGAGAAAATCCACCAAACACCAAAAGCAATTGAGTATTATAAAAAGAAATTGCAGATTGCCTTTGAAGTAGGAAACCGAATGATGGAAGGAGAAACGTATGTAAATTTAGGAAATGCCTATCGCTCAATGGGGAAGTACGAAGAGGCAATCGAGTATCACGAAAAGAGTTTAAACATTGCCAAATTGATAAAACCCAGAAGAAGAGAAGCGGTGTCTTACTGCAATTTAGGGAATTCCAGTATTCAGGAAATTTCCAAAAAGCTGTTGAATACCTCGAAAAGTGTCTTGATATTGCTATCCAGATTGCAGATAAACAAATACAAAGAGTTGCATACCAAAATTTAGGAAGTGCCTATATGATGCTAGGAAAACCGAAAAAGGCGTTGGAATATAACAAGAAACGCTTGTCATTTGTAATTGCGGCGGGTGACAGACTGGGTGAAGGAGGTGCATGTGGGAACATTGGTCGAGCCTACAATGAATTAGGAGAATATCATAAGGCAATCGAATATCTTCAGAAGAGTCTTGATATCGCAACTGAAATTGGTGACAAAGCAATGAGAGGAAAGGCTTGTGGTGATTTAGGACATGCTTTCCTGTCGCTGGCAAGATACCAGGAAGCAATAGAATACGAAGAGAAACACCTTGACATTGCAATTGAAATAGGTGACAAGGTGGAGGAAGGAGCCTCTTACTTGAGCTTGGGTGTTGTCTATCAGTCATTAGGTAAACCACAGCAAGCCAGACATTACCACAATAAAAGCCTTAGTCTTGCTGTTAAGGTTGGTGATAGAGCATTAGAAGGATTGAGCTACGGAAACTTAGGAACTGATTTTCAGTTATTGGGAAACTACCAAAAGGCAAAGGAATACCAAGAAAGATTTTTGAGCATTGCTGTTGAGATGGGTGACAACAAAAATGCAGGAATGGCTTACGGAGGGTTAGGAAATGTTTACCATTCACTTGGTCAATTCCAAAATGCCATTGAATGCCATACAACACGTCTCAATATAGCTATTGAATTCGGAGATAGGAGAGGAAAAGGAGTTGCATTTGCAAATCTAGGCTCTGCTTATCTCTCATTGGGAAAATATCCAGAGGCTTTAGAATATTATGGAAAAGTCTTGCACATCGCTGTACAGATTGGTGACAAAAAGATTGAGGGAACGACATTGGGAAGCTTAGGAAATGTCTATCAGTCTTTAGGCAATTACTCCAAAGCCATTGAGCTTCACAAACAGCAACTAGCAATTGCAAAAGAGATTAGAGACAGAAATAGTGAAAGTGCCGCTTACGGCAACCTTGGAAATGCCAATCAATTCTTTGGAAAATACAAAGAAGCGATCCAGTTTCACGAAAAATCTCGATTAATCTACAAAGAGATTGGAGACATGCATGGCGAAGGAAGAACCTGCGGGAACTTAGGTATTATTTATGTGTCATTAGGGCAATACCCTACGGCAATTGAACATTTCAAAGAATGCCTAAGTACTGCTATATATACAGAAAGTAAAGAACTTGAAGGGAAGACTTGTGGAAGCTTGGGTGGTGTTTACCAGCTCTTAGGAAAGTACCACGAGGCAAAGAAATATTACGAGAAATGTCTTGAAATTGCTGTAATGATTGGGGACAGGAGGGCGGAAGGGGCAGCTTATGGAGAACTTGGACATGTTTATCTTTTATTGGGAAAGTACCAAAAGGCAATTGAGTACCAGCAAAAGAGTCGCGATATTGCATTGGAGATAGGTGACAAGCTTAGAGAAGGTAACTCCTACACTACTCTAGGATGTGCATATCAAACATTAGGAAAACATCTTCAGGCGAAAGAATATTTCGAAAAACATCTCAACATTGCTCTGGTGATGGGAGACAGAAAGGCAGAAGGCACAGCTTACGGAAACATTGGCAATGTTCATTTCATCTTGGGTGAATACAAAACAGCTATTGACTACCAAGAAAAGTTCCTTACCATTGCTGTCCAAATTGGTAATCGGCAAGGTGAAATGAATGCTTTCGGGAACATGGGGAATGCCTATAGATCAATGGGAAAAAGTGACAAAGCTATTGAATATCAAGAAAAACGCCTGAGTATCGCCATGGAAATAGGTGACAGAGAGGCAGAAGGTGCGGCAAATGGAAGTATTGGATACGCGTATCAGTCTCTAGGGAGATATCAAGAGGCTATAGAGTTTCATCAAAAGTATTTGAGTGTTGCTTCAGAGATAGAAGACAGAGATGGTCAAGGACAGGCGCATTTTTATATGGGTAAGTGTTGTTATGGAAAATGCACAAATAACTGCATATTGTGTTTGGGCTTTTTTATAATAATTTGAATAGCTAATATTTTGGATATAAATAGTTAACACTCGCTGTAAATAGTTGATATTATCCATTTCACAACCATTTTCTCCCCTCACTCCCCAACCCCTGAACAGTGTCCATATTCCTCAAAAAAAGAAACACCTTCAGGAAACACAACTTTGCCTTGGGGGAGGGGGTATCAAAATACGATCGTTCTAGTGATATTTAGAGACGAAAATGCAAAAAAAATGCTTAAGTTTTCAAACAGTGTCAACATTTATGTCCAAGATTGTAGTATTTTGGACTGACTAGTCTCTTTGACATGTTAAGAATCCATTGTTTTTTGACGTGTATAACTCATCAAGTCAAAAGATAACTTATAATTTTGGTTTGGTCATGGCTTTTGATTAACAACTATTTAACACGAATGCCATTAAACGAGATTATCATACTCCTGGAAGATTCCTTTTCTAGAACTTCTGCAGTGTTTGTGTGTTACTATAATTATTGTAATTACGAAGATGATGATAACTATTATATTCTTGTTGTATAATGACTATGATAACAAATATCAATAATAAAGATGATGACGTTGACGATTGATAATATTCAAAGTTGATGATGAAAATAATATTGATGGTGATCGTGGTTGTTCTGATCAAGATGATAATATAAATGATGGTAAAAATATACTGTTTATCCTCTCATAATCTAGGCAATTGCTATCTTCTACTGGGAGTACAGCAAAATAGCGATTACTCTTCATGTCTGAAAGAAGCCGGAAATCATTTAAAAAAGAGTATGGATATCTTCGAGTCCTTATTTGACGATTTGGAAGAAAACGACCAACACAAGATAGCAATCGTCGACACCTTCATCAAAGTCTACAGGAATTTATTAGTGGTATATGTTGGGACTGGACGGTCTGTAGAAGCCCTTCTTGTATCCGAACGTAGTCGAGCCCGAGCTTTAGCTGATCTATTGACTTTGAAATACAACATGGTCAAATACACCCCATTTTCCAAACGCGGTTCACTTGAAGTTTCCGATATTGAAACTATTTTGTCGGCTTCTAACTTTGTTGTTCTTTTTTACGCTCTACAACAAGAAAACCTGGTTGTTCACATATGGGCTCTAGCACCTCAAAGTTCTTTTCACTACCATAGAAGTGAGATCAAAGGACTTGAACCTCCAACGCAGCATTCCTCCTTTGAACAAGATAACTCAGCTGAAAGTAATCAGGAGGAATCCTTCTCAACTCTTGTTGAAAAGAGTTACCAAATGTTGAAAGTCAGAGAAGGACTGACCTGCGAGGACAGGTCATTGGAAATACTTGAAGACGGAGAAAAGACATTGCAAGAAACTAAGCAGAGTGAAAAAGTCCGCCATCCTGGTGCAAGATGTGCATACGATGAAGAAGACGACGAGAGGCCGTTGGAGCTATTGTTTGAAGCATTAATTGCTCCACTGCAACATCAACTCGACACTTGTGATGAGATCGTCATCATTCCTGATGGGGATCTTTTTATGGTGCCATTTCCAGCCCTTCAAGATCCCGAAACGGGGCAATATCTTTCTGAAACAAAGCGACTTCGTCTGGCTCCATCGTTAACGACCTTAAAAGTTCTCCAGGAATCCTCAGATGATCACCATTACAAGTCAGGCGCATTGATTGTTGGTAACCCAAAAGTTGGGAAAGTTAAGTTTAACGGCCGCGAAATGTGGTTTACAGATCTACCTGGTGCAGAGAATGAGGCTGAAGAAATCGCTAAATTACTTTGTGTGCAGCCATTGATTGGTGAAAAGGCAACTAAAGAAACTATACTTCAAAACCTACAGGTTGGTGTGTCAGTGATCCACTTTGCTGCTCATGGAGGTGCAAATGGCCAGATTATTCTTGCTCCATCGGCGTCGTCAACCAAAAGCATACCTGATGAAGATGACTACATTCTGACAGTCGAAGAGGCCCAACAAAGTGGTATTCGTGCTCAACTCGTTATACTGAGTTGCTGTAAAAGTGGGCGTGGTGAGATTAAGTCGGAGGGTGTGGTCGGCATGAGCAGGGCGTTTCTAGCTGCTGGAGCACGTGCAGTTGTGGCGTCGTTATGGGCCATTGATGATGAAGCTACCAAAGTCTTCATGCTCAAGTTTTACGGTCATCTCAAGAAAAAAGAATCTGTCAGTCTGAGCCTTCAGCAAACAATGAAAGAAATGAGAGAAACTGACAAATACAAAGAGCCAAGATCTTGGGCTGCCTTCTTTCTAATTGGTGATGACGTCACTATCAATGTCTAATGTGCTCTTTGAAAAACAAGCAACGCATAAATATGGTCCAACTCTTGCGTCTTTGCTTGTTGCAACTTTATCATGCACTTCTTAAAGGAGAAAACATTTGAAAAAACATTATATAATATTTAGTATTATTCAGTTTGTGTTAGTATCAGTCACTAGAGTCATTTTCCGTTGTCCGTGAAAGTAAAATGACTAGTTTGAAGTAGTGCATAGTAGTTGCGTATTAAATAGATACAAAGAGACTAGAAGAGTCAAGATTATGTGATCAAAACAAAAGAAACTGCAGTGACTTTTACAACCGTAAAAAATTCTCTCATTAAAGTACTGTTTTTTCTTTTTTTGTGCATTTGCATTCTAGATTGTACACTCTGTTAATTCATTAATAGTACTACTAACTACTAACAGGTAATACCATATAATATGCGTACTATTTTTTCACGGACGACGGAAAATCACTCTAAGGGTGGTCACAGCCAGCTAGGGTTTGTTACGTCCTTAGTGGTTGTCTTCACGTCCCCCTATGCAACTTAATGATTGAAGTGTGTGTTAGTATAACCTAGTCATCGAGAGCGGTCACGCCCAGTGTTATTACGTCGTCAATGATTGACGTCCCTCAATGTATGTTAGTGAGAATAGTGTGTATTAGTTTGAGGCATTAACAAGTGAAGGCCAGGGTTTGTTATCTTCTTAGTGGTTCTCCTTGCTCAATTACAGGTTAATATTTGTGTTAGTATGAGCCAGTCACGGAGGGATGTCACAGCCAGGGTTAGTTACTAGTATTTGATACATCCCCCAATGTAGGTTACTGAGTGAGTGAAGTGTGTGTTAGTATAACCCAGTCACTAAGATTGGTCACGGCCAAGGTTTGTAACGTTCTCAGTTGTTCTCCTCACATTCGCAATTGTATGTTAATGAGTGTAGTGTATGTGTATTCATATGAGGCACTAACCGAGAATGGACAAGGCCAGGGTTTGTGACATCCTAAAAGATTTTTATTAAGTATGCCCAATAAGGTTAGTGCTTGTTGTTTGTTTTGAATTAGTACATTTGAATTAATACTGTTAAATTATGGAACTCACTTCTTTCGTCTGTGAGAACATTACCTAGCATTTACTCCTTCAAAGCAGCTTTAGTTAGACTTTAAAAGAGTGTTCTTGAAACATTTGATGAAGATAACGTTTATACTTGGAAGTCCTTGTGTACGAAGTAATCTAATTTGTCTTCATCAGTGTTGTTTTAAACGTTTTATCTATATATATATAGCCTATTTTGTTTAGGTTCTTACCACTTTTTACTTATTATTATGATTATTATTTTCATGGGCTTTCAACTTGTTGGAGATTGCTCTGTAGTGACTTTCCTCGCTGAGATTTATTATTATTACTATTATAGTTGTTTCGTAGTTTTCTTATAATTTATTGATATTTAGTTATTCAGTGGACGTTTAATAAATAAATTAAAAAAAAGAATGTAAATATCAAGAACAAGGTATAACCTTACATATTTGAACATATCTATATATGTGTGTGTGAATAGTTATGTTAACAGTGTTAAATATTTGTGATAATAAAAAGACGATCACTTAAAAGATAAATAGTGTATTAACGAACAACTGACATTATTTCATATTAAAAATATATGAAAATATATGTTACAAAATGGCCGATAGGAACTGGGCCCAATTTTGAAATTATACAATGTAAATATGTTAAGGTTACAGTACACACATTAAATGTACAATGCTTTATTTAGTGTTAAAAAACTCATTAATAATTCATGAGCTATTAGTCCAATCGGGGCATTCCAATTTGGTTACATGCATGACTTTTATACCCCATAAAACACTGCCATAGGTACATTATATAAAAAAACATGTGTCTTTATGATAAAGGTACGTGTGTCTTTATGATAAAGGTACGTGTGTCTTTATGTACCTATGACACTTGTAAAGGTCTCAGTTTTAATCTCTCATCATTGACCTTTACTAGCTAGAGGCATCACCCGAAACAATGCTATCAAGCTCCTACTATATTATACACGACCTTTCTCAAATGTGGGATGCCAAATGTGGTGCTTAATGGTGCATGGTGTGATATGAGAATGCGCAGTGTACCTTGCAAATAAAGTTTGTCTCCAAATTGGACTTTTCTTCAAGAAACTTTTATAATTTAGTTTTGAATACGTGTTGGAGTTTTTTAAGCTATATAAAAAACTCGCAGCACGTGTTTTATCAAGGATCAAAAACCCTCGCTGCGCTCGGGTTTTTATTCTTGATAAAACACTGCTGCTCGTTTTTTATATACTACATGACTCGATGATATATACGTACCCACAATTCCTTTCGGCGTTTAACTACAGGTATCAGGATTTAAAAAAAGGTAGTTAAGCAAGTCAACTTTAATATATGAATTGGAATTGGAAATTTCAATGATGTATTGCAATGATGTGATACTCTACTAACTCTAAGCTAGGGCTACCTGTGAGCTGCCTCATTTATAGTTCGTGAAATGTGCAACAAAGCACTTTCGTTTTGACAGCAGAAAACAAATCAGCAGAACACATATATGTAGATGGTTGTAAATCAAAAGTAAACGCTTTAACAGCATGCTATATATTGGAATTTAAAAAGATATAGTAAAGTCATAGTTAGTAGAAATAAGTATGGATATGTATTAATTAAGATTGTAGAAATTATAGAAATATGAGATTTTTAGTTTTTGAATAAAAATGTCACTATAAAGAGTGTGAAAATTTTCTCATAAATTTTTATTTATTTGTTTATTTTATTTATTTATTTATTTATTTAATTATTTATATATTTATTTATCTATTCATTCATTCATTTATTTTTTCATTCATTCATTCATTAATATATTTATTTATTTATCTAGTTATTTATTTATTCAATTATTTATTTATTAATTATTTATTCATTTTTGTATTTATATATTTATATATTTATTTATTCATATATGTATGTATTTATTTATTTATATATTTATTTATTTATTTGTTTGTTTATTTATTTATTTATTTATTCATATATGTATGTATATATGTATTTATTTATATATTTATTTATTTATTTGTTTGTTTGTTTATTTATTTATTTAATTTATTCATTCATTCATTCATTCATTCATTTACTCGTTCATTCATTCATTTATTTATTTATTTATTTATCTATTTATTTGTTTATTTATTTGTTTATTTATTTGTTTATTTATTTGTTTATTTATTTATAGATATATTTATTTGTTTATATATTTATTTATTTGTCTATCTATTTGTTTTATGTACTTACGTATTAATATATTTTTTTTCTATTTATTTATTTTCAATTATATATTGCAAAATGTGACAGCGCACTAACTCTACTCTTGGGCTTCCTGTGAGTGGCCTCGTATCAATGCATTGCTGCGTCATTCGTGGAATGTGCAACGAAGCAGTTTATTTTGACCGCAGCAAACAAATCGGCAAAACACTTTCTGTGGCTGTTTATTTGAGTTAAACCCATCAAACTAACGACGAAATGAAGTAGGATAATCCAAGGTGTCTACTGAGAGATCCACCAACGGCTTGGAAGCGAAAAAAAAAGACCAAGAACCATGATGTAACGGTCCTCTACGGAAGTAACTAAAGACTTCTTTTTACGGAAACTTAAAGGTAAGTTTTGTTAGTGTACTTTTATATTGCTTTATGTTGCTTTATTTTATTTATATTCTTATATTGCGGGGAAAAAATGGAAATTGAAACTATTAGACATGAATCTACTTAAAGCAGCGAAAATATCATAGCTGGATTGCCTCTGACAGAAAATAGAGTTGTCTTTCTACATCATAGAATCTGATGAACTATGGCCGGTTGTAATTGTAGGAAGACTAAATAACACAATCCTCTGTAAATATTATCCAGCATGTACAAAATTGCATAAATTTTATAACTAGATATAACCTCTTCTTCTGTAGATATTGTTATATGCTCTTTCGCATATTTATGTTTGCAAAACTTCGTTTATAGTTTCCATTTATCGATGTGTCTTGTACGATGTATTCCAGTTTTTGGTTTTGCGTTTACCTACCAATTGTTTTATATATAAATGTATCCGTCTTTTATATTACACTTACTTATGCTTGGCTGAATTAAAAAATATAAAATTTTACTTGTTGCTTTTGATTTTTTATATCATGAATATTTGTTAATGCAATGAAAAGCTATTATAGTGCATTCATTAAAAGCGTGAAACATTAACTACTAAACTGTACAAAATAGTGCTAGTTGAACAATAGAAAACAATTGAATTAGCATAAAATAGTACAAAATAGTATTACTAGTGTTTCACGCTTTTACTAAATGTCCTCTATAGTAATTATATATATTAATATTCCTTACAAATTCACAAGACTTCTTAAGAGTGTCATAGACATGAAAATAATTTCCACTGTTTTGTCGAGATCTAAGTTAAATATTTCAATTGTACGTGGTACTAAATTCGACCTTCAACAGTTCGAAATATTTGGCTAAACAATATTTGTTATGCAAGTAGACATTAGTTAATATGCAAGGTTTAGTTTTGTCTCGCATAAAAACCACCTGGCTTGACTTCAAGTCAGACATAACAGTGTCAGCTCTATACCAAGAGTGGATACTGATATTCTAAGTCTATTTCGAGAATAATTTGGGGATATTTTGAGTTATAGACAGTTACGAGTTCATTGTACAGCCTTAGCATCGATTGTAGGTAAATTAGTCAAAAAGTAGAGATAAAACCTGTGGTATTTTGGTTATTTGTTGAAATTGTCATTTCTTGCCTCTCCACGGCCAGCTGCGTTATATACATAGCGCGGGATGTAAATTGCGCGCGCTGTTTTGTTTAATTTCCTTGACGTTTGTAAAAATTAGTTTAGTTTTCCCTGATGATGGATTGTAAATCCGAAAGCTTGGAATAAAATTACATTTAGTTTAACGTGGAAGAAACGACTTATTATAAATTACATATATGATATTGACCGAGCGTGCGGTCCGGATATAAGGATATTTGGTCTCTTTTTTTTTTTTCTCGGCACGGACCGCGCCTTCGGCTTGGTCCGTACAATCGCGAAAAAAAAAAGAACTCGACCAAATATGCTCCTGTACGGAACTTGATTCCACCACAAATATAGTCACTTGAATCACATTTATTCGCTCACAAATTCACTTAAAATCACCGTATTTCACAATACACATTTGCTCGCTAAACTCTCTCTTCGCTTGTGTACACACTCCCACCACACCCCCTATCACATTACCGCACTAACTCACTTCCGACTAGAACATTACAAAATTACTTCTGGTCACGCTCCCCTAAAATTTAGAAATTATTTCTTAAATTTTACAATCTGTTGATTATAAATCTACGAAAGTTCAATCATTTTTTATCATTATTTTCTTTGTTTTATCATCGCTCTTCATTAATTGTTTCTTCATTGTTTCATTAGTCTAACCGTAACAGTGTTATATAGTGTCTATGATTATAAAGTTCAAATAAACCAATCACTTGCGTGATAGCAGTTTAAATCCTCTTCTTCAATCAAAGTCCTAATGACTTCTTTTGCATTTTTTGCTGCTTGTCTGTTGCTTCTCCTTGGTTGTTGTACTTCGACTGCTTGTGGTTGAGTGTCCGCTATGGCTGCTTTGATCTCCAATGGACAAACAAGTGATAGTTTTCTTTCACGGTGATATCCTTTGTGCAGTAATTTCACTCCTCTGATCACTCCATCTTTTCCTCGTAGGAGTTTGACCACTCTCCCCTTCTTCCATTCTCCGTGATTCTTCTCGTCGCCGATAATCAGTACAATTTCGTCGATTTCAGGGTGTGCATTTGTTTCTTTGTTGATTCGATGGCTTTCCATTAAACTGTGAATGTATTCATTCTTCTACCTTTGCCATGCGTGCTGTTTCTTCTCAGCCTGTATCTGATGTAGTTTGCTTACTTCATCTCCGTCTACTTCCAGGTCGTCTATGGGGTGAGCCTGTTGACACCACATGATCACATTGGGCGTCAACGTTTGTTCCTCCCCAGTTTCGCTCTCTACGTATGTCAAAGGGAGGTTGTTTAAATGTCGCTCGACGTCCATGACGATGGCTGCAAGGTGTTTTCGCTCTTCCAACTGTCTTGTAAAGTGTTTTCTTTACGTCTTTGATGAGTCGCTCGTATAAGCCTCCCCACCATGGTGACTTGGATAGCCAGTGGATAGACTGTTTGGCCAGGAAATCTTGTAGGGCCTCACTCTTGCGAATCTTTCGGATCCACCCATCGGTCGTTTTGAATCCTTGTGCATTGTCTGAAATGATGAGTTCGGGTCTTGTCCTTCGAGTGATGAATGCTGTCAACTTCTGTTGTAATTCCTCTGCTGTCTGTGACTTGGTAACTTCAAGATAAATTGCTCTAGATTTAGCACAGGTAAATAAAAGGATGTAGCATCTGCCTTTCTCACTCTTAGATATATTGTACCCTAATGGTCCACTCCCGTAGTTTGGAATGTTCGACTACTTTCGGTGCGGAAGGTTGGCATTGCAGCTGTTGCTGTCGTACCAAAAGGCTTGGTGCTGTAGGCTCTACACATCTTCCATTATCGTGGATTATCCTCTTCACTTTAGATCGTAGCTTCCGGATCCACCATTTATCTCTTATGGTTGCCATTGTGTTTGGAATTCCCAGATGGTTGACTTCCGTATTGACGTGGCGTATCGGCTTGTCTGCAAAGTCTCCTTTCTCGATATAGATTGGTTGGTAACCAGTAATTCTGCCTTTGCATCTCAATATGTTTTCGTCGTCTTTCGCTATCTCTAAATCCAAGCTGATGTCTGTTTGCACTCTCTTCACCCCTGTAAAACTGTCACTATATTGAAGTTCATAATCAGTATCAAACACATTTTTTAAAACTTGTTGGTAGTTCTGGTTTCATGAGAAATGACTGCATGTAATGCCGATTGTGACAATCAGAAGTGATCCTCAATATTCATTATCATTACAAGATCATTTCATGAATTAATTTATTTTTGTTATTATAAATTAAAGCACATAAACTCATTGCAACATATTGTTGTCCTGTATTTTGTCCAAAGATAAAAGCATTACCTTGGGTGTGTTTTTAGGACCAGGATTCTTCTCTACATATAGTTTACACTTGCAGTAATTCATTACATGTGACTGAGTCTTATAGAGAGACCCGAGGGGAGACGTCGGTCTATTACAAGAAAGGGACGATATATACCGACTGACTTTACATTTGAACCTTTAATTCTTTGAGAAATAAATGCTTGTGTACCAATCCCCTTGAACTTTGAAGAAAAATGCTCGCTTTTGACCTTTGCACAGTTAATATAATTATGTAACTTAGAAGACCTGGGTATATTTGAGCGTATTCTATGATAAACAAACCGTCTAAGCTTCCTACTTTTGGTGTTTAAACGCCTTATTAATCGCGTTGGAAGTCTACTTGGCTCACGAGTACGATGAGAGCGAAAATGTCTATAATTATAATAAACAAACCTTGAATAACGAGATCTTGTATTATTTGTAATCTTTATTGTGACTTCTGCATCATTATATACATGTACAGTCAAACAACTAGTTTTATCTAATATATCACAATCACTGAACGATGAAATGACAACAGTTTGAGTGTAGCAGTCGAAGAACTTGACTGTTTTGTTCACTAATAAAGTTACTAATATCAAATAGGGAAAACAGAAAATACTTCCTTGAATTAAAAATAACAAAAGAAGCAAGGTACTTAGGATTATTATTATGAAAGAAGTAGTCATCTTTGAGAAGGCGGCCTTGCTTTGAGAGTCGCATGGTTGACTGTAAACACAAGTTGCTAGTTTTATATCTTCTTCGCTTGAAATGCTAAATTGAAATGATAATTCACGATAAGTTTCACGATAGGCATCTTCATAGGCAGTTTCACGATAGATTCTCTCTAAATGGCCTTTCCGAAAACGCTCGACATCTTTTAGTGTTGCTATACCGCGAATGGTGTGTGGATTTGTAAGCGATTTCAGCGTATTTAGAGACGTTGAATTCATACCTTGAAAAGTAAATACTCCACTGTGAAAGCGAGAAGCAAAATGGACGCCTCGCCACGAGTTCTGATCACGTGAATGACGTAACTCATAACTTCGACCATACTGCGCGTGCGCGGCAATTTGGCGACGAAGAAAAATAATAATAATAAAGCCGAAACCTAAACTCGGTATTCCACAGGAATCCCGAGTAATAATATCTATCGAAGTTAAGGCTGTAGCGAACAAGGACGAACTCAATTACAAGCATATACTGAATTTTTGTCACACTCACTTCATGGCTAGAACCATGTACGCTTTCACCAGTCCCCATTACGTAGCTCGCTATTCATCATTGGTTATAAGAAAATGACCGCAGGATACAAAAAAATTTCAAATTATAACTTATAACTATAATAATAATGAATGTCTTTTTTCATTTGAAGAAATTTAAGTCTCTTGGTTGCCATGGAAACTGAGTCACGTGACTTCTAGGTCGCCATTTTTGATTTTTAAATGAGCCGCCTGCGTTAGTACTGAAACACCTTCAAAAGTCATAAAAACGTGCATAAATATTGATATATATATAACATCTATATAGATATAATTGGATGTTGTGGTAATTGCTTTTTTGGGTATTGTGGTAATTTTTCAAAAAACATTATGTTTTGAAAAAATTAAAAAAAACATCAAAAATTAAATAAAAATATTTTCCTAAATATCCAATTAGATCTATATAGATGCCCGGAAACGTCCGGGTCTTTTCTGCTGTTTGAGCGCGAAGTTCAATCAGGCGAAGCGTATTTTTAAAATGTGGTAATTCACAAAGAAAACAGGCCAAAATTGCTCAACTTCGTGTAATAAAATACATTTTAAAAGTTTTTAAAATGTGATCTCAGTTAGATAGGGGGTGCAAATCAAAAATGAAATGTTGACTAAACGTTTGCACTATCAAATATTTAATAATGTCAAGAACTAAGACTCTTTTTTGAGCTCAAATTTGTAAAAAATCGGCATTTTTTGTGGGGAGCCAATACTCCAACTGTAATTTGTAGGGTTTTTAATAACAGGTTAAACTTAGGTTGGGGGTGCAAAATTAACATCGTAATACAAGCAACATTTTGCATTCTTTACTTCTACAAAAACCTTTTTTATAAGACTCTCTTTTTTAAGCTGAATATTTGAGCGCATTATCTAAGGCTCTTGCGGCTGACGTTCAAATCCCAATGTGCCACTTTAAGTGCGATGTAATAAGTTAAGCTGCAATTTGTAATAACTCTAATTAAGTAATCCTACTTTCTTTGTTCTCGGTAATAAATCAGCTTAAGTCGGACAAGTGAAATGATTCTTTTGTAAACCGTTCAGAACTTCGTCTAATCAGTTGTTTAAACAACCAATCAGAACTATCAATGTCGATAATTTATTCGAATTATGTCTATTTTGAATAATTTGCGGGCCGTAAGTAAATGTTCAAAAAGACAATATGATTCTGTGCGATGCGCGTTTTCACGACTTTTGGAGGTGTTTCAGTACGTACGCAAGTGGCTCGTTTAATAAAATCCAAAAAATGGCAGCCACGTGGTCACGTGACTTGGTTTCTATGGCAACAGGCATGTGTAAATTACTTGCTTTGGTAAATTACTACCAAAATTACTAACTAATGGCTAAGTTTTTTTGATGTCTTAAAAGTCTAAAAGATATATGAATAAATAACTAATTCAAATATAGATATATTTATAATGAATAATTAATGATTTTCAAATATTTCTACAAAAAGCCCCACTGGTCGCTAGCTGAGGTTCTTTAATTGTACTGATTTCAATTTGTTCAAATTCATTTTTTCGACAACGCTTGTGGCTGAAGATTGTCGACTTTATATCATAACTCATCGCCAGAAAAACCGAACGGTCATTAGTAACCCGACACTTGACACTGTACAGGACCCGAAGTGATCCCAGGACCCGAAGTGATCCCGGGACCCGAAGTGATCCCCAAAACTGTTGTTATTGTACCCGAAGTGATCCCAGGACCCGAAATGAACCCGAGATAGGACCCGAAATGATCCCCGTATATTCTACGGAATGGACGTTGAAATAGGATACTTTTAGTTATTTTTTAAAACAGTAATTTGTTTCGCAGTGAAACTACCATCTTACATTGAAAAACCTTTTCCTTGGGCATAATTATAGTATTGTTGTAGATCATCTACAGTGTTAACATTAGAAGTGTCTGTTTTCGTTCTTAAATTACATTTATAAATGTAATAATTTGTTGTGATATAAGAATTTTTGCATACTTTTGTATACATGCCGTTGTTTAATATTACGAATGTGGCTCGTGCGACGGACATATATGGTGGTTATGCATGTTATACAGAGCGCAACCTATACCAACGAATAGACGAACACAATAACCCGTCAACTGACAAACATCGCAATTAAGGAAGAGCACGGACTAACCATGAGCTATAGGATACATGACATTTATGCACGATAGTAACATAGATTGTTGTATAATTCACTAACAAATGAAAATTACTTTACTAACAAATGTCAATTAAACTATATCTAATCATTGAACCGTATTTTGTATATTCTTACATGCTCCACGAATTTAACCTCCCTTGACAATTACATCACCGATGATGTCCAATCAAATTTGTAAACTCTTAACAATAAATAATTTAAAAAAAATGAATAAATAAAACAATTAAAGCGACAACACAATTTCTTTTAAAATTAAAATAAACTTCCTATTTCCATTCCTATTTCTTAAGTCCATTCCGTAGAATATACGGGGATCAGTTCGGGTCCTATCTTGGGTTCATTTCGGGTCCTGGGATCACTTCGGGTACAATAACAACTGTTTTGGGGATCACTTCGGGTCCCGGGATCACTTCGGGTCCTGGGATCACTTCGGGTCCTGTACAACACTATCCTTGACACTATCCTTGATAACTCATTAAAATAACTTTTTCCCCTCTAGGTTGATTAACCTAATTACATGCTATAATAAAAACACAAAAACAACGCCAAAACGTTAAAATGTGTGTCAGTTTTACAACTTATAACTTTGTATGGTTTCCAGCCCTCATTCCTTTGTCAAATGACCGATTTGCTCAAAATTACTCTATTATTACGGTCTCAAGCTAAGGGCCAATATGTTAATTGTCTGTTTTCCCCCTCTGGTTTGATTCATTGGTCATATGTTAATATGGTCTCCCTATTTTCAAATGAATCGGCCACAAACTCATGTCGGTTTTAGACCCCGTCTACACGGATCCGGATACTTTTGAAACCGCATACTTTTTGATGCGAATCGGCCTATCGTCCACACAAATCCAGTGAATCCGGTCACCGAAACCGCATACTTTTGAATTGGAAACGATAAACAGGATTCGTGTGGACGCAAATATTTCTATGCGGTTTCAGCCGGATCGGATTCGTGTAGACGAGGTCTTAGACAATTTGTTTCGGTATTATTCAGGTTTCAAGACATTGGCAATGTTTTATTGACGTGCGTTCTTTGCTTCAGCCATCACAATAGAGCTTAATTATAAGCTAATTAATTAATTGTATTTGAATCGCGATAATCACATAGGTGACAAATTCTTTGTATTTCAATAACAAAATTAATATGCAAGAGCCTACGAACGGCAATTTTGTTTAGAAAAAACATCGATATGGAAAATATTATTTCACCGTAGCTCACTACAGCGTGAATTATCTCGCCTCTGAAGCCGATTTTCGTCCACCAAAATGTGCAAACTGAATGATATCCTTCCCTCCTCATTCCTGCCACCAAGTTTATCAGTGAAAAAAAGACAATGCATTTGATTGGCATCTATATATGCTTAATAAACTCTGCATATTAGGTTCCTCCCCATTTGGTTCGACTTTTCTGGCGATGTATATAAGAACGCTACAATTATGTGCAAAATACCTTGGGACATTAACTGGTTTTGACATGAAAAATATTTCAACATCATTTTTCCGTTTCTCCCTCTCCCCCGTTTCAATGTTGAATTGTGAGAATGTGAAACGGTTGTCATTTAAAAGACCAATCAACATTGTTTAGGGGGAGGGGGTTTGCACATCGAATTGATGGATTTTCCATATATTTTTAAACGCAAACAAAAACGCCCATGAAAAAGTGGCAATGTCCTAACCATTTTGCACATGATTGTAGCTCCAACCCCTTATCCACCGACCACCGCATCTATTATCAGAATATTTTGGCGCATGGGGCCCATTTTCTATTCAGTTCCTTTCACATGGCATATGCATGGGGTTCGCCATCACCCGACCATCATTCCTTCTAATCCCCGGACCATTATCTTTCATAACATATTTAGCGTATTCACTTTAATTTTAGAAGCCAATAATTTTACCATGACCCTCCGCATCGGGAGATTTTGTACGTACTACCCATGTTACTAACCTAAAAGAAATGATTCTGTCGCATATCATTCTATCCCATCCTATCCCATTCTATCCCATCCTATCCCATTCTATCTCCCGTCCCGTCATGTTATCCTAACCTACCCTATCATCATGATATGTTATTGTTAAGATGATTGTGAAGATTATGAATATGATAAAGCGGTTTGTTTGGAGTTAGGAGTTGGCATCACACATCGACCAACCGTTTTTTGAATTTTTTGCAGTTCCTCTTTCACGAAACCAACGAGCCAGACGGTTAACATAAAACTTAAAAAGGCGCCACTATGGAATCATGGGAAGCCCAGCTTTTCATGATCACCCGGTTTTGTGTAGCATGTGCAGTTTATCATTGTCTCACGTTAAATGATGAAGATATTATTTGTCTTTATGAAGAGGTTGTGGCAGTAGCTGTCTACCTAAATGATATCTTTACACAACGACTCGTTTATATGTTGCTTGGGCCCTTATATAAGAAAATCCATCAAATGCCTAAAGCAATTGGGTATTATAAAAAGCAATTGCAGATTGCTTTGGAAGTGGGTGACAAAAATATGGAAGTATCAGCCTATTATAGTTTAGGAAATGCCTATCGCTCAATGGGGCTGTACCAAGAGGCAATCTAGTATCACGAAAAGTGTTTGAACATTGCCAAATTGATAAAATCCAAGAGTGTAGAAGCGGCGTCTTACTGCAATTTGGGGAAATCCTACCAATCTTCAGGGAATACCGAACAGGCGGTTAAATACCACGAACAGTGCCTTGATTTGGCTATCCAAATTGGAGATAAACAATTAGAAGGGAAAGCATACCGGAATTTAGGACATTCCTGCATGAAGCAAGGGAAACCCACAGAAGCGCTACGATATTACAAGAAGCGCTTATCCATTGTTATTGAGTTAGGTGACAGACTTGATGAAGGAGATGAGTGTGAGAACATTGGTCAAGCCTACAATGTTTTAGGAGAGTATCATAAAGCAATCAAATACCATCTTAAGTGCCTTGATATCGCTACTGAGACTGGTAACAAAACAATGAAAGGAAAGGCTTGTGGTAATTTAGGATATGCTTGTCTGACGCTGGCAAGATATCAGGAAGCAATAGAATACGAAGAGAAACACCTTGACATTGCAATTGAAATAGGTGACAAGGTGGAGGAAGGAGCCTCTTACGTGAGCTTGGGTAACATCTATCAGTCATTAGGAAATGCCCAGCAAGCCATAGATTACCACAATAAAAGCCTTAGTCTTGCTGTTAAGGCTGGCGATAGAGCATTAGAAGGATTGAGCTACGGATACTTAGGAACTGATTTTCAGTTCTTGGGAAACAATCAAAGAGCAAAGGAATACCAAGAAAGATGTTTGAACATTGCTGTTGAGATGGGTGACAGAAAACGCGTAGGAATGGCTTACGGAGGGTTAGGAAATGCTTACCATTCACTGGGTCAATTCCAAAATGCCATTGAATGCCATAGAAAGCGTCTCAATACAGCTATTGAATTTGGAGATAGGAGAGGGGAAGGAGTTGCTCTTGCAAATCTCGGCTCTGCTTATGACTCACTGGGAAAACATCCCGAGGCTTTAGAATACCATGGAAAAGTCTTGCACATCGCCGTAGAGATTGGTGATAAAAGGATTGAGGGAGCGACCTTGGGAAACCTAGGAAATGTCTATACATCTTTAGGCAATTACTCCAAAGCCATTGAGCTTTACGAACAGCAACTTGTCATTGCAATAGAGATTGGAGACAGACATAGTGAAGGTGCCGCTAACGGCAACCTTGGAAATGCCAATCAATTCTTTGGGAAATACAAAGAAGCGATCCAGTTTCACGAAAAATCTCGATTAATCTACAAAGAGATTGGAGACATGGACGGCGAAGGAACAACCTGCGGGAACTTAGGTGTTATTTATGTGTCATTAGGGCAATACCCTACGGCAATTGAATATTTCAAAGAATGCCTAATTACTGCTTTATATACAGAAAGTAAAGAACTTGAAGGGAAAACTTGTGGAAATTTGGGTACTGTTTACCAGTGCTTAGGAAAGTACCACGAGGCAAAGAAATATTTCGATAAGCGTCTTGAAATTGCTGTGATGATTGGGGACAGGGAGGAGGAAGGGGCATCTTATGGGAGCCTCGGAAATGTTTATCTTTTGTTGGGAAAGTACCAAAAGGCAATTGAGAACCAACAAAAAAGTCTCGATATTGCTTTGGAGATAGGTGGCAAGGTTGGAGAAGGTACAGCCTACACTAACCTAGGAAATGCATATCACACGTTAGGAAAATATCTTCAGGCGAAAGAATATTACGAAAAACATCTCAATATTGCTCTGGAAATTGGATACAGAAAGGCAGAAGGCATAGCGTACGGAAACATTGGCAATGTCCATTTCATCTTGGGTGAATACCAAACAGCTATTGACTTCCAAGAAAAGTCCCTTACCATTGCTGTCCAAATTGGTAATCGGCAGGGTGAAAGCAATGCTTACGGGAACATGGGGAGTGCCTATGAACCAATGGGAAAAAGTGACAAAGCTATTGAATATCAAGAAAAACGCCTGAGTATTGCCATGGAAATAGGTGACAGAGAGGCAGAAGGTGCAGCAAATGGAAACATTGGAAACGCGTATCAGTCTCTAGGGAGATATCAGGAGGCTATAGAGTTTCATCAAAAGTATTTGAGTGTTGCTGCAGAGATAGAAGACAGAGATGGTCAAGGACAGGCGCATTTTTATATGGGTAAGTCTTGTTATAGAAAATACACAAATAAGCGCATATTGTGTATGGGCTTTTAAGGGTCTCACTCTGTATGTAGAATCAAAATATGGCAAATAATTTGAATAGCTAATATTTTGGACTAGCTTCTTAGACATGTTAACAATCCATTGTTTTTTAAGGCGTATACGAGACTTATCAAGTCAAAAAATAACTTAATTTTGACTTGGTACTGAATTTTGACTGGCAGCTATTTAACATGAATATAATGCCATTAATTAGTTAATTAACAATTATTCGCCGAAGTTGAAGTGATTATCGGTGAATATTTACCGAGCGGCGAGTCTTCGAGTATGAGGTTTATAATCGTTTTAATATAAATACAAAGGTGATTATTTCAAAAGAGAAAGAAGGAAACAGCATTGAAAGTGAAAATATTCTATTTTTTAAAAGCGTGACCTTCACGCAAAAGTGAATTGTAAACATTGTCTCGCATAATGACAAAAAAAAAAAAACTTGAAAATTTATTATGATACCTTTAAATAGCTTGACACCAAACTTTGTAGCTTCCTTAGTCGATTTTGGGACAGCATTTTCTCTAAAGTTTTCAATTTCATCTTCGGTAACAGTGAAAAAACGACTACTGGCGGCCATTTTGTCCGAAAAGGTGATTATCGTCTGATGAGTGCGCGATTTTGTATAATCACCTTTGTATTTATACTAAACGCGATTAACATACTCCTGGAAGATTGCTTTTCTAGAACTGCTGCAGTGTTTGTGCGTTGTTATTAATATTATTATAATAACTAAGATTATGACTATGACAATCATGATGATTATAACTATTATTGTTGTATAAGAATAAAAAAAATAATAATAATAATACGACAATAATAATAATAATAATAATAATAATAATAATACGAAAATAATAATAATAATAATAATAATAATAATAATAATAATAATAATAATAAATAATAAATAATAATAATAAATAATAATCATAATAATATTAAAGCATGTTGACAATGATATTGTCAAAGTTGATGATGAAAATGATAGTGATTGTGATCATAGCTATTCGGATGATGATATACATTGATAATAATATACTGTTTATCCTCTCATAACTAGGCAATTGCTATCTTTTACTGGCAGTACAGGAAAATAGCGATTACTCTTTTTCCCTGCAAGAAGCCGGAAATCATTTTAAAAAGAGTATGGATATCTTCGAGTCCTTATTTGATGATTTGGAAGAAAACGACCAACACAAGATAGCAATCGTCGACACCTTCATCAAGGTCTACAGGAATTTATTAGTTGTATATGCCGAGACTGGACGGTCTGTAGAAGCCCTTCTGGTATCCGAACGTAGTCGAGCCCGTGCTTTAGCTGATCTATTGACTTTGAAATACAACATGCTCCAATACACCCCAACTTCCAAACGCGGTTCACTTGAAGTTGCCGATATTGAAACGATTTTGTCGGCTTCTAACTTTGTTGTTCTTTTTTACGCACTACAACAAGAAAACCTGGCTGTTCACATATGGGCTCTGGCACCTCAAAGTCCTTTCCACTACCATGAAAGTGAGATAAAAGGACTTGAACCTCCAACGCAACATCCCTCGCTTGATGAAGATAACTCTGAAAGTAGTCATGACGAATCCTTCTCAACTCTTGTTGAAAAAAGTTACCAAATGTTGAAAGTCAGAGAAGGTCTGACCTGCGAGGACAGGTCATTGGAAATACCTGAAGACGGAGAAGAGGCGTTGCAAAACGAAACTAAGCAGACTGAAAAAGTCCGCCATCCTGGTGCAAGATGTGCATACGATGAAGAAGACGACGAGAGGCCGTTGGAGCTGTTATTTGAAGCGTTAATTGCTCCACTACAACATCAACTCGACACTTGTGATGAGATCGTCATCATTCCTGATGGGGATCTTTTTATGGTGCCATTTCCAGCCCTTCAAGATCCCGACACGGGACAATATCTTTCTGAAACAAAGCGACTTCGTTTGGCTCCATCGTTAACGACCTTAAAAGTTCTCCAGGAATCTTCAGGTGATCACCATTACAAGTCAGGCGCATTGATTGTTGGTAACCCCAAAGTTGGGAAAGTTAAGTTTAAAGGCCGCGAAAAGTGGTTTACAGATCTACCTGGTGCAGAGAATGAGGCTGAAGAAATCGCTAAATTACTTGGTGTGCAGCCATTGATTGGTGAAAAGGCAACTAAAGAAACTATACTTCAAAACCTACAGGTTGGTGTGTCAGTGATCCACTTTGCTGCCCATGGAGGTGCAAATGGCCAGATTATTCTTGCTCCATCGGCGTCGCCAACCAAAAGCATACCTGATGAAGATGACTACATTTTGACAGTCGAAGAGGCCCAACAAAGTGGTATTCGTGCTCAACTCGTTATACTGAGTTGCTGTAAAAGTGGGCGTGGTGAGATCAAGTCGGAGGGTGTGGTCGGCATGAGCAGGGCGTTTCTAGCTGCTGGAGCACGTGCAGTTGTGGCGTCGTTATGGGCCATTGATGATGAAGCTACCAAAGTCTTCATGCTCAAGTTTTATGGTCATCTCAAGAAGAAAGAATGCGTCAGTCTGAGCCTTCAGCAAACAATGAAAGAAATGAGAGAAACTGACAAATACAAAGAGCCACGATCTTGGGCTGCCTTCTTTGTAATTGGTGATGACGTCACTATCAATGTCTAATGTGCTCTTTGAAAAAAAAGCAACGCATAAATATGGTCTAACTCTTGCGTCTTTGCTTGTTGCAACTTTATCATGCACGTCTTAAAGGAGAAAATATTTGAAAAACATTATATAATATTTAGTATTATTCAGTTTGTGTTAGCATCAGTCACTAGAGTGATTTGCCGTTGTCCGTGAAAATAAATTAATATCTAGTTTGAATAGTGCGTAATAGTTAAAAAGAGACTAGAAGAGTCACGATTATGTGATTAAAACACAACAAACTGCAATGGCTTTTACAGATGTAAAAAAAATTGCTTCATTAAAGTCCTGTTTCTTTTTCTTTAATTTTGCATTTGCATTCTAAATTGTACACTTTGTTAAGTCAAGGATTAATAGTACTACTAACTACCAACAGGTAATACCATAATATGCGTACTATTTTTTCACGGACGACGAAAAATCACTCTAAGGGTGGTCACAGCCAACTAGGGTTTGTTACGTCCTTAGTGGTTGTCTTCACGTCCCCCTATGCAACTTAATGATTGAAGTATATGTTAGTATAACCTAGTCATTGAGAGCGGTCACACCCAGTGTTATTACGTCGTCAATGATTGACGTCCCTGAATGTATGTTAGTGAGAATAGTGTGTATTAGTTTGAGGCATTAACAAGTGAGTGTGGTCAAGGCAAGGGTTTGTTATCTTCTTAGTGGTTCTGCTTACTCAATTACAGGTTAATATATGTGTTAGTATGAGCCAGTCACGGAGGGATGTCACAGTCAGGGTTAGTTACTAGTATTTGCTACATAACCCAATGTAGGTTACTGAGTGAGTGAAGTGTGTGTTAGTATAACCCAGTTACTAAGATTGGTCAAGTACATTTGAATTAATACTGTTAAATTATGGAACTCACTTCTTTCGTCTGTGAGAACATTACCTAGCATTTACTTCTTCAAAGCAGCTTAGTTAGACTTTATAAGGAAGCACTTCTTGAAACATTTGATGAAGATAACGTTTATACTTGGAAGTCCTTGTGTACGATGTAATCTAATTTGTCTTCATCAGTGTTGTTTTAAATGTTTTATCTATATATATATAGCGTTTTTTGTTTAGATTCTTACCACTTTTTACTTATTATTATGATTATTATTTTCATGGGCTTTCATCTTGTTGGAGCTTGCTCTGTAGTGACTTTCCTCGCTGAGAGGTTTTATTATTACTATTATAGTTGTTTCTTAGTTTTCTTTTAATTTATTGATATTTAGTTATTCAGTGGACGTTTAGTAAATAAATTAAAAAAAAAGAATGTAAATATCAAGAACAAGGTATAACCTTACATATTTGAACATATCTTTATATGTGTGTGTGAATAGTTATGTTAACAGTGTTAAATATTTGTGATAATAAAAACACGATCACTTAAAAGATAAATAGTGTATTAACGAACAACTGACATTATTTCATATTAAAAATATATGAAAATATATGTTACAAAATGGCCGATAGGAACTGGGTCCAATTTTGAAATTATATGATGTAAATATGTTAGGGTTACAGTACACACATTAAATGTACAATGCTTTATATAGTGATGACTCGATGATATATACGTACCCACAATTCCTTTCGGCGTTTAACTACAGGTATCAGGATTTTAAAAAGGTAGTTAAGCAAGTCAACTTTAATATATGAATTTGAATTACAAATTTCAATTATGTATTGCAATGATGTGACACTCTACTAACTCTAAGCTCGGGCTACCTGTGAGCTGCCTCATCTATAGTTCTCGAAATGTGCAACAAAGCACTTTCGTTTTGACAGCAGAAAACAAATCAGCAGAACACATATATGTCAATGGTTATAAATCAAAAGTAAACGCTTTAACAGCATGCTATATATTTGAATTTAAAAAGGTATAGTTAAGTCATAGTTAGTAGAAATAAGTATGGATATGTATTAATTAAGATTGTAGAAATTATAGAAATATGAGATTTTTAATTTTTGAATAAAAGTGTCACTATAAAGAGTGTGAAAATTTTCTCATAAATTTTTATTTATTTGTTTATTTTATTTATTTGTTTATTTATTTAATTATTTATTTATCTATTCATTCATTCATTTATTTTTTCATTCATTCATTAATTGATATATTTATTTATTTATCTAGTTATTTATTTATTCAATTATTTATTTATTTATTTATTTATTCATTTTTGTATTTATATATTTATATATTTATTTATTCATATATGTATGTATTTATTTATTTATATATTTATTTATTTATTTGTTTGTTTATTTATTTATTTATTTATTCATATATGTATGTATGTATGTATTTATTTATATATATATTTATTTATTTGTTATTTATTCATTCATTCATTCATTCATTTACTCGTTCATTCATTCATTCATTTATTTATCTATTTATCTATTTATTTGTTTATTTATTTGTTCATTTATTTGTTTATTTATTTATTTATAGATATATTTATTTGTTTATATATTTATTTATTTGTCTATCTATTTTTTATTTACTTACGTATTATCATATTTTTTTCTATTTATTTATTTTCAATTATATATTGCAAAATGTGACAGCGCACTAACTCTACTCTTGGGCTTCCTGTGAGTGGCCTCGTATCCATGCATTGCTGCGTCATACGTGGAATGTGCAACGAAGCAGTTTATTTTGACCGCAGAAAACAAATCGGCAGAACACTTTCTGTGGCTGTTTTATTTGAAGTAAATCCATCAAACTAACGACGAAATGAAGTAGGATAATCCAAGGTGACTACTGGGAGTTCTACCAACGGTTTGCAAGCGAAAAAAAAAAGACCAAGAACCATGATGTAACGGTCCTATACGGAAGTAACTAAAGACTTCTTTTTACGGAAACTTAAAGGTAAGTTTTGTTAGTGTACTTTTATATTGCTTTATGTTGCTTTATTTTATTTATATTCTTATATTGCGGGGAAAAAATGGAAATTGAGACTATTACACATGAATCTACTTAAAGCAGCGAAAATATCATAGCTGGATTGCCTCTGACAGAAAATAGAGTCGTCTTTCTATATATCATAGAATCTGATGAACTATGGCCGGTTGTAGGAAGGCTAAATAACACAATCCTCTGTAAATATTATCCAGCATGTACAAAATTACATGAATTTTATAACTAGATATAAACTCTTCTTCTGTAGATATTGTTATATGCTCTTTCGCATATTTATGTTTGCAAAACTTCGTTTATAGTTTCCATTTATCGATGTGTCTTGTACGTTGTATTCCAGTTTTTGATTTCGCGTTTGCCTACCAATTGTTTGATATATAAATGTATCCGTCTTTTATATTACACTAACTTACGCTTGGCTGAATTAAAAAATATAAAATTTTACTTGTTGCTTTTGATTTTTCATATCATGAATATTTGTTAATGCAACGAAAAGCTATTATAGTGCATTCAGTAAAAGCGTGAAACACTAATTACTAAATTGTGCAAAATAGTGCTAGTATTGCACACTTTTAGTGTTTGTACTCTAGTGTTTCACGCTTTTACTAAATGCCCTCTATAGTAATTATATATATTAAAATTCCTTACAAATTCACAAGACTTCTTAAGAGTGTCATAGACATGAAAATAATTTCCATTGTTTTGTAAAGATCTAAGTTAAATATTTCAATTGTACGTGGTACTAAATTCGACCTTCAACAGTTCGAAATATTTGGCTAAACAATATTTGTTATGCAAGTAGACATTAATTAATATGCAAGGTTTAGTTTTGTCTCGCATAAAAACCACCTGGCTTGACCTCAAGTCAGACATAACAGTGTCAGCTATACCAAGAGTGGATACTGATATGCTAAGTCTATTTCGAGAATAATTTGGGGATATTTTGAGTAATAGACCAGTTACGAGTTCATTGCATTGCCTTAGCCTCGATTGTAGGTAAATTAGTCAAAAAGTAATAAAGAGATAAAACCAGTGGTATTTCGGTTATTTGTTGTAATTGTCATACATAGCGCGCGATGTAAATTGCGCGCGCTGTTTTGTTTAATTTAATTCCTTGACGTTTGTAGAAATATATAAACCGTTAGTTTTCCCTGATGATGAATTGTAAATCCGAAAGCTAGGAATAAAATTACATTTAATTTAACGTGGAAGAAATGACTTATTATTAATTACATATATGTTATTGACCGAGCGTGCGGTCTGGATATAAGGATATTTGACTCGTTTGATTTTTTCGCGGCACGGACCACGCCTTCGGCATGGTCCGTACAGTCGCGAAAATATGCTGCTGTACGGATTTTGATTCCACCACAAATATAGTCACTTGAATCACATTTATTCGCTCACAAATTCACTTCACCGTCTTCCACAATACACATTTTGCTCGCTAACTCTCTCTTCGCTTGTGTACACACTCCCACCACACCCCCTATCACATTACACGCTAACTCACTTCCGACTAGAACATTACATAATTACTTCCGGTCACGCTCCCCTAAAATTTAGAAATTATTTCTTAAATTTTACAATCTGTTGATTATAAATCTACGAAAGTTCAATTATTTTTTTTTCATTATTTTCTTTGTTTTATCATCGCTCTTCATTGTTTCTTCATTGTTTCATTAGTTTAACCGTAATTCTTCAAAATGTCAAGGGAAAGGCATGCACGCAGCACTGAACATTTTACAGTCATACGGCAATTCTAGAAACATCAAGGTCACGGCAAGGCATACACGCAGCACTGAACTTTTTACAGTCATATAATTTCTGCTCTAAAGAGAGATGCGTGTCTTGCTACTTTAGCGTCGTTTAGTTTAATTGTAAATTGTTAGTTGGGATATACTGAGACTAGTTTACGTTTGGTTTGATGTTTGGTTGTTTTACATGTTTTAAGCCCCGGTCAAACGTAAATGGAAGTCCCTGCACGGACTTGCGTCGACTTGCAGGTACTTGCATCAAATTTGATCTGGTTCAAATTCAAGTGCAAGTCGATGCAAGTTTATGCAAGTGTTTTCGTAAGTCATGTGACCATATGAGCCATCATATTTGTGCAAATTGCAATTTACGCAGGGTTTGGGACTGTGATTAACTAGATCAACTCAGGCTTGCGTCAACTTGCATCAACCATGTGACCGGCGCACGCAAGTCAGAACTTGCAGGGACTTGCATCTACGTTTGACCAGGGCTTTAAATTGGACTACATTTCAAATATTCTGCCTCAGCCTCGTTTCCAAGCTGACAGATCACGTGACCCTCCTTAACCCATTAAATGTGTCTGTCTTGCAGTTCTCATTATTTTTGTTGGTGTTTAGTTGTTTTACGTTTGCTAAATTGGGCGATATTTCGAATGTAATGCCTCAGCCAACAATCATCTCTTTTACAACTGAACTATTTAATGAGCACAAAAACGGATCCTACTGCAATTCCACTTCAGTAATTTAATGTGTATATATATGACAACTTATCTTGCATTGTAAATAATTGCTTTGTTCTAAAATATATAAGTTTTGTAAATTTAAATATCTTGATTATTTTGGGAAAAATATCGCTACAAATATCTTAAAATAGGGTATTTTCTAAGATCCTCATATTCCCATAGAAACGGTTGCCATGGAAACATTCAGGTCCAACATAGTTATCAAAAATGTGTTTTCCTTTGTTTTTTTAGGTTAAAACCTGGCTGAGCATGTTTATCAACCATTGATGTATATTCGGTAGCTAACTATTAACTTATTGGGTGTTTTGATGGCAAGTAAATTGAAAAGTCAAAATTCTCCCCACCCCCTCTCTCCACGGAAATGACGTCATATCTCGCTTACGCACAGGTTACCAACAAAGTAACAAGTGAATCCGTAAATTACAGGCCCTTAGCTTTAATTTGATACTAAATTCACTTGGTCCCAAGGGGGGTGCAACGAAAGTCAATTTTTGGGCACAATTGAGGATTCAGCTCATGGACTATATATAGTGTCTATGATTATAAAGTTCAAAGTAACCAATCACTTGCGTGATGGCAAAATGTTCAACAGTTTAAATCCTCTTCTTCAATCAAAGTCCTAATGATTTCTTTTGCATTTTTTGCTGCTTGTCTGTTGCTTCTCCTTGGTTGTTGTACTTCGACTGCTTGTGGTTGAGTGTCCGCTATGGCTGCTTGTAAAAGTGTGATAGTGGTCTTTAAATGTGACATCCTTTGTGCAGTAATTTCACTCCTCTGATCACTCCATCTTTACCTCGTAGGAGTTTGACCACTCTCCCCTTTTTCCATTCTCCGTGATTCTTCTCGTCGCCGACAATCAGTACAATTTCGTCGATTTTAGGGTGTGGATTTGTTCCTTTGTTGATTCGATGGCTTTCCATTTAAAAACTGTGAATGTATTCATTCTTCTACCTTTGCCATGCGTGCTGTTTCTTTTCAGCCTGTATCTTATGTAGTTTGCTTACTTCATCTCCGTCTACTTCCAGGTCGTCTATGGGGTGAGCCTGTTGACACCACATGATCACATTGAGCGTCAACGTTTGTTCCTCCCCAGTTTCGCTCTCTACGTATGTCACAGGGTGGTTGTTTAAATGTCGCTCGACGTCCATGACGATGGCTGCAAAGTGTTTTCGCTCTTCCAACTGTCTTGTAAAGTGTTTTCTTTACGTCTTTGATGAGTCGCTCGTATAAGCCTCCCCACCATGGTGACTTGGATAGCCAGTGGATAGACTGTTTGGCCAGGAAATCTTGTAGGGCCTCACTCTTGCGAATCTTTCGGATCCACCCAGCTGTCGTTTTGAATCCTTGTGCATTGTCTGAAATGATGAGTTCTGGTCTTGTCCTTCGAGTGATGAATGCTGTCAACTTTTGTTGTAATTCCTCTGCTGTCTGTGACTTGGTAACTTCAAGATAAATTGCTCTAGATTTAGCACAGGTAAATAAAAGGATGTAGCATCTGCCTTTCTCACTCTTAGATATATTGTACCCTAATGGTCCTGCGAAGTCCACTCCCGTAGTTTGGAATGTTCGATATTTTCGGTGCGGAAGGTTGGCATTTCAGCTGTTGCTGTCGTACCAAAAGGCTTGGTGCTGTTTTCTCTACACATCTTTCATTATCGTGGATTATCCTCTTCACTTTAGATCGTAGCTTCCGGATCCACCATTTATCTCTTATGGTAGCCATTGTGTTTGGAATTCCCAGATGGTTGACTTCTGTATTGACGTGGCGTATCGGCTTGTCTGCAAAGACTCCTTTCTCGATATAGATTGGTTGGTAACCAGTAATTCTGCCTTTGCATCTCAATATGTCTTCGTCGTCTTTCACTAAATCTCTAAATCCAAGCTGATGTCTGTTTGCACTCTCTTCGCCCAGTGTTCTTCCGCGTTACTAAGCTCTTCCACTGTAAGTGGCATTATCTTCTTCCCTCGCATGTTCTTCGCCCTGCCATGTGTCCACTGATCAGCTCTAGTCTCGGTATTGTTGTGATGCGTTTTGATATTCTCGACTTTGATGTCAAATGTCCTTTTATCACTCCCGATGAGTGTTCGATTACTGCTATGACTACTGCTGAACATGCTGTCATACTGGCATCTGCAAACACGTGTACATGATGTATACTTGTAGGCACTTGAACGTTTCGCAGTTGGTTAGTCCACTTGTTCCATCGTTGCTTTATGTCATCTGACACTGCACTGTTCCAACTTTTGCAGTCGTCGCAGGCGTCTCGGTAGATGGCTTTTCCTTGGACCATGACTGGTGAGATTAGACCAAGTGGGTCGTATACACTGCTTAGCTGACTGAGTACTTCTCTTTTTGTCACTTGACTCTCGATTATGTTGCCTTTGATCGCTGTCTTGATCTCTATTACATCTTCTCGTTTATCCCACGCGTAGCCTAGTATTTTGGATAGATTTGCTTCGGTGTCGAACCCATTTGTGCACAGGGAATTTAGCGCTTTCCATTATTGTAATTGCTTCTTGTTTGAATCGCGTCAGCTGCTCGATATCTTCTGCAGTCTTCATGAGGTTGTCGACGTACGTGTTTTCATTGAGTGCTGTCACGGTACCTTGTAGATCTTGACTTTGCAGGTCAAAGTGATGCTGTAATGTAGCTCCTAGCATAAACGGACTGGCCTCAGCTTCAAACGGCACTCTGGTAAATGGTAGGTGTTCCTCTCTACCGTTGATGTTCAACAGAAATCTAAACGCATCTCTGTCTCTGCCTGCGATGGCTATCTGGAGGAATGCAGGTATGGTGTTTTACACATGGTATCCGCTGGCCTCGATGACTGGCGGAAGTACCTGACCAACTCTACTCTTACATGGTTGACAATGGGCTCTTACTAGTCCTGCAATTTGCCTACCGCCGAGACATATATAGCACTGAGACTGCTTTATTGAAGGTTAAAAATGATATACTATAGGTAAATTCATTGGCCGACGAGTGGAATTCCACATTGAATTCACGAGTAAAGACGATATCGTCTTTACGAGTGAATTTAATGTGGAATTCCCGAGTCGGACAATGAATTTTCCTTGAATCCCATACCGACATGGTTTTTATTGTAATGTGAAGTTTTTTTTAACAAAAGTAAATTTTATTACGCGCGACTAAAAAGCCATTTTGTAGCTCAGCGTGCGCTTAGCCAATGAGAAAGCGAAAAGAAATCTGCTGAACGACGAATGAGTGAAACGTACCATCATTTCAATCAACCTTGTGGTGATAAAATTACTTGTTTTTCGATAATCAATTCAAGTCTGTTAGGAAGCACATATATACAAATCTAAACAGAGTTCTCTACTAAAGCTATCAATAAAGAAGTAAGGACTTTACACTTGAAATTCGGAATGGATTGGCAATGGATTCTGCTACAATGCGACGACGAAGGAAAAAACAAACTGAAGATGTTGTTTCATGAAAGTTAAACCGACAACAAAATCCTCTCAAAAGCCGACTGTTGGCTACAAATCATGCATGATTAGGTATGTTTTTTCTTTTAAACGATTTCAGTTAAAACTAAGTTTTGAAGAAAAGGCTAAAACATTACAAATCTTTTTTTAGTAAAGTGTTTGCTTCATTTCAATCAAAAACGCCGAAGATGAGTAAAATTCTCAAACTTTTACACTGAAACTAGGACTGCAATAAATATTTTCAAAGCTTAGAGTTTTTGAATCACAAACAATTAGCTATAAGTTTTTTTCTGGCTTATGTTTGTATTTTAATTTAGTGTAAACTAGTTAGGTTTAAGTTTGCAAACTACCCGTGAAATTGAAAATAAAGCTCATTAATACCCGTTTTGAAATTGTCTGGCTGTTTAGTTGGTGTTCTACATCTCTAGAAAAGTAATTTGATGATTAAAAATATTGTCTTTGATTGAAAAATTGCCGTTCAAGTCGTGAAAAATAGCGACTAAAAACTAAGTAAGCGAAGCGAAAGAAAATGATCGCTTTTCATGTCGCGCAGGACTGAAAGATTTCTTCTTTTTTAATGCAAAATTCGTCTATTAGCAAGTAAATCATTTGCCTCTATACTCTTTGAAGTTAAAATTACTTGCTTGGTTGATTTATCTTTTTCATGCACGGAAAATAATGAGAAAACCTACATTTATCAAAAATTTATCGAGCGGGATCCCTATATATCGTGGTATTCAGCTTTCTGAGCGTTGAATATCACTCTGAATACCCTCTCATCCGGTTTGCGTTTCAGCCAATCAGCGCGCGAGTTTCTAATGTGATATGGGATTCTAATGAATATGGATAAGCAACGCGTTACCTCTTTGATATCACTGCCTGGATGCTTTCTGATCAATTTAAACTTAAACTCTGATAAAACTGAGTTTATTATCATTGGTACACGACGTCAACTAGATAAAGTCAAGACCTCTAAGCTACAAGCTGGCAGCTCTGTGCTTGACCAATCATCCACTGTTGTCAGGAACTTGGGAGCCTGGTTCGACTCCCAGATAAAAATGCAACAACCCATTAAGGTTACCGTCCACGTTCGCGGGGTGCTCTCAGTTAAAAGTTTGTTTACCGCGTCATTTTACAATAATAATAGACATATTATATATCATTTTAAAGCTTATATAACAGAGAATAAGACTATGTAAGTTTGTTTAAGAAAAATAATATCTTTAACCAATGCTTCACGTAAAACCTCAAAATCGAGCACTTTCGTTAAAAAAAGTATAAGTCCAAAAGTTCCAACTACTTTGCCGTCATTTCTGCATTATGTCAATCAGCACATACATGTGTTCAAAACCGTGTCCAGTTTTTTCGATAAAATGCTTCGTTCTTGAATAAATGTGTTTCAAAGCGGACTCATTGTTAAAACTTCAAGTTAAATAATAAAAAAGGGCCATAACTATAAAACTAAGGATTTTATCAAAAAAAACTGGACACGGATTGGAAGACCAATATGTGTTGATTGACATAACGAAGAAATGATGGAAAAGCAGTATGAACTTTTGGACTTATACTTTTTTAAACAACTCGCATTGAGGGCGGTTAATTTTGAGGTTTTTCGAAGAGCATATCTTACAGAAAATTGTTGTATATAACAAAACATACACAGTCTTATTCTCTGTTATATAAGCTTTAAAATGATATATAATATGTCTATTATTATTGTAAAATGACGCGGTAAACAAACTTTTAACTGAGAGCATGTGAAAGCACACCGCGAACGTGGACCGTAACCTTAATAGAACTTGTAGTTCTTCATTCTATCATCTCTATAATATCCGTAGAATTAGAAAGTATCTATTTCGTGAGGTTACTGAGACATTAGTACATGCTTTTATAACAAGTAAAATAGATGCTGCAATAGCTTACTATATGGGCTTCCAGATACGCTTATTGTTAACTACAGATGGCGCAGAACGCTACAACTATACTAATTGTAGGTTAACCTCGCTATTGTCATATTACGTTGTTTACAATATTCGCGGCGGTCCTTGTTGTATCAGCTATACAATCGCGCACCTTCGGCTTGCGATTGTATCTGCTGATACAACACGGCCGCTCATGTTGTAAACATTACTTATTAGTTTCAGCTAGTGCTAGATGAAAAATTACTCTAGGTGACAGAGCATTTCAATCAGCGGCTCCGAAATTGTGGAACGATCTTCCAGAGATGTTCAGACAAACTAAATCATTATCAAGTTTTAAATCAGACTTAAAAACATTTAGTTTTAAATTACCTTTTTAAAATCACATTGTAATTAAGGTAGTTTCGGATACTTGGATTTTTTCAATTAATTTTTTTATAAATCCGGTCATTTATAGATGATTGTTAAGCAAGTCAAAAACCACGAAATAGTATAAGTAGGTAATTGCAATAATTTGTGTTGGTTTTGTTCAAGAGTACCTACTCAAAGCAATCTAGGGAATGCGAACGTATTCTGCTAGGAGAAGCATTAGATTATATCAAACGATAGATCTAAGGTTTCTTTAACATTTCCTGTCATAACAAACATTGAATCAATTCCAAATCCCAAAAGGATAAAAAATGAACCCTAGAAGTGCAATTCTACGCCAATTACCGCCCCTATATGTGTATGGAGTTGTAGCATTTGTAAAATTTCAGAAAATCCGATTAATGAATATTTAATTTTTTTATTCTAAATTGTAAAAATAGTAAATGCAGCAATGATTAAAAAGAAAAAAATGGTGGTCAACGTGTTAGTTCAGGCAAAAAACGTCGGTAAAATTCAAAGTTTCAATTGTTTTTGCCGAATGGGACTGGGCACTAGTCGCTTTCAAGACTCCATTTTATCATCATTTAGTTTATTTGAAGCTTAAAGGCTGAGAAAAGAAATAATTTGGCTTTGTTTTTTTTTCCTCCAAGGCACTTTGGAATTTTCTTGAACAAGAAATTAATTAGTTGTTATTCCTTATATCATATCGGTTTTATTATTACTACTCATTAATTAGTATATTTTGAACTTTTCATTATTATTATTAGCTTTTTAATAATCTCAATAGTATATATATCAGATATTATTCTTCGCCTTTCATTATTACATTTTAGGACATCAATTGATTATTTAGTTGTATTTTTAAGAATAGTGCCATATAAATACAAATAAATTATTACTCGGGCTACCTGTGGTAGCTCGAGTCTAAAAATGCAAACGGTTCTTCGACGTCGTCGTGGTCCTCAAATTGGAGGGTCAGGTCCCAGGCGTTCCTAGTAGTTCATGACAGCGCATGAGCAACGATCGCTGACCGAAGGTTCATACGAACGAATAAATATCGATTGAAATGAAAACTCGTTTTTATTTGTGATGTGATTATTAACGAGACTGACGATCATTTACGTTGTCATTATTCTGGATAACATGTGAAGACGAGTCAAAATGACGAATTAATTGTTCGATCGAATATCAACTCGCATAATGCATAATAAATTGTACTTGTTAACTCTGATCCCGCAGAAAGTACTGGCTACATTTTTTGGATTGATGATCGGCAAGACATTCCCTATTGCTAGTTGCTGTACTAAAGGGTTGACACCCGAATATAGCTTGCTATTTTCTTTTTTATAAAGACGAAGATATCTAGATCTTGACTGGAATGGTCCGCCGTTAGCGAAGTCCTTTCTAGTACAAAACAGAAGATGTGCCACGCCAGCAGAATTGCATTCGCTACGGCATATTATCAAGCACTTCCAAACAGAATTCTTGAGTTTATATTGATTAATGTGCTATTTTTGTTCTTCATAATCTCAGAGAACGTGACTTCCTTCACGAAGCCTACAAAGCGAATTCGAACACCGTCAACACGACATGAAAACATTCAAATCGGCCTGTCTGAAAACCACTTTCAACAGCCCAAATCGCCTCAAAAATTACACAAATTGCTTTAGTAACTATCTATCTTTCTTGTTCTGCGTTCAATTTTCAAGAACAACTTTACGTTTTCGAAGCTTTCAAGTTTTCAAACTCTATATCGCATACTCAAATCTGGGTCTTCGTAGCGGCGCTTTTGGGGGGAGGGGACGGGGTGAAATGTCAACACTTTGTAACACAGGCACCCCGATACATAGAAATATATGTCGAGCAGATTCATACAGCCAAAAAAAAAAAAAATGCCGCAATAACTATCCATCTTTATTTTCGTGACGTTTATTTCTCAAAAGGTTAATCTTGATAATAATGTTTCTGAGACTTAGTTTTCATTTTCTCAATAAAAACATGAAATTTGGTATAAGGGCATTTCTCATTAAAGTAACCTAAAATTAGTCATAAATGATAAATGAGCTTTATGAGTTTGCTCATAACTAACTGAATTTGCTTCAGTTAGTGTCTATGTACACAGTGGTACCCCTATTAAGTGTTCACCCTCGGGACTTTCCAAAGTGGCCGCTAAATAGAGGTTGGCCGCAGAATAGAGGTATAGAATAGGAGGTATACGAATAGATTTGGGACTTTTTATTGTGACCGCCTAATAGAAGGCTACAGCTTAATGGGTGACCGCTTAATAGAGGTACCACTGTATATGTATTGTGCATGATGTATGTATGATACATTATGAATTTCAATCCATCATGATCAGAATCCCTTCTGTTCAGTAGCCCGTGTAATCGCTCACAGAGCGTCTAGTTATAATCATATAATATGTATATATATTGTTATTGTAAATAAATATGTTATCCTTTTACATCCTGTCATATCCTATGCTATCCTATGCTATTGTTAAGATGATTATGAAAATGATGAGGGGTTGGCATCAAATATCAACCAAGCTCACTTCTGACTTTTTGTTTACAGTTCCGTTATCAAGGAGCCAACGAGCCAAACCGTTAAAGTACTATTTCAGAAGGCACCACACTATGGAATCATGGGAAGTCCAGCTTTTCATGATCAGCCGGTTTTGTGTAGCATGTGCAGTTTATCATTGCCTCACGTTAAATGATGAAGACATTATTTGTCTTTATGAAGAGTGTGCGGCAGTAGCTGTTTACCTAAATGATATCTTTACACAACGAGTCGTTTATAAGTTGCTTGGGCCCTTATATGAGAAAATCCATCAAATGCCTAAAGCAATTGAGTATTATCAAAAGCAATTGAAGGTTGCTTTGGAAGTAGGTGACAGAAAGATGGAAGTATCAGCCTATTATAGTTTAGGAAATGCCTATTGTTCAATGGGGCAGTACGAAGAGTCAATCGAGTATCACGAAAAGTGTTTGAACATTGCCAAATTGATAAAATCCAAGAGTGTAGAAGCGGCGTCTTACTGCAATTTGGGGAAATCCTACCAATCTTTAGGGAATACGGAAAATGCGGTTAAATACCACGAAAAGTGCCTTGATTTGGCTATCCAAATTGGAGATAAACAATTAGAAGGAAAAGCATACCGGAATTTAGGACATGCCTGCCTGAAGCAAGGGAAACCCGCAGAAGCGCTAGGCTATTACAAGAAACGCTTATCCATTGTTATTGAGTTAGGTGACAGACTTGGTGAAGGAGATGAGTGTGAGAACATTGGTCAAGCCTACAATGTTTTAGGAGAGTATCATAAAGCACTCGAATACCATCGTAAGTGTCTTGATATCGCTACTGAGATGGGTAACAATACAATGAAAGGAAAGGCTTATGGTAATTTAGGATATGCTTTCCTGACGCTGGCAAGATACCAGGAAGCAATAGAATACGAAGAGAAACACCTTGACATTGCAATTGAAATAGGTGACAAGGTGGAGGAAGGAGCCTCTTACGTGAGCTTGGGTAACATCTATCAGTCATTAGGTAAACCCCAGCAAGCCATAGATTACCACAATAAAAGCCTTAGTCTTGCTGTTAAGGCTGGCGATAGAGCATTAGAAGGATTGAGCTACGGATACTTAGGAACTGATTTTTAGTTCTTGGGAAACAACCAAAAGGCAAAGGAATACCAAGAAAGATGTTTGAACATTGCTGTTGAGATGGGTGACAGAAAACGTGTAGGAATGGCTTACGGAGGGTTAGGAAATGCTTACCATTCACTGGGTCAATTCCAAAATGCCGTTGAATGCCATACAAAGCGTCTCAATATAGCTATTGAATTTGGAGATAGGAGAGGAGAAGGAGTTGCTCTTGCAAATCTAGGCTCTGCTTATGACTCACTGGCAAAATATCCCGAGGCTTTAGAATACCATGGAAAAGTCTTGCACATCGCCGTAGAGATTGGTGACAAAACGATTGAGGGAGCGACCTTCGGAAACCTAGGAAATGTCTATACATCTTTAGGCAATTACTCCAAAGCCATTGAGCTTTACGAACAGCAACTAGACATTGCAATAGAGATTGGAGACAGACATAGTGAAGGTGCCGCTAACGGCAACCTTGGAAATGCCAATCAATTCTTTGGAAAATACAAAGAAGCGATCGAGTTTCACGAAAAATCTCGATTAATCTACAAAGAGATTGGAGACATGGACGGCGAAGGAACAACCTGCGGGAACTTAGGTACTATTTATGTGTCATTAGGGCAATACCCTACGGCAATTGAACATTTCAAAGAATGCCTAAGTACTGCTTTATATACAGAAAATAAAGAACTTGAAGGGAAAACTTGTGGAAATTTGGGTACTGTTTACCAGTGCTTAGGAAAGTACCACGAGGCAAAGAACTATTTCGATAAGCGTCTTGAAATTTCTGTGATGATTGGGGACAGGGAGGGGGAAGGGGCATCTTATGGGAGCCTCGGAAATGTTTATCTTTTGTTGGGAAAGTACCAAAAGGCAATTGAGAACCAACAAAAAAGTCTCGATATTGCTTTGGAGATAGGTGGCAAGGTTGGAGAAGGTACAGCCTACACTAACCTAGGAAATGCATATCACACGTTAGGAAAATATCTTCAGGCGAAAGAATATTACGAAAAACATCTCAATATTGCTCTGGAGATTGGAGACAGAAAGGCAGAAGGCACAGCGTACGGAAACATTGGCAATGTCCATTTCATCTTGGGTGAATACCAAACAGCTATTGACTACCAAGAAAAGTCCCTTAACATTGCTGTCCAAATTGGTAATCGGCAGGGTGAAAGCAATGCTTACGGGAACATGGGGAGTGCCTATGAATCAATGGGAAAAAGTGACAAAGCTATTGAATATCACGAAAAACGCCTGAGTATTGCCATGGAAATAGGTGACAGAGAGGCAGAAGGTGCAGCAAATGGAAACATTGGAAACGCGTATCAGTCTCTAGGGAGATATCAGGAGGCTATAGAGTTTCATCAAAAGTATTTGAGTGTTGCTGCAGAGATAGAAGACAGAGATGGTCAAGGCCAGGCGCATTTTTATATGGGTAAGTCTTGTTATAGAAAATATACAAATAAGTGCACATTGTGTATGGGCTTTTAAGGGTCTCACTCTGTATGTAGAATCAAAATATGGCAAATAATTTGAATAGCTAATATTTTTGACTAGCTTCTTAGACATGTTAACAATCCATTGTTTTTTAAGGTGTATACGAGACTTATCAAGTCAAAAAATAACTTAATTTTGACTTGGTACTGAAGTTTGATTGGCAGCTATTTAACATGAATATAACGCCATTAATTAGTTAATTAACAATTATTCGCCGAAGTTGAAGTGATTATCGGTGAATATTTACCGAGCGGCGAGTCTTCGAGTATGAGGTTTATAATCGTTTTAATATAAATACAAAGGTGATTATTTCAAAAGAGAAAGAAGGAAACAGCATTGACCTTCACGCAAAAGTGAATTGTAAACATTGTCTCGCATAATGACAAAACAAAAAAAAACTTGAAAATTTATTATGATACCTTTAAATAGCTTGACACCAAACTTTGTAGCTTCTTTAGTCGATTTTGGAACAGCTTTTTCTCTAAAGTTTTCAATTTCATCTTCGCTAACAGTGAAAAAACGACTACTGGCGGCCATTTTGTCCGAAAAGGTGATTATCGACTGATGAGTGCGCGATTTTGTATAATCACCTTTGTAATACTCCTGGAAGATTGCTTTTCTAGAACTGCGGCAGTGTTTGTGCGTTGTTATTAATATTATTATAATAACTAAGATTGTGACTATGACAATCATGATGATGATAACTATTATTGTTGTATAAGAATCAAAAAAAAAAAAATAATAATAATACGAAAATAATAATAATAATAATAATACGAAAATAATAATAATAATAATAATAATAATAATAATAATAATAATAAAAATAATAATAATAATAATAATAATAATAATAATAAATATAATAATAATAATAATAATAATAATAATAATAATAATAATAATAATAATAATAATAATAATAATAATAATAATAATAATAATAATAATAATAATAATAAAGAAATTTAACAAACACTGACAAAGAACTGACCTTCCTTATTGAACGTTGCCAGAAATGGATTATCTGCCAGAACGCAAACATCGTTAAAACGTTTTATGAATATACATAAGCGGATTAAACGTTTGTAAAGAAAAATGTACTTAATTAGCCCAGACGTAATTGTCCGCTTGTTAATGTAACTATGACACACCAAAGAAAATAAAACTTGCCATAATAATAATAATAATAAATAATAATAATAAATAACAAATAAACTCCAAGCTTAATGGTAAGAATATAACGATGACCATAAATACATGGGCTGTACCAGTAATGAGATATGGAGCGGGAATAATTAACTGGACCAAGGATGAGTTGACAAGAATCGATAGAAAGACAAGGAAACTTTTGACCATCAACAGAATGTTAAACCCACGTGCGGATGTTGATCGCTTGTATTTGCCAAGAGAAAATGGAGGTCGGGGACTTGTCGGAGTTGAAGATTGTGTACGTACAGAAGAGAAGGCCCTTACAAGCTACATTGCTAATAATACAGACACATTGATGATAGCATGCAGGAATGAAAGAGTGTTACAGGAAGATGAAGGAGAGAGCCTTAAAGTGTACAAAGGAAAGAGAATGAAAGAAAGAATGGACAAGTGGCAAAGTAAAGCTTTGCATGGACAAATACTACGACAGACTGAAGGCATCCGTGACAACAACTTCGTGGAATTGGATGCGCAAAGGCGAACTTAAGAAAGAGACTGAAGGATTAATAACTGCTGCTCAAGATCAATCACTAAGAGCAAACGCTATTAAAGCTATGATTGACAAGCAGAACGTGTCACCTTTGTGCAGGATGTGTGGAAAGAAAGATGAGACGGTGAGTCATATAATTTGTGAATGTTCTAAGCTAGCACAAATTGAGTATAAGCGACGGCATGACAATGTTGCAAGGATAGTACATTGGGAGTTATCAAAAATGAAACAGCTTCCACACGCTAACAAGTGGTACGAGCATGTCCCAGATGCAGTTTCGGAGACAGCAGATGTAAAGATCTTGTGGGACTTTAACATTCAAACTGACAAAGTCATTGAGCATCGTAGATCCGATATCGTTGTAATCAATTACAAAAACAAGCAGTGTCATATCATAGACGTTGCTATACCAGGAGATGCAAGAGTGAAGGATAAAGAGCTAGAGAAGATAGTTAAATATCAAGATTTAAAGAGAGAACTTGTAAAGTCATGGAATGTTAAGGTGTCAGTAATACCAATAGTAATAGGTGCACTAAGTGTTGTGACAAGCAGCTTAAAAAAATATATGAAGCAAGTAGATGTGAATGTAAAAATTGATCTACTACAAAAAGCTGCTTTGTTAGGAACAGCCAGAATTTTAAGGAAAGTTTTGGACATTAAAGACTGTTAGAGGACTATAAATAAGAAGAGTGACATAAATGTATACATGTAAGTTTTAAGTGAAGTCTGATGCTATAGGCAATAGCTTGACTAGTATATAACCAGGAAACTATGTAAATAGAAATTATCCTGTGATTCAATAATAATAATAATAATAATAATAATAATAATAATAATAATAATAATAATAATCATAATCATAATCATAATCATAATCATAATCATAATCATAATCATAATCATAATCATAATCATAATAATAATCATAATCATAATAATAATAATAATAATAATAATAATAAAGCATGTTGACGATGATATTGTCAAAGTTGATGATGAAAATGATAATGATTGTGATCATAGCTATTCGGATGATGATATACATTGATAATAATATACTGTTTATCCTCTCATAACTAGGCAATTGCTATCTTTTACTGGCAGTACAGGAAAATAGCGATTACTCTTCTTCCCTGCAAAAAGCCGGAAATCATTTTAAAAAGAGTATGGATATCTTCGAGTCCTTATTTGACGATTTGGAAGAAAACGACCAACACAAGATAGCAATCGTTGACACCTTCATCAAAGTCTACAGGAATTTATTAGTTGTATATGTTGGGACTGGACGGTCTGTAGAAGCCCTTCTGGTATCCGAACGTAGTCGAGCCCGTGCATTAGCTGATCTATTGACTTTGAAATACAACATGGTCAAATACACCACAACTTCCAAACGCGGTTCACTTGAAGTTGCCGATATTGAAACTATTTTGTCGGCTTCTAACTTTGTTGTTCTTTTTTACGCACTACAACAAGAAAACCTGGCTGTTCACATATGGGCTCTGGCACCTCAAAGTCCTTTCCACTACCATGAAAGTGAGATAAAAGGACTTGAATCTCCAACGCAACATCACTCGTTTGATGAAGATAACTCTGAAAGTAGTCATGACGAATCCTTCTCAACTCTTGTTGAAAAAAGTTACCAAATGTTGAAAGTCAGAGAAGGACTGACCTGCGAGGACAGGTCATTGGAAATACCTGAAGACGGAGAAAAGACATTGCAAGAAACTAAGCAGAGTGAAAAAGTCCGACATCCTGGTGCAAGATGTGCATACGATGAAGAAGACGACGAGAGGCCGTTGGAGCTGTTGTTTGAAGCGTTAATTGCTCCACTGCAACATCAACTCGACACTTGTGATGAGATCGTCATCATTCCTGATGGGGATTTTTTTATGGTGCCATTTCCAGCCCTTCAAGATCCTGAAACGGGACAATATCTTTCTGAAACCAAGCGACTTCGTCTGGCTCCATCGTTAACGACCTTAAAAGTTCTCCAGGAATCTTCAGGTGATCACCATTACAAGTCAGGCGCATTGATTGTTGGTAACCCCAAAGTTGGGAAAGTTAAGTTTAAAGGTCGCGAAAAGTGGTTTACAGATCTACCTGGTGCAGAGAATGAGGCTGAAGAGATCGCTAAATTACTTGGTGTGCAGCCATTGATTGGTGAAAAGGCAACTAAAGAAACTATACTTCAAAAGCTACAGGTTGGTGTGTCAGTGATCCACTTTGCCCAGCTGCCCATGGAGGTGCAAATGGCCAGATTATTCTTGCTCCATCGGCGTCGCCAACCAAAAGCATACCTGATGAAGATGACTACATTTTGACAGTCGAAGAGGCCCAACAAAGTGGTATTCGTGCTCAACTCGTTATACTGAGTTGCTGTAAAAGTGGGCGTGGTGAGATCAAGTCGGAGGGTGTGGTCGGCATGAGCAGGGCGTTTCTAGCTGCTGGAGCACGTGCAGTTGTGGCGTCGTTATGGGCCATTGATGATGAAGCTACCAAAGTCTTCATGCTAAAGTTTTATGGTCATCTCAAGAAGAAAGAATGCGTCAGTCTGAGCCTTCAGCAAACAATGAAAGAAATGAGAGAAACTAACAATTACAAAGAACCAAGATCTTGGGCCGCCTTCTTTCTTATTGGTGATGACGTCACTATCAATGTCTAATGTGCTCTTTGAAAGAAAAAACAACGCATAAATATGGTCCATGGTTGTGCGCCAACTCACGCGTCTTCGCTTGTTGCAACTTTATCATGCACGTCTTAAAGGAGAAAACATTTGAAAAACATATATTTGGAAAACAAATATTTAGTATTATTTTAGTTATGATTTATTATTAATTTGTGTTAGTATCAGTCACTAGAGTCATTTTCCGTTGTCCGTGAAAGTAAAATGACTAGTTTGAAGTAGTGCATAATAGTTGCGTATTAAATAGATACAAAGAGACTAGAAGAGTCAAGATTATGTGATCAAAACAAAAGAAACTGCGAAATGCGAAAATGTGACTTTTACAACCGTAAAACATTCCCTCAGTTTTTTGTGCATTTGCATTCTAAATTGTTCACTTTGTTAAGTCAAGGATTAATAGTACTACTAACTACCAACAGGTAATACCATAATATACAAATTAGGTAATACCTAATAGCAATTGTAGAGAGCTTCCTGTTTTTTTTTCCTTACAACATCAATATGTGCATGTAAATAGTTTTTGTGCATAAGTCATAAAAACTGTACATGATGACGTAGACGTATTTGTTCGTATTTGAAAGAAATACTATTTCTTACTGTTGAAGGTTACTTAAGAAAACACGAGAAGTATTAATCTGGGATTTAAATATTTTCGACTATAAGTCAACTATATTTTTCAAGCTTTTTGCTAAAGATTATGAAACGATACTTTTTGTGCATAACGAATTGTTGACTAATACCAAACCCAAACAATTTTTATTTAAAACAAATAAACTTAAAAAAAAATTCGATATCAAAAGGTATCCACGCGTTTTTTTAAGATTAATTTTTAGATTTCATTTTTGATGTCAATTCGCACGAAAATTCGTGAAAACGTGACTAACGTGAAGTTCTATTTTGGCTGCGTTTGCAAATGCCAAGGCACCTTTTTGCTTCAAATTTGCTTCAAACACAAGACAAAACGCTGAGAAAAATCAAGATTTTGAGCATCAAATTGACAAAAACATTATTTCAACTAGACACTAATAGAATGGTAACTATGTATTAAAAGGAAATTTTAAAACATTTCTTTGTAAAAAAAATCGTATTGGATTTACTAAAAAGTAGTCATGGCAAATCAGTTCAAAACAAAACAAAAAGTTCTTTTGAAATGGAATTAAAAGCCTTAAGAATAAGTTCCGCTACCAACACAAGATCGATTTGAGAAGACAAGGATTTTAAAACAAGGTATTTTATTATGAAAAACTTTATGTAAAACATCATTTTGTGCTGTAAAAAAAACTTTAACGACTTTGAAGTAAAAGCTACTAAAAAAAGCTCGCTTTCAGCTCGTGATTCAAAATCTTTCTCGTGTTCTCCCAACAATCCTGCGTGCTTCTAACAGAGAATAGAAACACGGAAAACATATTCTAATGCTTAATTATAACACATGCTAAAAACTCGATCCCAATACACAAACAGCAATCTTGGCAAAAGAAGGGCGACACAGCATTTGACGTTACAATGGGCAGCTACGATGGCGCTGAAACATGCGAGTTAGTAGGAAGCTAGCTTCCTTCTTTCACAACTTTTTTTAAATTGCAAATTTCAATTATGTATTGCAATGATGTGACACTCTACTAACTCTAAGCTCGGTCTACCTGTGAGCAGCCTCATTTATAGTTCGTGAAATGTGCAACAAAGCACTTTCGTTTTGACAGCAGAAAACAAATCAGCAGAACACAAATATGTAAATGATTATATATTAAAAGTAAACGCTTTAACAGTATGCTATATATTTGAATTTAAAAAGGTATAGTTAGGTATGAATATGTATTAATTACGATTGTAGAAATTATAGAAATATGAAATTTTTTATCAATAAAAACGATAACGAGAATTTTCTTATTAAAATTTTTTAAATTTTCTTATTAAATTCGTTTATTTATTCAAGTTTTGTTTATTGATTTGTTTATTGATTTGTTTGTTTGTTTGTTTACTTGTTTGTTTGTTTGTTTGTTTGTTTGTTTATTTTTTTATTTAAATAAACAACTGTACGCTTGGGCTTCCTGTGAGCGTTTACGTTTATGCCATAGCGCAAGGGAGCACGGCAGACTGTTGTTGTGGATTGCATATATTCGATCTTTTGAAAGTTTTAAATTACATCGTCAACGGCTTTTGGTAAATTAATGGGACTATCCGCTAAGAAGTGAAAAATGCGGGCGCGCCTGCCTCTGCGAGTGAGTTCCGAAGGGACGACACTCGTATATTGCTCGTCCCTGTGGGACTTGCTCGGCAATGATATTTGCGCCCGCACTTCTACTGGTCAGTGGATTGACGAAAATAAAGTAAAAGATCGATTATATTCAAACCACAAACAACAGTCTGCCGTGCTCCCTTGCATAGCGTGGTGATATATGCAACAAAGCACTTTCGTTTTCACTGCTGAAAACAAACCACCAGAACACTTTCTGCGGACGTTTTATTTGAAGTAAATCCATCAAAATAACAACGAAATGAAGTAGGATAATCCAAGGTGGCTACTGGGAGTTCTACCAACGGCTTGGAAGCGAGAAAAAAGACCAAGAACCATGATGTAACGGGCACACGGAAGTAAGACTTGTTTATGGGAACGTAAAATTAAGTTTTGCCTTGTTTTAATTAATAGTTCTATGTATTGCTGCAAATTATAGTGGTTGAAGACATTCCACATAAATTTGCTTAAAAAGCAGCGATAATGTTATGAATAAAAAATCAAAAGACATTCCTGGAATCGTCTTCTGACATTGAATACCATATACTATGGTCGGTTGTACGAAGGCTGAATAAAACTATCCACTGGATCAATCCTTATCTAGCGTCTTAAAAACTGATACAAATTTTTCACTGGATAATTCATATCTGAGAATACAGCTAGTCTACGAATGCTTTAAAATAGCTCAATACACATTAGCTAAATCGTTATCCAACGGATAAACAACTGGTGCACATTCGGTTACAGAAAAGCTTGAAAGCAATTCCTTTGAAGGCTTCTTCCTATACACTGAAACGATGACGTCCAATTCGTGTGTCTTTAAAATCCTAGGGGTGGGTCGCATGAAGACGCATTATGCATGAATTGCAGTCCTCTACATTGAATAAAGCCTTACCAAACGGATAAAACAACATTATACACTTTAGATACTATATATTTTCCTGTGGATATTGTATTTTTTTTTCTCCACTCTCAGTTGCAAGCAGAATAATTTTCTATCAATTCTTCCATGGAAAATTATTTCAAATTTGGATCGAGACGTCTTGAGACAATGGGTTCCCTCAATTTCGGTTTTCCTTATCCTTTTACTTATTGGGTTTGCTTCCTGTAAATGCTTAATTTGAATTAAAGTATGTTAATGCAGCTAAAATCTATCATAGTAATTATTGATGAAAATTGCTTGCAAATTTAGGATAATTTTTAGGAGAGCTAGACAAAATATATATTTTTGAATTTTGTCGAGATCCATGCTAAACGTTTTAATTGTAGGTGTTAGAGTGAAGACATTTAACCCGTGAAACAAAATTAAATAGTCAAGGTGTAATAGTCAAATAGACACAACAGAAAACAATGGAATTAGAGACTGCTAAGGTGTATTAGTCTAATATCTATTTCACGGGTAGTTTAGTGTCTTCACTCTAATTCGACCTTCATCAGTTGGAAGGAATTGGCTAAACGATGTTTCTTATGCAAGTCGACATTATTTAACATGCAATATTTAGTCTAACAAAATACTCCTTGACCTCGAGTCAGACATAACACTGACAGTTACTGACATGCTAAGTATATTACTGAAATGCGTTATACTATGAATGAAAACCCAACCAACAAAAATATGACATTTGTGGCTAATTAACTCTTTTTACGGATCTAGAAAACGCGTGACAATATTGTGCGACGGAAATTTCGCTTCCAATATCTCGAAAACAAAACAACAAAAACCAACTAAACTTTCCAGAATAAAATCTTTCAAAAACATCTACAAATTAAAATACTAGAGGACTAGCTGTCTGCGACTTATAGTTTAGATTTTAGCGTTTTGATGACGTCACGCGAAACTAAGGATTGAATTATGGAGGTTGCGAATACGATGGAGATATTTGTTTGGGGGGTTTGCATCATAAATCGACTAAATAAGTTCTATTTTGATTTTTTTTGCAGTTCCTCTTTCACGAAACCAACGAGCCAAACCGTTCAAAAACTATTTCAAAAGGCGCCACTATGGAATCATGGAAAGCCCAGCTTTTCAGCCGGTTTTGTGTAGCATGTGCAGTTTATCATTGTCTCACGTTAAATGATGAAGACATTATTTGTCTTTATGAAGAGTGTGTGGCAGTAGCTGTTTACCTAAATGATATCGTTACACAACGACTCGTTTATATGTTGCTTGGGCCCTTATATGAGAAAATCCATCAAATGCCTAAAGCAATTGAATATTATAAAAAGCAATTGCAGATTGCTTTGGAAGTAGGAATCCCAATGCTCGAAGTAGCTGCGTATGAAAATTTAGGAAATGCCTATCGTTCAATGGGGAAGTACGAAGAGTCAATCGAGTATCACGAAAAGTGTTTGAACATTGCCAAATTGATGAAATCCAAAAGTATAGAAGCGGTGTCTTACTGCAATATGGGGATATCCTACCAATCTTCAGGAAATCTCCAAAAGGCGGTTAAGTACCACGAAAAGTGCCTTGAAATTGCTATCCGGATTGGACGTAAACATTTAGGAGGATTTGCATGCGAGAATTTAGAAAATGCCTACAAACTGCTCGGAACCCCCACAAAGATGTTAGAATATTACAAAAAACATCTAGCTTTTGTCATTGCGATAGGTGACAGAGTGGCGGAAGGAACTGTGTGTGGGTGCATTGGACAGGCCTACAATGAATTAGGAGAATATCATAAAGCAATCGAATATCTTCAGAAGTGTCTTGATATCGCTATTAAGATGGGTGACAACACAATGAAAGGAAAGGCTTGTGGTAATTTAGGACCTGCTTTCCTGTCGCTGGCAAGATACCAGGAAGCAATAGAATACGAAGAGAAACACCTTGACATTGCAATTGAAATAGGTGACAAGGTGGAGGAAGGGGCCTCTTACGTGAGATTGGGTAGCATCTATCAGTCATTAGGTAATCACCAGCAAGCCATAGATTACCACAATAAAAGCCTTAGTCTTGCTGTTAAGGCTGGTGATAGAGCATTAGAAGGATTGAGCTACGGATACTTAGGAACTGATTTTCAGTTATTGGGAAACTACCGAAAGGCAAAGGAATACCAAGAAAGATATTTGAACATTGCTGTTGAGATGGGTGACAGAGAACGCGCAGGAATGGCTTACGGAGGGTTAGGAAATGCTTACCAATCATTAGGTCAATTCCAAAATGCCATTGAATGCCATACAAAGCGTCTCAATATAGCTATTGAATTTGGAGATAGGAGAGGAGAAGGAGTTGCTCTTGCAAATCTAGGCTCTGCTTATCACTCACTGGGAAAATATCCAGAGGCTTTAGAATACCATGACAAAGTCTTGCACATCGCTGTAGAGATTGGTGACAAAAAGATTGAGGGAGTGACCTTGGGAAACCTAGGAATTGTCTATAAATCTTTATGCAATTACTCCAGAGCCATTGAGCTTCACGAACAGCAACTTGCCATTGCAATAGAGATTGAAGACAAAAATAGTGAAGGAGCCGCTTACGGCAACCTTGGAAATGTCTATCACTTGCTTGGAAAATATAACAAAGCGATCCAGTGTCACGAAAAATCTCGATTAATCTACAAAGAAATTGGGGACATACATGGCAAAGGAGCAACCTGCGGGAACTTAGGTACTATTTATGAGTCATTAGGGCAATACCCTACGGCAATCGAGCATTTCGAAGAATGCCTAAGCACTGCTTTAGATACAGAAAGGAAACAACTTGAAGGGGAAGCTTGTGGAAACTTGGGTAGTGTTTACCACCGCTTAGGAAAGTACAACGAGGCAAAGAAATATTTCGATAAATGCCTTGAAATTGCTGTGATGATTGGGGACAGGAGGGGGGAAGGAGCAGCTTATGGAGAACTTGGACATGTTTATCTTTTATTGGGAAAGTACCAAAAGGCAAATGAGTCCCAGCAAAAGAGTCTCGATATTGCTTTGGAGATAGGTGACAAGCTTGCAGAAGGCAGAGCCTACAGTAACCTAGGATATGCATATCAAACGTTGGGAAATTATCTTCAGGCGAAAGAATATTACGAAAAACATCTCAATATTGCTCTGGAGATTGGAGACAGAAAGGCAGAAGGCTCAGCGTACGGAAACATCGGCAATGTCCACTTCTACTTGGGTGAAAACCAAACCACTATTGACTATCAAGAAAAGTCCCTTATCATTGCTGTCCAAATTGGTGATCGACAAGGTGAAATGAATGCTTACATGAACATGTGGAATGCCTATAGATCAATGGGAAAAAGTGACAAAGCTATTGAATATCAAGAAAAAGTTATGAGTATCGCCATGGAAATAGGTGACAGAAAGGCAGAAGGTTTAGCAAATGGAGAGATTGGAAACGTGTATCAGTCTCTAGGGAGATATCAAGAGGCTATAGAGTTTCATCAAAAGTATTTGAGTGTTGCTGTAAAGATAGAAGACAGAGATGGTCAAGGAAAGGCGCATTTTCATATCGGTAAGTCTTGTTATAGAAAGCACACAAATAAGTGCATATTGTGTATGGGCTTTTTAAGGGCTTTTTAAGGGGTTCACTCCGTATGCAAGGGGTGGCGAATGGTCCTTCCGAGATTTTCCGAGACGGCGAAATGGAGGTTTTACAATTTGAGATCGAGACTCTGTGAGATTTTCAAAATTCGAGACCGAGATTTTTTGCTTTACGTTTATCTTACTATCTAATCTAATTATGCTTAAATTATACATTTTTTCGGAAATGTAAACATAACGTAGAACATATTAGCCTTGAAAGTAATTCGAGACTCCGAGACTTAGCGTTTTTGAAGGTACCATTCGCCACCCCTTATGCAGGATCAAATTAAAACATGACAATTATTTTGAATAGCTAGTGTTTTGGACTAGCTTTTTAGACATGTTAAGAATCCATTGTTTTTTAACGTGAATACGAGACATGAGTTCAAATAATAACTAGTTTCCATATTTTGATTTGATTATTATTATATTATTATTATTATTATTATTATTATTATTATTATTATTATTATTATTATTATTATTATTATTATTATTATTATTATTATTATTATTATAACTAAGGTGATAATTATAACAATCATCATGATGATAAGTATTATTTCTGTATAAGGACTATGATAACAAAACAATAAAGAATGAAAAAAGAATAAAGAAGAAGAAGAATGATGAATTAGAATACAGATGATGACGATGATGATCGATAATATTGTCAAAGTTGATGATGAAAATATTAATGATGGTAATGATGGCTATTCTGATGATGATGACAATAATATCAATTGATGATAATAATATACTGTTTATCCTCTCATAATCTAGGCAATTGCTTTCTTTTACTGGCAGTACAGGAAAATAGCGATTACTCTTCTTGCCTGCAAGAAGCCGGAAATCATTTTAAAAAGAGTATGGATATCTTCGAGTCCTTATTTGACGATTGGAAAGAGAACGACCAACACAAGATAGCATTCGTCGACACGTTTATCAAGGTCTACAAGAATTTATTATTTGTATATGTCCTGACTGGACAGTCTGTAGAAGGCCTTCTGGTATCCGAACGTAGTCGAGCCCGTGCTTTAGCTGATCTATTGACTTTGAAATACAACATGGTCAAATACACCCCAACTTCCAAACGCGGTTCACTTGAAGTTGCCGATATTGGAACTATTTTGTCGGCTTCTAACTTTGTTGTTCTTTTTTACGCTCTACAAGAAAACCTGGCTGTTCACATATGGGCTCTAGCACCTCAAAGTTCTTTTCACTACCATAGAAGTGAGATCAAAGGACTTGAACCTCCAACGCAACATTCCTCCTTTGAACAAGATAACTCTGATAGTGGTCATGAAGAATCCCTCTCAACTCTTGTTGAAAAGAGTTACCAAATGTTGAAAGTCAGAGAAGGACTGACCTGCGAGGACAGGTCATTGGAAATACCTGAAGACGGAGAAAAGACATTGCAAGAAACTAAGCAGAGTGAAAAAGTCCGACATCCTGGTGCAAGATGTGCATACGATGAAGAAGACGACGAGAGGCCGTTGGAGCTGTTGTTTGAAGCGTTAATTGCTCCACTGCAACATCAACTCGACACTTGTGATGAGATCGTCATCATTCCTGATGGGGATCTTTTTATGGTGCCATTTCCAGCCCTTCAAGATCCCGAAACGGGGCAATATCTTTCTGAAACAAAGCGACTTCGTCTGGCTCCATCGTTAACGACCTTAAAAGTTCTCCAGGAATCTTCAGGTGATCACCATTACAAGTCAGGCGCATTGATTGTTGGTAACCCCAAAGTTGGGAAAGTTAAGTTTAAAGGTCGCGAAAAGTGGTTTACAGATCTACCTGGTGCAGAGCATGAGACTGAAGAGATCGCTAAATTACTTGGTGTGCAGCCATTGATTGGTGAAAAGGCAACTAAAGAAACTATACTTCAAAAGCTACAGGTTGGTGTGTCAGTGATCCACTTTGCTGCCCATGGAGGTGCAAATGGCCAGATTATTCTTGCTCCATCGGCGTCGCCAACCAAAAGCATACCTGATGAAGATGACTACATTTTGACAGTCGAAGAGGCCCAACAGAGTGGTATTCGTGCTCAACTCGTTATACTGAGTTGCTGTAAAAGTGGGCGTGGTGAGATCAAGTCGGAGGGTGTGGTCGGCATGAGCAGGGCGTTTCTAGCTGCTGGAGCACGTGCAGTTGTGGCGTCGTTATGGGCCATTGACGATGAAGCTACCAAAGTCTTCATGCTAAAGTTGTATGGTCATCTCAAGAAGAAAGAATGCGTCAGTCTGAGCCTTCAGCAAACAATGAAAGAAATGAGAGAAACTGACAATTACAAAGAACCAAGATCTTGGGCTGCCTTCTTTCTTATTGGTGATGACGTCACTATCAATGTCTGATGTGCTATTTAAGAAAAACAACGCATGAATATTATCCATGGTTGTGCGCCCACTCACGCGTCTTCGCTTTTTGGAACTTTATCATGCACCTCTTAAAGGAGAAAACATTTGAAAAACATTATATAATATTTAGTATTATTCAGTTTGTGTTAGTATCAGTCACCAAGGGTGTCCAAAGCCAGGTAGGGTTTGTTATGTCCTTAGTGGTTGTCTTCACGTACCCCAATGCAACTTAGTGAGTTAACGGTGTGTTATTAGTATAGCCAAGTCTCTAAGGATGGTCACTGCCAGGTAGGGTTTGTTATGTTCTTGGTGGTTGTCTTCACGTACCCCAATGCAACTTAGTGAGTGAACGGTGTGTTATTAGTATAGCCAAGTCACTAAGGGTGGTCACTGCCAGGTAGGGTTTGTTATGTCCTTGGTGGTTGTCTTCACGTACCCCAATGCAACTTAGTGAGTGAAGGGTGTGTTATTAGTATAACCAAGTCACTAAGGGTGGTCACTGCCAGGTAGGGTTTGTTATGTCCTTGGTGGTTGTCTTCACGTACCCCAATGCAACTTAGTGAGTGAAGGGTGTGTTATTAGTATAGTCAAGTCACTAAGGGTGGTCACTGCCAGGTAGGGTTTGTTATGTCCTTAGTGGTTGTCTTCACGTACCCCAATGCAACTTAGTGAGTGAAGGGTGTGTTATTAGTATAGTCAAGCCACTAAGGGTGGTCACTGCCAGGTAGGGTTTGTTATGTCCTTAGTGGTTGTCTTCACGTACCCCAATGCAACTTCAGTGAGTGAAGGGTGTGTTACTAGTATAGTCAAGCCACTAAGGGTGGTCACTGCCAGGTAGGGTTTGTTATGTCCTTAGTGGTTGTCTTCACGTACCCCAATGCAACTTCAGTGAGTGAAGGGTGTGTTACTAGTATAGCCAAGTCACTAAGGGTGGTCACGGTTAGTGTTATTACGTCGTCAATGGTTGACGTCCCTCAATGTATGTTAGTGAGAATAGTGTGTATTAGTTTGAGGCATTAACAAGTGAGGGTGGTCAAGGCCAGGGTTTGTTACCTTCTCAGTGGTTCTCATAACTCAATTACAGGTTAATTAGTGAGTGTAATATATGTCTTAGTATGAGCCAGGTTTGTCACAGCGACAGTTTGATACATCCTCAGCTAGTGTTTGCTATATCCTTCAATATAGGTTAGCCGGAATGAAGTGTGGTATAACTCAGTCACTAAGGATGGTCACGGCAAGTGTTTTCTTTGAGTCTACTGATACATAAAACATTGTCAGATATATCAAAAACAAGGCATAAACTTAAAGATTTTAACAAATAATAGTAATGTGAACAGTGTTAAATATTAGTAATAATAAAAACACAATTAACAAGATAAATAATATAGCATATCACCGAACTACTGACATTATTTCATTAAAACGATGAAAATTTATTTATTTACTTACTTATTTATTTATTTATTTACTTACTTACTTACTTACTTTCTTATTTATTTATTTATTTATTTACTTACTTACTTACTTACTCCATTTATTTATTCATTTATTTTTTCATTCATTTATTTATTCATTCATTCATTCATTTATTTGATTATTTATTTATTTATTTATTTATTTATTTATTTATTTATTTATTTATTTACTTATTTATTAACAACTCAGACAAACAAATCAAATTTTTCATCTCCTTGCGTGAAATTGTTCATCTCCTTGAGGCCGATTTTATTACTTTTACTGACAATTTTTATGAAAATAAGGTAAAAATTATCCATCTATTAATATGCGCTGTGTTGCGTTGCGTCACGCGGCCCTGTTATTTATTGAAGGGTGTAACAGTTCACCAACTCTACGCTTGGGCTTGCTGTGAGCTTCTTAGTTTATGCCATAGCGTGACGATATGTGCAACGAAGCACTTTCGTTTTCACTGCGGAAAACAAATCACCAGAACACTTTATGCGGCTGTTTTATTTGAAGTAAATCCATCACAATAACAACGAAATGAAGTAGGATAATCCAAGGTGACTACTGGGAGTTCTATCAACGGCTTGGAAGCGAAAACAAAAGACCAAGAACCATGATGTAACGGGCACACGGAAGTAAGACTTGTTTATGGGAACTTTAAGGTAAGTTTTGCCATTTTTAATCAATAGTTCTATATATTGCTGCAAATAATGGTGGTTGAAGACATTCCACATAAATTTCCTTAAATGGCAGAGATAATATTTTGAAACAAAATTCGAAAAACATTCCTGGAATCGTCTTCTGACATTGAATACCATATACTATGGTCGGTTGTACGAAGGCTGAATAAAACTATCCACTGGATCAATCCTTATCTAGCGTCTTAAAAACTGATACAAATTCTTCACTGGATAAATCATATCTGAGAATACAGCTAGTCTACGAATGCTTTAAAATAGCTCAATACACATTAGTTAAATTGTTATCCAACGGATAAACAACTGGTACACATCCGATTACAGAAAAGCTTAAAAGCAATTCCTTTTAAGACTTCTTCCTATACACTGCAATGATGTCCAATTCGTGTGTCTTTTAAATCCTAGAGGTGAATCGCATGAAGACGCATTATGCATGAATTACAGTCCTCTACACTGAATAAACCCTTACCAAACGGATACAAAAATTATACACTTTTAAATAGTATATATTTTCCTGTGGATAGTGAGGACATTTAACCCGTGAAACAAAATTATATAAATAGTCAAGGTGTAATAGACAAAAATAGACACAACATAAAACAATGGAATTAGAGACTGCTAAGGTGTATTAGTCTAATGTCTATTTCACGGGTAGTTTAGTGACTCTAATTCGACCTTCACCAGTTGGAAGGGATTTGCTAAGGGGTGGACCATTTAACTTTTGAGGGAGGGGGGGGGGGGGGGGGGGTGAATGATTTCGAAAAAAAAATTTCCTGCACGGGCCGAAGGGCCGAAAAAAAAATCCTGCAAGCCAAAATTTCCACTGAATGCCACTGAAATCTTTGCTTTTCTATAAAATAAATTGCGTGCACATGCCAGCGAGCTAAAAAAAAATTTCCTGCACGGACAAAATCATCCACCCCCCCCCCCCCCCCCCCTCAAAAGTCAAATGGTCCACCCCTAAACAATGTTTCTTATGTAAATCGACTTAAATTAACATGCAAGATTTAGTCTAAAAAAATACTCCTTGACCTCGAGTCAGACATAACACTGACAGTTACTGATATGCTAAGTACATTACTGAAATACAGTTCTTTATTGTTCAGCTTTAGCCTCGATTTTACGTACATTAATCAAAGCGGTACTGTTAAAAGAGGGTCTGAATGGGGTTAACTGTTAACTGATAAACGGCTTAAAAATTAACTGTTAACTGAGAATTCCGTGTCTTTTTAGCTGATAACTGATATCGACAAGATAACTGTTAGCTGATATTTCTTTGTTTTTAATTAATAAATTTGTCTTTTAGGGCATTTCACTTCAAAATTGCAGCATGTCAAGTAATAAAATGTAATATGTTGTCATTGTAGTATCTGTAATTTGTCTGCAGATGGCGAAAAACAGATTTTTTTTATGTGTATTTGAGGTAAAAAGTACTGTATTATTAACCGCATATGTTTTTGTTAATTATTAAACATAAGAATTCATAAATAATGCTTGGATTAACTGAGAACCGAAAAATTTCACTGAGAACTGAGAAAATTGCTAAAATTTAGCTGTTAACTGACAAAATTAATTATTTTAATGAGTCCAAACTTTCATAATATTGTTTATTGTCATCTTAGCGTTAAACGCAAGCTTTTATAGAAATATCCATCTATTAAAGATATTATTCTATCTATGTTTTTATGTCATACTTTTCGCCTTATAAAAAGTAGGGTAATACATTCAATTTGTCAAGTCGCTGACGTAATTTGCATAAAGCAATCTTCGTTTTCAATATTCCAAGTTCAAATCGAATAATGGAAACAAATTTCGAAAACTAAACAATAGTGAGTTCTACGTGTTCACGATTCAGGGTTTTTGACTGTAAGAATGTGAATAAAATTGTGAGTACGCTTCATTTTAGTCGTTGAATTTGCAAATTATTTATCTGCTTTTTTAATTATTTTATTTATAGCTAAAATAAATAGAACACAATAAGCAAAAAAAAAACACACACACACACACACACACACAGAGGAGAGGAACGGATTAGAGAGGAGCGAGAAACAGCAAAAATAAATAGGGAGAAAAAAGAGAGAAAAGAGAAAGAGAGGTAGAAAGAGATAATAATTTATTTATTTAATCATTTATTCTTTAGTTTAAAGTTCTAGTCTTACGAGTATGACACAATTTCTAAAAATTATACCTTTTAAAACTTCAGATGATGGTTATATCACTGTTCAAATTTTATTTTCATACGAGTCCGGGAAGTTGCTGTATTTAGCGTCTGAAGTTCGGCACTTTGCGTCCGCCATTAATCGATCGCGTTCTTCTGAGCCGGCCTGTCATTAAAGGAAGTGACGTCATATGCTTAACGCTCGAATGTTCATTGCTACTAAACCTCTGTTATTTATATTGTGCGATGGTTATAATTCATCAAATGTTTCATTGATTCTTGAATATTTTTACGTCCAAACTCTAAAACATGTCTCCTACAATATGTGTTGTTCAAGTTTGGTCGAATTTGTCTTACAATAGCGCCGAAATTTCAATTCATTTCAGTCAATAGACTAAATATGAACAAATCGGATTTGCCCGCACAAAAATAGAAAACTTTCGCAAAGGCATTATCTGCTTGATTCATTTCAAAAGAGACCAACTAACAAGGAATGTTTACATCGAGGGATGCAAAAGGCAATTCGTAACTGAAACGAGGGTGTCTAAAGAATGGAACTTACTAAAGAAACTCATCAGTAAAGAGCGCTAAACTATGCATCATTGTCATAAAAGCTTGCCCTACGTAAAGCAAAAGTGACAAGCATTTGTTGTATCTCGTATTTAGATTTATTGTTGTTTTTTTATCTTCATTATTTCATCAAAAACGCTACACTCCTTTTGATATAAAGAGCTCAGTTTTTTTACTTCCAAAATGTTATGAAACTGGATTTGTTTTGAGTCAGTATGTCAGCCTACGTAAGGTCAAAATGGAAATCATTCCAAATCAAATAACGTATGTTTTACTGATCTAAGAATATGTATTATAAGTTACAGAATTAACTAACTAAACAACCTATAAAACTATTCGCAGAAAAAAAATAAAGACGAAAACTTTGAGTTTGTTTATGAAATGAACGCTCTTGGATGCCAGTATAACTCGGTAAGCACATATTGCGAGTTGTCAGTGTGGCATTTTATCTCGACTGTTTTTAATACTGACTAGCTTCATGAACGTGCATGGAAAACTGATTTTAACGATTAACAAATTGAAAGAGCTTGCACTTGTGATTAAAAAGCTACATAATTTTTAGAATACTCTAGATAGATTACTTACTTTTGTATACGCTGGTTTGGGTAACGGGCGAACAACGGCATGCAAACTATATATGAAGTAACTTCGGTTACAACACAAAACGAACAAATCAAGACAACAATTCTAGCACAATAAACGTCTTTTAATGCTTATTCAATACACCAATCAGGCTATGCAGTGTCCTACATCTTTTCCCTACAATGATCGTTATACAGCGACTATACTCTTGATGTTCTACACAGAGAATATGGGAGGTTTTTTTGTGACGTATTTTGGTGGCGTGTACACAAGCTGGCCGATGTTTTATGAAACTATCGGCAAAGTGTAAAAAGTGCAGAATTATTTAGTCTTTTTCGTATTAAGTAAAATTTTGAACATCAAGATAGCAAGTTTTAGGTATTTTACTTTATTTTCCAAATAAATTTATTGATATCTCAATTATAAAACTGAGTTTACACAGTTTTTGAGTCTGTCACGAAGCCTACAAGTCCTTTTTGTCACGTTCGCCATATTGAAATTCAGTCGTACAAGACACATTCGTGTAAATTTAAAAACATTTACTTCACTTAACAAACAAAATTAACTTCTTGAATTTGACTTATGTATATTACCTAACTGCTTTGGATGACCGGTGAAAATCCGATGGCATTTTGTTATGATTTGTGAAGATTTTTTCTCCATTGGTAATTCATTTCACGAAGATGGTGTGTTGATATTTTTCTTTCTTTTTCCGTTAGTAGCATAAAATGTCCTCAAGTCCTATTCATGTGACAGATTGTGCTTTTGTTTTTCCACTGTTTCTGATTTTTGAGAATCACAACATCGTTTTAGGCAATTTTTTTCATCAAAACATGATAAAGTTGGCATCGATGCGAACAAGTGCAAGGCGGCCAGTTTGACGGCCAGACTCGAGCCTAGGCCAGTGTGTGACGTCAAAAAAAGATTCCATAAAACCTCCCATTTGCACTCGCAAAATAAACATAAAAGTTCATGATAAATTTTTAAATATACTGATAGACTTACTAAAGATATAACTTGTAATTGATTATGAATTGCAATTAATGATTTTATATTGATTTCATGGGTTCCCGTAGTTGTTTTTGTTTTTAGTTTCGACTCGAGCTGTTGATCTACAATATCCTTACGTTCTTCTTCGATAGCATAATCTTCTCTTGATTTTTTTTTACCATCGGCTCTAAATCACTTTCAGACTTCTATCAAGTAGTTGATGATGTTGTTCCATACTTTTTTTCGTCTTTTTTTGCGTGATAATGGTATAAAACTCGCATCAAAAGAGCACGCTACTTCATATAAATATTAGTAAGGAACTTCAACTTCAAAAGCGTATTCCTCTGTTTGTTCTTCTGTTGCTAGCGGCTCTATATCGTCATCAGACATTAGCTCAGTAGTCGATAATGTTGTTGAGAGGGTCTCTTTGTATTCTTCGCTTAGTAATGATGAAAAATTCTCATCATAGTCATCCAGAACAGACGCCATTTCATACAAGTATTACAGAGAAATGTATTTCGACATGAAGCGTCTTGAGCATATGACGTCACACATTTAAATGTACAACCGCTGTACAGTATCAAGATCGAGTAATGGCGGACAAAATTTTAGCGTTTTTGACAGCAATTTTTAGGTGCAAAAAAGTTTTTTTAATTTTTTTGTCACTATCCTTTTTAGGCATATATTTAAGGATAGCATACTAAAAAAGTGCGAATTTTGCACCTTGATTTTCGTAAGACTAGCACTTTAAAGGTGGCTTCCTATAGTATTCTTCAGACCATACCTTTCATTTTAATTTGGCTTATTTATAGTCTTAACTTACACCTATATACTTGTTTTTTGATGAAAGTTTGGATTGATGCCAATTTTAGCTTGATTAGCGTTACCTTGGCAACGATAAACAAATATGGCCCAAATTGTTTTTTGTCGAATAACTCTAAAACTCGACGAGACCTAGACAAGCGGTTAACAACATAATATACTCCATACAATTGCAAAACAATTTAAACTATTTTAAAGAAAATCAATCTGTTTGATTTGGACTAATTTGCAAATATATTCTAAAGCACCGATTTTTGCATGTTGAGAGAGGGCAGCGGCCTAAACAATACTCAGGAGAAACGAAATACCATCAAAATACTACATAAAAGACCTTTCCTTATACACTTCCCTCTGGCTAAATACTAAATCTTAATTCATTTCTGAAGCAGAGATATAATTTTTTTCCTTGCGTGAATATTAAATAAAATATCAAAATAATCACTCATCGAAAAAACATTTAAACAACATTTCGTCAAATCGCTGCTTCGATCGAGATCCTAATTTTTCTGTCAACTTTGACGGCCTCGTATAACAAAATTAATTTTTTTAATGACTCCAAAACTTCTTTATGTTGTTTATTGTCATCTTACGTTTAAAGTCAAGAATTTACAAAAATATCTAGTTAATTTAAGATATTGTTCTATTTATTTTTCTATGTAAAAACGTTTTGCCTTGTTAAAAGTAGGGCAAAAACAAAAACATATTTTACTATGTGCTAATCACAATTTTTCCAGAATGTTAAGGTATTAAATATATAACCGTGAAAAAATCAGTTTGGGTAAATGTTATTAAGCGAAGTTATTGAGCTGGGAACTCAATCGGAAAAAATGGGTCAACCCACCGCTAATTGCAACAGAAGGTTTTTTAACGTTTTTCCCATCCGAAAACCTTCCTCTACAACATATCAAAAATCATATGAAATCATAATTGGGGAAGTAGCCAAAAAATAGCATTTGTAAAAGCTATCTGTAGCCGCTCTTAGCTGTGCATGACTAAGTAAAATGTATAGAGTGCTTACACTATGACCATGAAATAAAATCTAAATAGTTACTAACTAATAGTTTTTATTTAGTGACTATTAGTCACTATCACTCAACTGGAACAGCTTTAGTAACAATACACAATGAATAAAGTATTAACTTTCTATGGTTTTGAGTATTTGAGTTCCCTTGTGTATTGTGGTCTATTGTTACTAAAGCTGTTCCAGTTGAGTGATAGTGACTAATAGTCACTAAATAAAAACTATTAGTTAGTAACTATTTAGATTCTATTTCATGGACATAGTGTAAGCACTCTAAAATAGAGTGTTCAACACTACTAAAAGTAGATGATTCTTTTAGTCTAGTGAAAACTTTCATGGTATTCTATCAATCATCACAATTAAAAAATCATACTTTAGATATCTATTTCATATATTAAAATTAAAATTTGTTGAGGATCGAAAATTGTTTCAGAATCATATCAATCACACCGGAGTACTAGAATTAAGTAATTCATATTTCATGCATGTGTGGAGGGGACAGAAACAGGGATTAAAATATCCTTCCTCCCAAATCTTATACCGTTTTTCTCCCTCCTCCCTAATTTTTTCGACCATTTCTCCCTCCTTCCTGATTTTCTTTGTTTCTCATAAATATAAGCTATTGAGGCTATTCATTACAGTGCAAATGGTACAAATTTGAACCATTTAATAGTTTGTATTTCAGAGATAAGCTGAAATTGAAACGGCAATATTTTCAAAACTAATTAAAATGTAAACATTGCTTGGGTTTTACTGATTTTATTTGATCGCATTTTGCTGTTAAAAAGAAGGAAAATGTGATTATTTATGCAAATTACGTCCGCGACTTGACAAATTGAATGTGTTATCCGACAGTACACTTGTGCATGATTTTGTGAAATTCGCAGTTCAATAACTTCTTTCAATTACATTTACCCAAGCTGAATTTTTCACACCTAAATATTTAATACCATAACATTCAGAACTTAGATTATTATTTAAAAATTTTGTGCTGCACATAGTAATTTTTTGTTTTGTTTTTACCCTACTTTTTATAAGGCGAAAAGTATGACATAAAATAATAAATATAACAATATCTTTAAGTAGCTGGATATTTCTATAAAAGCTTGAGTTTAAAGTTAAGATGACAATAAACAATATTATGAAAGTTTAAAGTCATTAAAGTCATTAATTTTGCCATACGGGGCCGTCAAAGTTGACATAAAAATTAGCGTCTCGGAGCAGCGACTTGACGAAATTTCGTTTTTTGCGTTTTTCTCGTAAAATATGCAATATTTTTCTTAACTAAAGGCATCATGATTTGTTTCATGTTGACTAGGGCTACCTATGGTTAAAATACGAGCAAAATCGATTTTTGTGGCTAGCTAGCTCGAAGAGGCTAGTAGCCATGCACTATGTCATCGGACATGAGTGAGTGAGTGTAAGTTAGCTTCCAACCAATCAGAATCGAGTTTGACCCTCCCCTCCCCCCTTTCCTCTCCCTTCCGCTACGCAGGCTAAAAATCCAAGATGGCGGACACATGGCAGAAAGCACAGAAAAAAACTACTCAAAAACTATCAAAAAATGCTTATTATGAATAACAAAAGCTTTATCATTGAAGAATGGGACTAAGAGTTTGGTATGTGTGGAGTTTCAAGCTAGCAAATTACCATTTTGAGAAGATTTTGCATCGATGATTGTGTCGCCTTTACACGATTACGACATGATCCGAACGGACCGACTAGCGACTAGCCAATTGAAACTTGAAACAATTCAATTTTTTTTAGAAATATTCGTGTACTTATGATTTGTAAGGATAGTATTCATTCTGACGCTTGTGATTATAATATGTAAATACAATTTTTTTGTTTTGTTTACAAACATACTGCTATAAGTAATAATCTAAACAATTGTCAGAAACATCTTTTAATATATCTCAGAAGTCATTACAGAAATCTGCCAAAAATGACATTAACAAGAACAGTAATAAGGCAATAGAAAAACTTATTGTTATAAAGAAATTATTTGAACATTTGTGAACTTATTGTTATAAAGAAATTATTTGAACATTTGTGAACAAATAATTTCTTTATAACAATAAGTTTTTCTATTGCCTTATTACTGTTCTTGTTAATGTCATTTTTGGCAGATTTCTGTAATGACTTCTGAGATATATTAAAAGATGTTTCTGACAATTGTTTAGATTATTACTTATAGCAGTATGTTTGTAAACAAAACAAAAAAATTGTATTTACATATTATAATCACAAGCGTCAGAATGAATACTATCCTTACAAATCATAAGAACACGAATATTTCTAAAAAAATTGGTATAGTACATAAACTGTGATTGGTCAAAACCATGTGTGAAGAGAGTATCCAAACAGGCTTTACAATTTTCTACAACTACAAACTCAAATTTGATTTTGCCAAATGGGTTACTTTGGAAAACTATTCTGATAACACTTTTTGTGGCAAGCTTGCTCAAAGAGCCAAGCTATCCACTATGTCATGGTGCGTCTTAAAGGTAACAGTGTCTAACATAGAGTAGCTTTATGCATACATGTAGCTAGCCACATGCAGTCATAGACTGCCTTTAATTTGAGTGTTGCCGCGCTTGCATGGTATTTACAGAAATCTTCTCTTAAACTGTAACCTAGATGATAGGCTGTTAGGCCCGAAAGCTTGGAAAATAAAAACATTTTGGTTGAAGAAACGTTATACTATGAATGAAAAATCAACCAACAAAAAGGTGACATTTGTGGCTAATTTTTACGGATCTAGAAAACGCGTGACAATATTGCGTGACGGAAATTTCGCTTCCAATATCTCGAGAACGAAACAACAAAAACCAACTAAACTTTCCGGAATAAAATCTTTCAAAAACATTTACAAAATACTAGAGGACTAGCTGTCTGCGACTTTTAGTTTAGATTTTAGCGTTTTGATGACGTCACGCGAAAATTAAGGATTGAATTATTGAGGTTACGAATACGATGGAGATGTTTGTTTCGAGGGTTTGGCATCATAAATCGACTTACAAGTTCTATTTTGATTTTTTTTTTGCAGTTCCTCTTTCACGAAACCAACGAGCCAAACCGTTCAAAAACTATTTCAAAAGGTGCCACTATGGAATTATGGAAAGCCCAGCTTTTCAGCCGGTTTTGTGTAGCATGTGCAGTTTATGATTGCCTCACGTTAAATGATGAAGACATTATTTGTCTTTATGAAGAGTGTGTGGCAGTAGCTGTGTACCTAAATGATATCGTTACACAACGAGTCGTTTATATGTTGCTTGGGCCCTTATATGAGAAAATCCATCAAATGCCTAAAGCAACTGAGTATTATAAAAAGAAATTGCAGATTGCTTTAGAAGTAGGTGACAGAAAGATGGAAGGAGAAACGTATGAAAATTTAGGAAATGCCTATGGCTCAATGAGGAGGTACGAAGAGGCAATCGAATATCACGAAAAGTGTTTGAACATTGCCAAATTGATAAAACCCGGAAGAATAGAAGCGTTGTCTTACATCAATTTAGGTGATGACTACCAGTATTCAGGAAATTTCCATAAAGCGGTTGAATACCTCGAAAAGTGTCTTGATATTGCTATCCAGATTGAAGATAAACAATTAGAAGGAGTTACATACGGAAGATTAGGAAATACCTATCTGATGCTAGGAAAACCGACACAGGCATTGGATTACAGTAAGAAACACTTGTCCATTGTTATTGCGTTAGGTGACAGACTTGGTGAAGGAGTTGCGTGTAAAGAACTTGGTCGTGCCTACAATGTTTTAGGAGAATATCATAAAGCAATCGAATATCTTCAGAAGTGTCTTGATATCGCAACTGAAATGGGTGACAAAACAATGAAAGGAAAGGCTTGTGGTCATTTAGGACATGCTTTCCTGTCGCTGGCAAGATACCAGCAAGCAATCGAATACGAAGAGAAACACCTTGACATTGCAATTGAAATAGGTGACAAGGTGGAGGAAGGAGCCTCTTACTTGAGCTTGGGTAACATCTATCAGTCATTAGGTAAACCCAAGCAAGCCATAGATTATCACAATAAAAGCCTTAGTCTTGCTGTTAAGGCTAATGATAGAGCATTTGAAGGATTGAGCTACGGAAATTTAGGAACTGATTTTCAGTTATTGGGAAACTACCAAAAGGCAAAGGAATACCAAGAAAGATGTTTGAGCATTGCTGTTGAGATGGGTGACAGAAAACGCGCAGGAATGGCTTACGGAGGGTTAGGAAATGCTTACCAATCACTGGGTCAATTCCAAAATGCCATTGAATACCATACAAAGCGTCTCAATATAGCTATTGAGATAGGAGATAGGAGAGGAGAAGGAGTTGCTCTTGCAAATCTAGGCTTTGCTTATGACTCACTAGGAAAATATCCCGAGGCTTTAGAATACCATGGAAAAGTCTTGCACATCGCTGTAGAGATTGGTGACAAAAAGATTGAGGGAGCGACATTGGGAAACCTAGGAATTGTCTATAAGTCTTTAGGCAATTACTCTAAAGCTATTGAGCTTCACGAACAGCAACTTGCCATTGCAATAGAGATTGGAAACAGAAATAGTGAAGCTGCCGGTTACACCAACCTTGGAAATGCCATTCACTTCTTTGGAAAAAACAAAGAAGCGATCCAGTTTCACGAAAAATCTCGATTAATCTACAAAGAGATTGGAGACATTTATGGCGAAGGAGCAACCTGCGGGAACTTAGGTACTATTTATATGTCATTAGGGCAATACCCTACGGCAATGGAACATTTCAAAGAATGCCTAAGTACTGCTTTGTATACAGAAAGTAAACAACTTGAAGGGGAAACTTGTGGAAACTTGGGTATTGTTTACCAGTGCTTAGGAAAGTACCATGAAGCAAAGAAATATTTCGATAAATGTCTTGAAATTGCTGTGATGATAGGGGACAGGAGGGTGGAAGGGGCAACTTATGGACAACTTGGACATGTTTATAATTTGATGGGAAAGTACCAAAAGGCAACTGAGTACCAGCAAAAGAGTTGCGATATTGCATTGGAGATAGGTGACAAGCTTAGAGAACGTAACTCCTACCATAACCTAGGATGTGTATATCAAACATTAGGAAAACATCTTCAGGCGAAAGATTATTTCGAAAAATATCTCAAAATTGCTCTGGAGATTGGAGACAAAACGGAAGTAGCCACAGCGTACGGAAACATTGGCAATGTCCATCTAATCTTGGGTGAATACAAAACAGCTATTGACTACCAAGAAAAGTGCCTTACCATTGCTGTCCAAATTGGTGATCGACAGGGTGAAAGCGTTGCTTACGGGAACATGGGGAATGCCTACAGATCAATGGGAAAAAGTGACAAAGCTATTGAATATCAAGCAAAACGCCTGAGTATCGCCATGGAAATAGGTGACAGACAGGCAGAAGGTGCGGCAAATGGAAGTATTGGATACGCGTATCATTCTCTAGGGAGATATCAAGAGGCTATAGAGTTTCATCAAAAGTATTTGAGTGTTGCTTCAGAGATAGAAGACAGAGATGGTCAAGGACAGGCGCATTTTTATATGGGTAAGTCTTATGGAAAATGCACAAATAACTGCATATTGGTTTGGGCTTTTTTAAAGGTGTTCCCTTTGTATGCAGGATCAAAACATGGCAAATATTTTGCATAGCTAGTGTTTTGGACTGGCTACCCTCTTTGCAATGTTAAGAGCCGTTCCACGTAAGCTTCGAGTATTTTCACTAATGGTCAGATACAACCCCACCTGTAACTTTTCCTGGTGAAAGGCAGTCATGAGCAAGTAATCATATGGGCATTATTAGGTCATTTCATTTTAAAGCGGTCACGTGACATCCGTTCAAAGTTTGACCTATTTTCGGCCTAATTTTGCTGTCTGAAATTTCGAAAATGTGTCAAGTTTGTAGATCCCGTGCGGCTTTTCTACTGCATATTTTGTAGTCAAATTTATACGGTGAATAGAACATTGTTATAGCTTTGGAATAATATGTTTTATTTTGATATAGCTTATTGTTTTAATTTTTTATGGATATTTGAAGGAAGAGCATTTTCGGGTGGTCATGAAAACTGTAATTTTGGTACTTTTCATAATTAATTTTTTCATACAAGAGTTCTGATTTCCTATTAACGATTTATGTCAAAATGAAGAGGAATAATAGGACTTTAACTCCAATGAAAAACATTTCTGGGCTCTTTGAGTTTTGGCTAAAAAATATCATCGTAAATTTCAAGAAATGTCAAAATCAATATAATTATATACATCAACATTAGATTGGTTTTAAACTATAAAACATACATTTTACTGGTTCAGATGTAATATTAGAATGCAATAAAACGCAAATGTATCAATGAAAAGGAACTTTTTTAGAAAATTTGAATGTAAACAATATTTTAACATTTATGCAAATTTGCATTTCACAGCGAAGTCACTCGCTTACTCACCTCTACTCCCACGGGATATGGTAGATTGTCGAAAAGCTTAGATTTTGCCAATTAATTTCTTTTTTTATTACAATTCAATTTCAATTTAATAAACATGGAAAACTAGCCTTTGAAATCTTTAATATTAAGGAACAATTACTATGAACTGGTGGTTAATGTAAGCAGTGACAGTCTAACTGATTATTCGCCTTAAATCACTGGAATCACATATCAACGACTATTTTTAATTGAAGTTTTATAAGTAATTTAAATGTTTGCTTGTGATTGTGCATAGTCTACGAACATTTCTAGAATTAAAAAACTTCAGGATTTGCATAACTGATACCGATCTCTGATTTGATATAAATGACACTTGCAAACTCTCTGAAATCTGAAAATTTTTTCGTCTACCTCTCCATTCAATTCCTAATTAATTTCTGTGGCGTGTGCACAGGCCGAAAATAGGTCAAACTTGATCGGATGTCACGTGACCGCTTTAAAATGAAACGACCTAATAATGCCCATATGATTACTTGCTCATGACTACCTTTCACCAGGCAAAGTTTCAGGTGGGGTTGTATCTGACCATTTCTGAAAATACTCGAAGCTTACGTGGAACGGCTCTTAACATTGCAAAGAGGGTAGCCAGTCCAAAATACTAGCTATTCAAAATATTTGCCATGTTAAGCTTACGTGGAACGGCTCTTAAGAATCCATTGTTTTTTAACGTGTATACGAGACTCATCAAGTCAAAAATTAACGTATAATTTTGATTTAATAGCGCAGCGCAGTAATGCTAAAAATAGCTCCAAGACTCGGACAAACATTGTGTTCAGTTTTACAGTGTTTTGCAATATATGAACCGATCTTATCATTTCCTGCTGAAATTAGAATAACAACGTGATTAAACAAAGATTTGCTTCAATCGGCATAATAGTACGCTGAAAGTTAAATAAAAGTTTGTTTGTCCGAGTTAGGCCTTTGTCTCCAATTTTGTGACGTCATTAATGCGCTGCGTTATTGGTCATAACTTTTGATTCTCAACTATTTAACACGAATGCCAACGAGATTATCATACTCCTGGAAGATTTCTTTTCTAGAACTTCTGCAGTGTTTGTGCGTTGCTATAATTATTGTAATTACGAAGATAATATTATTGTTGTATAATGACTCTGAAAACAAATATAAATAATAAAGATAATGACGTTGATGATTGATAATATTCACAAAGATGATGATGAAAATAATATTGATGGTGATCATGGCTATTCTGATGAAGATGATAATATAAATTGATGATAATAATATACTGTTTATCCTCTCATAATCTAGGCAATTGCCATCTTATACTGGCAAGAAAGGAAAATAGCGATTCTTGCCTCCAAGAAGCCGGAAATCATTTTAAAAAGAGTATGGATATCTTCGAGTCCTTATTTGACGATTTGGAAGAAAACGACCAACACAAGATAGCAATCATCGACTTGTTCATCAAAGTCTACAGGCATTTATTAATTGTATATGTCCTGACTGGACAGTCTGTAGAAGCCCTTCTGGTATCCGAACGTAGTCGAGCCCGTGCTTTAGCTGATCTATTGACTTTGAAATACAACATGGTCAAATACACCGCAACTTCCAAACGCGGTTCACTTGAATTTGCCGATATTGAAACGATTTTGTCGGCTTCTAACTTTGTTGTTCTTTTTTACGCTCTACAACAAGAAAACCTGGCTGTTCACATATGGGCTCTAGCAGCTCAAAGTCCTTTCCACTACCATAGAAGTGAGATCAAAGGACTTGAACCTCCAACGCAACATTCCTCCTTTGAACAAGATAACTCTGAAAGTAATCATGAGGAATCCTTCTCAACTCTTGTTGAAAAGAGTTACCAAATGTTGAAAGTCAGAGAAGGACTGACCTGCGAGGACAGGTCATTGGAAATACCTGAAGACGGAGAAGAGACGTTGCAAGAAACTAAGCAGAGTGAAAAAGTCCGCCATCCTGGTGCAAGATGTGCATACGATGAAGAAGACGACGAGAGGCCGTTGGAGCTGTTGTTTGAAGCGTTAATTGCTCCACTGCAACATCAACTCGACACTTGTGATGAGATCGTCATCATTCCTGATGGGGATCTTTTTATGTTGCCATTTCCAGCCCTTCAAGATCCCGAAACGGGACAATATCTTTCTGAAACAAAGCGACTTCGTCTGGCTCCATCGTTAACGACCTTAAAAGTTCTCCAGGAATCCCCCGATGATCACTATTACAAGTCAGGCGCATTGATTGTTGGTAACCCCAAAGTTGGGAAAGTTAAGTTTAAAGGCCGCGAAAAGTGGTTTACAGATCTACCTGGTGCAGCGAATGAGGCTGAAGAAATCGCTAAATTACTTGGTGTGCAGCCATTGATTGGTGAAAAGGCAACTAAAGAAACTATACTTCAAAACCTACAGGTTGGTGTGTCAGTGATCCACTTTGCTGCTCATGGAGGTGCAAATGGCCAGATTATTCTTGCTCCATCGGCGTCGTCAAGCAAAAGCATACCCGATGAAGATGACTACATTTTGACAGTTGAAGAGGCCCAACAAAGTGGTATTCGAGCTCAACTCGTTATACTGAGTTGCTGTAAAAGTGGGCGTGGTGAGATCAAGTCGGAGGGTGTGGTCGGCATGAGCAGGGCGTTTCTAGCTGCTGGAGCACGTGCAGTTGTGGCGTCGTTATGGGCCATTGATGATGAAGCTACCAAAGTCTTCATGCTCAAGTTTTATGATCATCTCAAGAAGAAAGAATGCGTCAGTCTGAGCCTTCAGCAAACAATGAAAGAAATGAGAGAAACTGACAAATACAAAGAGCCAAGGTCTTGGGCTGCCTTCTTTCTAATTGGTGATGACGTGACTATCAATGTCTAATGTGCTCTTTGAAAGAAAAAACCACGCATAAATATGGTCCATGGCGTCTTCGCTTGTTGAAACTTTATGATGCACGTCTTAAAGGAGAAAACATTTGAAAAACATTATATAATATTTAGTATTATTCAGTTTGGGTTAGTATCAGTCACTAGAGTGATTTTCCGTTGTCCGTAAAAGTGAAAAATGACTATCTAGGATGAAGTAGTGCGTAATAGTTGCGTAATAGATACAAAGAGACTAGAAGAGTCAAGATTATGTGATTAAAACAAAAGAAACTGCAGTGACTTTTACAACCGTAAAACAATTACCTCATTGAAGTACTGTTTTAATAGTACTACTAACTACCAACAGGTAATACCATAAAATATGCGTACTATTTTTTCACGGACGACGGAAATCACTCTAAGGGTGGTCACAGCCAGCTAGGGTTTGTTACGTCCTTAGTGGTTGTCTTCACGTCCCCCTATGCAACTTAATGATTGAAGTGTTTGTTTGTATAACCTAGTCATTGAGAGCAGTCACACCCAGTGTTATTACGTCGTCAATGATTGACGTCCCTCAATGTATGTTAGTGAGAATAGTGTGTATTAGTTTGAGGCATTAACAAGTGAGTGTGGTCAAGGCCAGGGTTTGTTATCTTCTTAGTGGTTCTCCTTACTCAATTACAGGTTAATATATGTGTTAGTATGAGCCAGCCACGGAGGGATGTCACAGCCAGGGTTGGTTACTAGTATTTGCTACATCTCCCAATGTAGGTTACTGAGTGAGTGAAGTGTGTGTTAGTATAACCCAGTCACTAAGATTGGTCACGGCCAAGGTTTGTAACGTTCTCAGTTGTTCTCCTCACAATCTCAATTGTATGTTAATGAGTGTAGTGTATGTGTACTCATATGAGGCACTAACCGAGAATGGACAAGGCCAGGGTTTGTGACACCCTAAAAGATTTTCTTAAGTATGCCTAATAAGGTTAGTGCTTGTTGTTTGTTTTGAATTAGTACATTTGAATTAATACTGTTAAATTATGGAACTCACTTCCTTTGTCTGTGAGAATATTACCTAGCATTAACTCCTTCAAAGCAGCTTAGTTAGACTTTATAAGGAAGCACTTCTTGAAACATTTGATGAAGATAAAGTTTATACTTGGAAGTCCTTGTGTACGAAGTGATCTAATTTGTCTTTATCAGTGTTGTTTTAAACGTTTTTATCTATCTATATATATATATTTAGCCTATTTTGTTTAGATTCTTACCACTTTTTACTTATTATTATGATTATTATTTTCATGGGATTTCATCTTGTTGGAGATTGCTGTGTAGTGACTTTCCTCGCTGAGATTTATTATTATTACTATAATTATAGTTGTTTCTTAGTTTTCTTATAATTTATTGTTATTTAGTTATTCAGTGGACGTTTAATAAATGATAAACTTAAATAATAGAATGTACTAAATATCAAGGTATAAACATATTTGAACATATATATATATGTGTGTGAATAGTTATGTGAACAGTGTTAGATATTTGTGATAATCAAAACACGATCACTAGCTAAAAAGATAAAAAGTATATCAACGAACTACAGTGAAGACATTAGACCCATGAAACAAAATTAAATAGTCAAGGTTTAATAGTCAAATAGTCACAAAAGAAAACAATGGAATTCTAGACTGCTAAGGTGTATTAGCCTTATATCTATTTCACGGCTTAAATGACTTCACTCTACTGACATTATTTCATATTAAAAATATATCGAAATATATGTTACAAAATGGCCAATAGGAACTGGGTCCAATTTTGAAATTATACAATGTAAATATGTTAGGGTTACAGTACACACATTAAATGTACAATGCTTTATATAGTGTTGACTCGATGATATATACGTAGCCACAATTCCTTTCAGCGTTTAACTACAGTTATCAGGATTTAAAAAAAGTTAGTTAAGGAAGTCAAGTTTAATATATGAATTTAAATTGAAAATTTAAATTATGTATTGCAATGATGTGACACTCTACTAACTCTAAGCTCGAGCTACCTGTGAGCAGCCTCATTTATAGTTAGTGAAATGTGCAACAAAGCACTTTCGTTTTGACAGCAGAAAACAAATCAGCAGAACACATATATGTAGATGGTTATAAATCAAAAGTAAACGCTTCAACAGCATGCTATATATTTGAATTTTAAAAGGTATAGTTAGGTATGAATATGTATTAATTAAGATTGTACAAATTATAGAAATATGAAATTTCTTATGAATAAAAACGATAAGGAGAATTTTCTTATTAATTTTTTTTTATTCGTTTATTTATTCAAGTTTTGCTTATTTGTATGTATGTTTGTATGTTTATTTATTTATTTATTTATTTATTTATTTATTTATTTATTTATTTATTTATTTATTTATTTATTTGTTTGTTTGTTTGTTTGTTTGTTTGTTTGTTTGTTTGTTTGTTTGTTTGTTTGTTTATTTATTTATTTATTTATTTATTTATTTATTTATTTATTTATTTATTTATTTATTTATTTATTTATTTATTTATTTATTTATTTATTTATTTATTTATTTATTTATTTATTTATTTATTTATTTATTTATTTATTTATTTATTTATTTATTTATTTATTTATTTATTTATTTATTTATTTATTTATTTATTTATTTATTTATTTATTTATTTATTTATTTATTTATTTAAACAACTGTACGTTTGGGCTTCCTGTGAGCGTTTACATTTATGCCATAGCGCAAGGGTGCACGGCAGACTGTTGTGGTTTTTTATATATTCGATCTTTTGAAAGTTTTAAATTACATCGTCAACGGCTTTTGGTAAATTAATGGGACTATCAGCTAAGAAGTGAAAAATGCGGGCGCGCCTGCCTCTGCGAGTGAGTTCCGAAGGGACGACACTCGTATATTGCTCGTCCCTGTGGGACTTGCTCGGCAATGATATTTGCGCCCGCACTTCTACTGGTCAGTCGATTGACGAAAATAAAGTAAAAGATCGATTATATTCAAACCACAAACAACAGTCTGCCGTGCTCCCTTGCATAGCGTGGCGATATATGCAACAAAACACTTTCGTTTTCACTGCGGAAAACAAACCACCAGAACACTTTCTGCGGACGTTTTATTTGAAGTAAATCCATCAAAATAACAACGAAATGAAGTAGGATAATCCAAGGTGGCTACTGGGAGTTCTACCAACGGCTTGGAAGCGAGAAAAAAGACCAAGAACCATGATGTAACGGGCACACGGAAGTAAGACTTGTTTATGGGAACGTAAAATTAAGTTTTGCCTTGTTTTAATTAATAGTTCTATGTATTGCTGCAAATTATAGTGGTTGAAGACATTCCACATAAATTTGCTTAAAAAGCAGCGATAATGTTATGAATAAAAAATCAAAAGACATTCCTGGAATCGTCTTCTGACATTGAATACCATATACTATGGTCGGTTGTACGAAGGCTGAATAAAACTATCCACTGGATCAATCCTTATCTAGCGTCTTAAAAACTGATACAAATTTTTCACTGGATAATTCATATCTGAGAATACAGCTAGTCTACGAATGCTTTAAAATAGCTCAATACACATTAGCTAAATCGTTATCCAACGGATAAACAACTGGTGCACATTCGGTTACAGAAAAGCTTGAAAGCAATTCCTTTGAAGGCTTCTTCCTATACACTGAAACGATGACGTCCAATTCGTGTGTCTTTAAAATCCTAGGGGTGGGTCGCATGAAGACGCATTATGCATGAATTGCAGTCCTCTACATTGAATAAAGCCTTACCAAACGGATAAAACAACATTATACACTTTAGATACTATATATTTTCCTGTGGATATTGTATTTTTTTCTCCACTCTCAGTTGCAAGCAGAATAATTTTCTATCAATTCTTCCATGGAAAATTATTTCAAATTTGGATCGAGACGTCTTGAGACAATGGGTTCCCTCAATTTCGGTTTTCCTTATCCTTTTACTTATTGGGTTTGCTTCCTGTAAATGCTTAATTTGAATTAAAGTATGTTAATGCAGCTAAAATCTATCATAGTAATTATTGATGAAAATTGCTTGCAAATTTAGGATAATTTTTAGGAGAGCTAGACAAAATATATATTTTTGAATTTTGTCGAGATCCATGCTAAACGTTTTAATTGTAGGTGTTAGAGTGAAGACATTTAACCCGTGAAACAAAATTAAATAGTCAAGGTGTAATAGTCAAATAGACACAACAGAAAACAATGGAATTAGAGACTGCTAAGGTGTATTAGTCTAATATCTATTTCACGGGTAGTTTAGTGTCTTCACTCTAATTCGACCTTCATCAGTTGGAAGGAATTGGCTAAACGATGTTTCTTATGCAAGTCGACATTATTTAACATGCAATATTTAGTCTACCAAAATACTCCTTGACCTCGAGTCAGACATAACACTGACAGTTACTGACATGCTAAGTATATTACTGAAATGCGTTATACTATGAATGAAAACCCAACCAACAAAAATATGACATTTGTGGCTAATTAACTCTTTTTACGGATCTAGAAAACGCGTGACAATATTGTGCGACGGAAATTTCGCTTCCAATATCTCGAAAACAAAACAACAAAAACCAACTAAACTTTCCAGAATAAAATCTTTCAAAAACATCTACAAATTACTAGAGGACTAGCTGTCTGCGACTTATAGTTTAGATTTTAGCGTTTTGATGACGTCACGCGAAACTAAGGATTGAATTATGGAGGTTGCGAATACGATGGAGATATTTGTTTGGGGGGTTTGCATCATAAATCGACTAAATAAGTTCTATTTTGATTTTTTTTGCAGTTCCTCTTTCACGAAACCAACGAGCCAAACCGTTCAAAAACTATTTCAAAAGGCGCCACTATGGAATCATGGAAAGCCCAGCTTTTCAGCCGGTTTTGTGTAGCATGTGCAGTTTATCATTGTCTCACGTTAAATGATGAAGACATTATTTGTCTTTATGAAGAGTGTGTGGCAGTAGCTGTTTACCTAAATGATATCGTTACACAACGACTCGTTTATATGTTGCTTGGGCCCTTATATGAGAAAATCCATCAAATGCCTAAAGCAATTGAATATTATAAAAAGCAATTGCAGATTGCTTTGGAAGTAGGAATCCCAATGCTCGAAGTAGCTGCGTATGAAAATTTAGGAAATGCCTATCGTTCAATGGGGAAGTACGAAGAGTCAATCGAGTATCACGAAAAGTGTTTGAACATTGCCAAATTGATGAAATCCAAAAGTATAGAAGCGGTGTCTTACTGCAATATGGGGATATCCTACCAATCTTCAGGAAATCTCCAAAAGGCGGTTAAGTACCACGAAAAGTGCCTTGAAATTGCTATCCGGATTGGACGTAAACATTTAGGAGGATTTGCATGCGAGAATTTAGAAAATGCCTACAAAATGCTCGGAACCCCCACAAAGATGTTAGAATATTACAAAAAACATCTAGCTTTTGTCATTGCGATAGGTGACAGAGTGGCGGAAGGAACTGTGTGTGGGTGCATTGGACAGGCCTACAATGAATTAGGAGAATATCATAAAGCAATCGAATATCTTCAGAAGTGTCTTGATATCGCTATTAAGATGGGTGACAACACAATGAAAGGAAAGGCTTGTGGTAATTTAGGACCTGCTTTCCTGTCGCTGGCAAGATACCAGGAAGCAATAGAATACGAAGAGAAACACCTTGACATTGCAATTGAAATAGGTGACAAGGTGGAGGAAGGGGCCTCTTACTTGAGATTGGGTAGCATCTATCAGTCATTAGGTAATCACCAGCAAGCCATAGATTACCACAATAAAAGCCTTAGTCTTGCTGTTAAGGCTGGTGATAGAGCATTAGAAGGATTGAGCTACGGATACTTAGGAACTGATTTTCAGTTATTGGGAAACTACCGAAAGGCAAAGGAATACCAAGAAAGATATTTGAACATTGCTGTTGAGATGGGTGACAGTGAACGCGCAGGAATGGCTTACGGAGGATTAGGAAATGCTTACCAATCATTAGGTCAATTCCAAAATGCCATTGAATGCCATACAAAGCGTCTCAATATAGCTATTGAATTTGAAGATAGGAGAGGAGAAGGAGCTGCTCTTGCAAATCTAGGCTCTGCTTATCACTCACTGGGAAAATATCCAGAGGCTTTAGAATACCATGACAAAGTCTTGCACATCGCTGTAGAGATTGGTGACAAAAAGATTGAGGGAGTGACATTGGGAAACCTAGGAATTGTCTATAAATCTTTATGCAATTACTCCAGAGCCATTGAGCTTCACGAACAGCAACTTGCCATTGCAATAGAGATTGAAGACAAAAATAGTGAAGGAGCCGCTTACGGCAACCTTGGAAATGTCTATCACTTGCTTGGAAAATATAACAAAGCGATCCAGTGTCACGAAAAATCTCGATTAATCTACAAAGAAATTGGGGACATACATGGCAAAGGAGCAACCTGCGGGAACTTAGGTACTATTTATGAGTCATTAGGGCAATACCCTACGGCAATCGAGCATTTCGAAGAATGCCTAAGCACTGCTTTAGATACAGAAAGGAAACAACTTGAAGGGGAAGCTTGTGGAAACTTGGGTAGTGTTTACCACCGCTTAGGAAAGTACAACGAGGCAAAGAAATATTTCGATAAATGCCTTGAAATTGCTGTGATGATTGGGGACAGGAGGGGGGAAGGAGCAGCTTATGGAGAACTTGGACATGTTTATCTTTTATTGGGAAAGTACCAAAAGGCAAATGAGTCCCAGCAAAAGAGTCTCGATATTGCTTTGGAGATAGGTGACAAGCTTGCAGAAGGCAGAGCCTACAGTAACCTAGGATATGCATATCAAACGTTGGGAAATTATCTTCAGGCGAAAGAATATTACGAAAAACATCTCAATATTGCTCTGGAGATTGGAGACAGAAAGGCAGAAGGCTCAGCGTACGGAAACATCGGCAATGTCCACTTCTACTTGGGTGAAAACCAAACCACTATTGACTATCAAGAAAAGTCCCTTATCATTGCTGTCCAAATTGGTGATCGACAAGGTGAAATGAATGCTTACATGAACATGTGGAATGCCTATAGATCAATGGGAAAAAGTGACAAAGCTATTGAATATCAAGAAAAAGTTATGAGTATCGCCATGGAAATAGGTGACAGAAAGGCAGAAGGTTTAGCAAATGGAGAGATTGGAAACGTGTATCAGTCTCTAGGGAGATATCAAGAGGCTATAGAGTTTCATCAAAAGTATTTGAGTGTTGCTGTAAAGATAGAAGACAGAGATGGTCAAGGAAAGGCGCATTTTCATATCGGTAAGTCTTGTTATAGAAAGCACACAAATAAGTGCATATTGTGTATGGGCTTTTTAAGGGCTTTTTAAGGGGTTCACTCCGTATGCAAGGGGTGGCGAATGGTCCTTCCGAGATGTTCCGAGACGGCGAAATGGAGGTTTTACAATTTGAGATCGAGACTCTGTGAGATTTTCAAAATTCGAGACCGAGATTTTTTGCTTTACGTTTATCTTACTATCTAATCTAATTATGCTTAAATTATACATTTTTTCGGAAATGTAAACATAACGTAGAACATATTAGCCTTGAAAGTAATTCGAGACTCCGAGACTTAGTGTTTTTGAAGGTACCATTCGCCACCCCTTATGCAGGATCAAATTAAAACATGACAATTATTTTGAATAGCTAGTGTTTTGGACTAGCTTTTTAGACATGTTAAGAATCCATTGTTTTTTAACGTGAATACGACACATAAGTTCAAATAATAACTAGTTTCCATATTTTGATTTGATTATTATTATTATTATTATTATTATTATTATTATTATTATTATTATTATTATTATTATTATTATTATTATTATTATTATTATTATTATTATTATTATAATAACTAAGGTGATAATTATAACAATCATCATGATGATAAGTATTATTTCTGTATAAGGACTATGATAACAAAACAATAAAGAATGAAAAAAGAATAAAGAAGAAGAAGAATGATGAATTAGAATACAGATGATGACGATGATGATCGATAATATTATCAAAGTTGATGATGAAAATATTAATGATGGTAATGATGGCTATTCTGATGATGATGACAATAATATCAATTGATGATAATAATATACTGTTTATCCTCTCATAATCTAGGCAATTGCTTTCTTTTACTGGCAGTACAGGAAAATAGCGATTACTCTTCTTGCCTGCAAGAAGCCGGAAATCATTTTAAAAAGAGTATGGATATCTTCGAGTCCTTATTTGACGATTGGAAAGAGAACGACCAACACAAGATAGCATTCGTCGACACGTTTATCAAGGTCTACAAGAATTTATTATTTGTATATGTCCTGACTGGACAGTCTGTAGAAGGCCTTCTGGTATCCGAACGTAGTCGAGCCCGTGCTTTAGCTGATCTATTGACTTTGAAATACAACATGGTCAAATACACCCCAACTTCCAAACGCGGTTCACTTGAAGTTGCCGATATTGGAACTATTTTGTCGGCTTCTAACTTTGTTGTTCTTTTTTACGCTCTACAAGAAAACCTGGCTGTTCACATATGGGCTCTAGCACCTCAAAGTTCTTTTCACTACCATAGAAGTGAGATCAAAGGACTTGAACCTCCAACGCAACATTCCTCCTTTGAACAAGATAACTCTGATAGTGGTCATGAAGAATCCCTCTCAACTCTTGTTAAAAAGAGTTACCAAATGTTGAAAGTCAGAGAAGGACTGACCTGCGAGGACAGGTCATTGGAAATACTTGAAGACGGAGAAAAGACATTGCAAGAAACTAAGCAGAGTGAAAAAGTCCGACATCCTGGTGCAAGATGTGCATACGATGAAGAAGACGACGAGAGGCCGTTGGAGCTGTTGTTTGAAGCGTTAATTGCTCCACTGCAACATCAACTCGACACTTGTGATGAGATCGTCATCATTCCTGATGGGGATCTTTTTATGGTGCCATTTCCAGCCCTTCAAGATCCCGAAACGGGGCAATATCTTTCTGAAACAAAGCGACTTCGTCTGGCTCCATCGTTAACGACCTTAAAAGTTCTCCAGGAATCTTCAGGTGATCACCATTACAAGTCAGGCGCATTGATTGTTGGTAACCCCAAAGTTGGGAAAGTTAAGTTTAAAGGTCGCGAAAAGTGGTTTACAGATCTACCTGGTGCAGAGCATGAGGCTGAAGAAATCGCTAAATTACTTGGTGTGCAGCCATTGATTGGTGAAAAGGCAACTAAAGAAACTATACTTCAAAAGCTACAGGTTGGTGTGTCAGTGATCCACTTTGCTGCCCATGGAGGCGCAAATGGCCAGATTATTCTTGCTCCATCGGCGGCGTCAACCAAAAGCATACCTGATGAAGATGACTACATTTTGACAGTCGAAGAGGCCCAACAAAGTGGTATTCGTGCTCAACTCGTTATACTGAGTTGCTGTAAAAGTGGGCGTGGTGAGATCAAGTCGGAGGGTGTGGTCGGCATGAGCAGGGCGTTTCTAGCTGCTGGAGCACGTGCAGTTGTGGCGTCGTTATGGGCCATTGACGATGAAGCTACCAAAGTCTTCATACTAAAGTTGTATGATCATCTCAAGAAGAAAGAATGCGTCAGTCTGAGCCTTCAGCAAACAATGAAAGAAATGAGAGAAACTGACAATTACAAAGAACCAAGATCTTGGGCTGCCTTCTTTCTTATTGGTGATGACGTCACTATCAATGTCTGATGTGCTATTTAAGAAAAACAACGCATGAATATTATCCATGGTTGTGCGCCCACTCACGCGTCTTCGCTTTTTGGAACTTTATCATGCACGTCTTAAAGGAGAAAACATTTGAAAAACATTATATAATATTTAGTATTATTCAGTTTGTGTTAGTATCAGTCACCAAGGGTGTCCAAAGCCAGGTAGGGTTTGTTATGTCCTTAGTGGTTGTCTTCACGTACCCCAATGCAACTTAGTGAGTTAACGGTGTGTTATTAGTATAGCCAAGTCTCTAAGGATGGTCACTGCCAGGTAGGGTTTGTTATGTCCTTGGTGGTTGTCTTCACGTACTCCAATGCATCTTAGTGAGTGAACGGTGTGTTATTAGTATAGCCAAGTCACTAAGGGTGGTCACTGCCAGGTAGGGTTTGTTATGTCCTTGGTGGTTGTCTTCACGTACCCCAATGCAACTTAGTGAGTGAACGGTGTGTTATTAGTATAGCCAAGTCACTAAGGGTGGTCACTGCCAGGTAGGGTTTGTTATGTCCTTGGTGGTTGTCTTCACGTACCCCAATGCAACTTAGTGAGTGAAGGGTGTGTTATTAGTATAACCAAGTCACTAAGGGTGGTCACTGCCAGGTAGGGTTTGTTATGTCCTTAGTGGTTGTCTTCACGTACCCCAATGCAACTTAGTGAGTGAACGGTGTGTTATTAGTATAGCCAAGTCACTAAGGGTGGTCACTGCCAGGTAGGGTTTGTTATGTCCTTGGTGGTTGTCTTCACGTACCCCAATGCAACTTAGTGAGTGAAGGGTGTGTTATTAGTATAACCAAGTCACTAAGGGTGGTCACAGCCAGGTAGGGTTTGTTATGTCCTTAGTGGTTGTCTTCACGTACCCCAATGCAACTTAGTGAGTGAAGGGTGTGTTATTAGTATAGTCAAGTCACTAAGGGTGGTCACTGCCAGGTAGGGTTTGTTATGTCCTTAGTGGTTGTCTTCACGTACCCCAATGCAACTTAGTGAGTGAAGGGTGTGTTATTAGTATAGTCAAGTCACTAAGGGTGGTCACTGCCAGGTAGGGTTTGTTATGTCCTTAGTGGCTGTCTTCACGTACCCCAATGCAACTTAGTGAGTGAAGGGTGTGTTACTAGTATAGCCAAGTCACTAAGGGTGGTCACGGTTAGTGTTATTACGTCGTCAATGATTGACGTCCCTCAATGTATGTTAGTGAGAATAGTGTGTATTAGTTTGAGGCATTAACAAGTGAGGGTGGTCAAGGCCAGGGTTTGTTACCTTCTCAGTGGTTCTCGTAACTCAATTACAGGTTAATTTGTGAGTGTAATATATATCTTAGTATGAGCCAGGTTTGTCACAGCGAGAGTTTGATACATCCTCAGCTAGTGTTTGCTATATCCTTCAATATAGGTTAGCCGGAATGAAGTGTGGTATAACCCAGTCACTAAGGGTGGTCACGGCAAGTGTTTTCTTTGAGTCTACTGATACATAAAACATTGTCAGATATATCAAAAACAAGGTATAAACTTAAAGATTTTAACAAATATAGATATGTTAATAGTAATGTGAACAGTGTTAAATATTAGTAATAATAAAAACACAATTAACAAGATAAATAATATAGCATATCACCGAACTACTGACATTATTTCATTAAAACGATGAAAATTTATTTATTTACTTACTTATTTATTTATTTATTTACTTACTTACTTACTTACTTACTTATTTATTTATTTATTTATTTATTTATTTATTTACTTACTTACTTACTTACTTACTTACTTACTTACTCCATTTATTTATTCATTTATTTTTTCATTCATTTATTTATTCATTCATTCATTCATTCATTTATTTGATTATTTATTTATTTATTTATTTATTTATTTATTTATTTACTTATTTATTAACAACTCAGACAAACAAATCAAATTTTTCATCTCCTTGCGTGAAATTTTTCATCTCCTTGAGGCCGATTTTATTACTTTTACTGACAATTTTTATGAAAATAAGGTAAAAATTATCCATCTATTAATATGCGCTGTGTTGCGTTGCGTCACGCGGCCCTGTTATTTATTGAAGGGTGTAACAGTTCACCAACTCTACGCTTGGGCTTGCTGTGAGCGTCTTAGTTTATGCCATAGCGTGACGATATGTGCAACGAAGCACTTTCGTTTTCACTGCAGAAAACAAATCACCAGAACACTTAATGCGGCTGTTTTATTTGAAGTAAATCCATCAAAATAACAACGAAATGAAGTAGGATAATCCAAGGAGTCTACTGGGAGTTCTATCAACGGCTTGGAAGCGAAAACAAAAGACCAAGAACCATGATGTAACGGGCACACGGAAGTAAGACTTGTTTATGGGAACTTTAAGGTAAGTTTTGCCATTTTTAATCAATAGTTCTATATATTGCTGCAAATAATGGTGGTTGAAGACATTCCACATAAATTTCCTTAAATGGCAGAGATAATATTTTGAAACAAAATTCGAAAAACATTTCTGGAATCGTCTTCTGACATTGAATACCATATACTATGGTCGGTTGTACGAAGGCTGAATAAAACTATCCACTGGATCAATCCTTATCTAGCGTCTTAAAAACTGATACAAATTCTTCACTGGATAAATCATATCTGAGAATACAGCTAGTCTACGAATGCTTTAAAATAGCTCAATACACATTAGCTAAATCGTTATCCAACGGATAAACAACTGGTACACATTCGATTACAGAAAAGCTTAAAAGCAATTCCTTTGAAGACTTCTTCCTATACACTGCAATGATGTCCAATTCGTGTGTCTTTTAAATCCTAGGGGTGAATCGCATGAAGACGCATTATGCATGAATTACAGTCCTCTACACTGAATAAACCCTTACCAAACGGATACAAAAATTATACACTTTTAAATAGTATATATTTTCCTGTGGATATTGTAATTTTTTCTCCACACAGTTGCCAGCAGAAAATTCGATTATAATTTTCTATCAATGCTTCCATGGAAAATTATTTCAAATTTGGATCGAGACGTCTTGAGACAATGTGTCCCTTCAATTTCGGTTTTCGGTTTTCGGTTTTCGTTTTTCCTTTTATTTATTTGTTTGTTTCCTGTAAATGCTTAATTTGAATTAAAGTATGTTAATGCTTGCAAATTTACTAAGGCTAATTTTAGGAGAGCTAGGCAAAATATATCTTATTGAATTTTTTTCGAGATCCATGCTAAACGTTTTAATTGTATGTGTTAGAGTGAGGACATTTAACCCGTGAAACAAAGTTATATAAATAGTCAAGGTGTAATAGACAAAAATAGACACAACATAAAACAATGGAATTAGAGACTGCTAAGGTGTATTAGTCTAATATCTATTTCACGGGTAGTTTAGTGACTCTAATTCGACCTTCACCAGTTGGAAGGGATTTGCTAAGGGGTGGACCATTTAACTTTTGGGGGGGGGGGGGGGGTGGATGATTTCGAAAAAAAAAATTCCTGCAAGCCAAAATTTCCACTGAATGCCACTGAAATCTTTGCTTTTGTATAAAATAAATTGCGTGCACATGCCAGCGAGCTAAAAAAAATTTCCTGCACGGACAAAATCATCCACCCCCCCCCCCCCCCCCCCCCCCCCCCCCCCCCCCCCCACCTCAAAAGTCAAATGGTCCACCCCTAAACAATGTTTCTTATGTAAATCGACTTTAATTAACATGCAAGATTTAGTCTAAAAAAATACTCCTTGACCTCGAGTCAGACATAACATTGACAGTTACTGATATGCTAAGTACATTACTGAAATACAGTTCTTTATTGTTCAGCTTTAGCCTCGATTTTACGTACATTAATCAAAGCGGTACTGTTAAAAGAGGGTCTGAATGGGGTTAACTGATAACTGATAAACGGCTTAAAAATTAACTGTTAACTGAGAATTCCGTGTCTTTTTAGCTGATAACTGATATCGACAAGATAACTGTTAGCTGATATTTCTTTGTTTTTAATTAATAAATTTGTCTTTTAGGGCATTTCACTTCAAAATTGCAGCATGTCAAGTAATAAAATGTAATATGTTGTCATTGTAGTATCTGTAATATGTCTGCAGATGGCGAAAAACAGATTGTTTTATGTGTATTTGAGGTAAAAAGTACTGTATTATTAACCGCATATGTTTTTGTTAATTATTAAACATAAGAATTAATAAATAATGATTGGCTTAACTGAGAACCGAAAAATTTCACTGAGAACTGAGAAAATTGCTAAAATTTAGCTGTTAACTGACAAAATTAATTATTTTAATGAGTCCAAACTTTCATAATATTGTTTATTGTCATCTTAGCGTTAAACGCAAGCTTTTATAGAAATATCCATTTATTAAAGATATTATTCTATCTATGTTTTTATGTCATACTTTTCGCCTTATAAAAAGTAGGGTAATACATTCAATTTGTCAAGTCGCTGACGTAATTTGCATAAAGCAATCTTCGTTTTCAATATTCCAAGTTCAAATCGAATAATGGAAACAAATTTCGAAAACTAAACAATAGTGAGTTCTACGTGTTCACGATTCAGGGTTTTTGACTGTAAGAATGTGAATAAAATTGTGAGTACGCTTCATTTTAGTCGTTGAATTTGCAAATTATTTATCTGCTTTTTTAATTATTTTATTTATAGCTAAAATAAATAGAACACAATAAGCAAAAAAAAAACACACACACACACACACACACACAGAGGAGAGGAACGGATTAGAGAGGAGCGAGAAACAGCAAAAATAAATAGGGAGAAAAAAGAGAGAGAGAGGTAGAAAGAGATAATAATTTATTTATTTAATAATTTATTCTTTAGTTTAAAGGTGGCTTCCTATAGTATACTTCAGACCGTACCTTTCATTTTAATTTGGCTTATTTATAGTCTTAACTTACACCTATATACTTGGTTTTTGGACCAGTGATTAAGCTTGGATGAACGTTTGGATTGATGCCAATTTTAGCTTGATTAGCGTTACCTTGGCAACGATAAACAAATATGGCCCAAATTGTTTTTTGTCGAATAACTCTAAAACTCGACGAGACCTAGACAAGCGGTTAACAACATAATATACTCCATACAATTGCAAAACAATTTAAACTATTTTAAAGAAAATCAATCTGTTTGATTTGGACTAATTTGCAAATATATTCTAAAGCACCGATTTTTGCATGTTGAGAGAGGGCAGCGGCCTAAACAATACTCAGGAGAAACGAAATACCATCAAAATACTACATAAAAGACCTTTCCTTATACACTTCCCTCTGGCTAAATACTAAATCTTAATTCATTTCTGAAGCAGAGATATGATTTTTTTCCTTGCGTGAATATTAAATAAAATATCAAAATAATCACTCATCGAAAAAACATTTAAACAACATTTCGTCAAATCGCTGCTTCGATCGAGATCCTAATTTTTCTGTCAACTTTGACGGCCTCGTATAACAAAATTAATTTTTTTAATGACTCCAAAACTTCTTTATGTTGTTTATTGTCATCTTACGTTTAAAGTCAAGAATTTACAAAAATATCTAGTTAATTTAAGATATTGTTCTATTTATTTTTCTATGTAAAAACGTTTTGCCTTGTTAAAAGTAGGGCAAAAACAAAAACATATTTTACTATGTGCTAATCACAATTTTTCCAGAATGTTAAGGTATTAAATATATAACCGTGAAAAAATCAGTTTGGGTAAATGTTATTGAGCGAAGTTATTGAGCTGGGAACTCAATCGGAAAAAATGGGTCAACCCACCGCTAATTGCAACAGAAGGTTTTTTAACGTTTTTCCCATCCGAAAACCTTCCTCTACAACATATCAAAAATCATATGAAATCATAATTGGGGAAGTAGCCAAAAAATAGCATTTGTAAAAGCTATCTGTAGCCGCTCTTAGCTGTGCATGACTAAGTAAAATGTATAGAGTGCTTACACTATGACCATGAAATAAAATCTAAATAGTTTCTAACTAATAGTTTTTATTTAGTGACTATTAGTCACTATCACTCAACTGGAACAGCTTTAGTAACAATACACAATGAATAAAGTATTAACTTTCTATGGTTTTGAGTATTTGAGTTCCCTTGTGTATTGTGGTCTATTGTTACTAAAGCTGTTCCAGTTGAGTGATAGTGACTAATAGTCACTAAATAAAAACTATTAGTTAGTAACTATTTAGATTCTATTTCATGGACATAGTGTAAGCACTCTAGTGTAAGCACTCTAAAATAGAGTGTTCAACACTACTAAAAGTAGATGATTCTTTTAGTCTAGTGAAAACTTTCATGGTATTTTATCAATCATCACAATTAAAAAATCATACTTTAGATATCTATTTCATATATTAAAATTAAAATTTGTTGAGGATCGAAAATTGTTTCAGAATCATATCAATCACACCGGAGTACTAGAATTAAGTAATTCATATTTCATGCATGTGTGGAGGGGACAGAAACAGGGATTAAAATATCCTTCCTCCCAAATCTTATACCGTTTTTCTCCCTCCTCCCTAATATTTTCGACCATTTCTCCCTCCTCCCTGATTTTCTTTGTTTCTCATAAATATAAGCTATTGAGGCTATTCATTACAGTGCAAATGGTACAAATTTGAACCATTTAATAGTTTGTATTTCAGAGATAAGCTGAAATTGAAACGGCAATATTTTTCAAAACTAATTAAAATGTAAACATTGCTTGGGTTTTACTGATTTTATTTGATCGCATTTTGCTGTTAAAAAGAAGGAAAATGTGATTATTTATGCAAATTACGTCCGCGACTTGACAAATTGAATGTGTTATCCGACAGTACACTTGTGCATGATAAGCATGATTTTGTGAAATTCGCAGTTCAATAACTTCTTTCAATTACATTTACCCAAGCTGAATTTTTCACACCTAAATATTTAATACCATAACATTCAGAACTTAGATTATTATTTAAAAATTTTGTGCTGCACATAGTAAAATTTTTTTTTTGTTTTTACCCTACTTTTTATAAGGCGAAAAGTATAGAATAATAAATATAACAATATCTTTAAGTAGCTGGATATTTCTATAAAAACTTGAGTTTAAAGTTAAGATGACAATAAACAATATTATGAAAGTTTAAAGTCATTAAAGTAATTAATTTTGCCATACGGGGCCGTCAAAGTTGACATAAAAATTAGCGTCTCGGAGCAGCGATTTGACGAAATTTCGTTTTTTGCGTTTTTCTCGTAAAATATGCAATATTTTTCTTAACTAAAGGCATCATGATTTGTTTCATGTTGACTAGGGCTACCTATGGTTAAAATACGAGCAAAATCGATTTTTGTGGCTAGCTAGCTCGAAGAGGCTAGTAAAATTCTAAGGCTAAAAATCCAAGATGGCGGACACATGGCAGAAAGCACAGAAAAAAATACTCAAAAACTATCAAAAAATGCTTATTATGAATAACAAAAGCTTCATCATTGAAGAATGGGACTAAGAGTTTGGTATGTGTGGAGTTTCAAGCTAGCAAATTACCATTTTGAGAAGATTTTGCATCGATGATTGTGTCGCCTTTACACGATTACGACATGATCCGAACGGACCGACTAGCGACTAGCCAATTGAAACTTGAAACAATTTAATTTTTTTTAGAAATATTCGTGTTCTTATGATTTGTAAGGATAGTATTCATTCTGACGCTTGTGATTATAATATGTAAATACAATTTTTTTGTTTTGTTTACAAACATACTGCTATAAGTAATAATCTAAACAATAGTCAGAAACATCTTTTAATATATCTCAGAAGTCATTACAGAAATCTGCCAAAAATGACATTAACAAGAACAGTAATAAGGCAATAGAAAAACTTATTGTTATAGACCAAAGCCAAAACTTAGTAGCCGCGCCTTTATAGCGCACGGAAATGAGGCTTATTATGCAAACAGAGGAAAAACATTCCGTCGCTAAGGACAAAACTACAACTTCATTGACAGCATTTTATAGTCGTTTTCCGCCTTTTTCCTTTGTAAAATACTAGAATTTTCAACTAAATTACCGCTTTCTACGTTATATTTTACAATAGTTGGCCTTTTTTCAATTTTTAGTAGCATTTTATTACGTTTTTGACCTTTACACTGCTCAACTTCACTCCCTTTGGCGATGAAATTATGGAGGAGAAAAGCGATTCAAAGTCAGGTAAATTCATCTTTTTCACTAATTGAAAACAATTTAGCACATTTTAAGCCATACATACGAGTTAATTAGTTAATTATCAATCATTTTGTTGGATATTTTTGTTCAAATCGACCTCGTTACGGCATCGAGATTTGTAGACTTTTTGCTGCCATTAGCTATCACAACACACCTTAGAGCAAAAAAGAGAGATAGTTTTATAAAAAATGGATAACTATTTTGCTGATTTTGTTCATTGTGAAATGTATAGAGAAACGGCAGTGAAAAAAAGGTCTTTATATTCAGAAGGATGTCCATAGAATTGGCATTGACCTCAATATATTAAAGTGAAAAATTGTTCTTCGACCGGAAAGCGAGTAACTGCGATTCTTATAACCATAGTTTGAGCAATGAAGCCCTATCGAAAAAGGTACATGGAATGTTTTATTTGTTTCTTTCATCTGTAAAACAATATTAAAAAGCACGTTGTCAAAGAATTTTAAAAATAAAAAGCATTAACAATTGAAATTAAAGGTTTATAGTGCTAGCAAGCGATTCGTAACCAGATTGACGGCAAAAATGTCAACATATCTCGATGCCGTAGTGAGGTCGATTTGAACAAAAATATCCAACAAAATGATAGAAAATGAATTAAGGAATTTATATGAAGTCGTATGTATGGCTAAAAAAGACTAACTTCTTTTCAATTAGTTAAAAAGATCAATTTACCTGACTTTGAATCGCTTTTCTCCTCCATAATTTCATCGCCAAAGGGCGTGAAGTCGAACAGTGTAAAGGTCAAAAACGCAATAAAATAATACTAAAAATTGAAAAAAGGCTGACTATTGTAAAATATAACGTAGAAAGCGGTAATTAAGTTGAAAATTCTAGTATTTTACAAAAGAAAAACTTGGAAAAACGACTATAAAATGCTGTCAATGAAGTTGTAGTTTTGTCCTTAGCGACGGAATGTTTTCCCTCTGTTTGCATAATAAGCCTCATTTCCTTTGTCCCCTGCTGGGTTTCCTTTATCATGCGAACCGGAGAGGAATGGGCCCCAAATAAGAAAGGAAGGGGTCAGGCGGTGGTCGACACGCCTCGCAAAGCACGATGGTACTAATTGAACATTTTACTCATTAGCACCTAGATTTCAAAGTGTAAACATCTAGGTCGCTCTGTTATTCAATGGATATTAAAGGTCTTCTTCAATATTTTCGACACATAATATTCCCTATACACATAACCACGCTTTCTGGAAAATCTAGAGGGTTGTTGGATCCACAGAGAAGAGCAATTTTATGTGCATAAGATCACAGGCTTACCACACTAGAAATCTGTGATTTTCAATGAAATTACACGCCGATGACCGTTGAAATTCGCCATCCTCAAAACCTCCTTAAATAGCCCCTAAAATCCAAGAAAATCACACAAAAATGTTCCTAAACTCATAAACTTATATTATCGATAAAAAAAATATTACTGACTATGAAGAAAAGATTTCAAACGGGACAATATTTGAACGTTCAGGCTTCGAACGAGCCGTTTTAAAAGTTACACAGGAAGCCCAAAAGCCACAGATTTCTAGTGTGGTAAGCTTCGATACGGCAATATTCGTGAACTTCAAGGCCGATTTTCACCCTTAAAACGAAGAGGCCCCCTGGGGCCCCCTCACATTTTCTTCAAGTTTGCTATCTAAAGAATGTGTCTGTGCAAAAAAAATGAAGGGTTCTAGCTTTGTTTGCTGTAGGATTGACTTTATGGGTTACTACTATATTCAGAGTTCGACGACCAAACAAAACAAAACTCACCTGAACAACTGGACAGATTTTAGGTACTAAAATACTTTATATGTACTTGAGAATCTATCAAGGCAAAATTCATGTATCCACCTTCACATTGCATAGAAAAGTTTTGCATAGATGTACAACATAATTTTTTAATGAGCGAAATAAATGACACACTTGGAAAATTTAGTTCGCAAAAAACTTCAAAACAGTTCGAGTAAATCGAGCCTTCTCATTGGATGTAAAGGGTCACGTGGAGCGTGTCCGATGCCGCCTGGGAAGGGGTTGCCTGCCAAATTTGAACAAGGTGTTTGCCAACTGCGCATATCGGCTTGCGCATACCAAACAATACTCACCAGGGGTAGGAATAGTATTTGCATCTTACAAATTTGTTTACTTGAGAGACGAGGAGCGTGATTTTACTAAGCGAAAAGTTATATAATCTGAAACCGTTAGTCGCTGATAGTTACTGTTCTTATGATATAAAATTCGAAGATTTTGAATTCTCTATCACAGCCATAAAGTTTGCTTTTGAACTGCTTCCTTTGAAGTAGCTAAACTCGAAGGACAAACCACTGTCATTCACGCGCGAAGCTAAGACTGATTTGTTTTCAAGGCTCGAAATCAAGAACAAGGCATTTAAAGTCGTTGAAGAAGCGAAAGAGAAACCCATAGTAATTCTTAGCCGTTATATTAATAGCGTGGTTACGAATTCCGCCGAAGAAGACCTTCAGTGTGACCTTCATCAACAACAAGAACCGTTTGGCCCGATGGCCGTTGACGCACGGCGTGTATTTCGTGCCAAAATTTAAATTCGGTTCAAACATTCAATTCTTCGGTTCAAACATTCAATAGTTCGATATCAACATTCAATTCTTCGGTTCAAACATTCAATAGTTCGATATAAACATTCAATTATTCGATTCAAACATTCAATCGTTCGATATAAACATTCAATTCTTCGGTTCAAACATTCAATGGTTCGATATAAACATTCAATTCTTCGGTTCAAACATTCAATTCTTCGATTTAAACATTCAATCGTTCGATATAAACATTCAATTCTTCGGTTCAAACATTCAATAGTTCGATATAAACATTCAATTCTTCGATTCAAACATTCAATAGTTCGATATAAACATTCAATAGCGCTGCGCGCACTTGACGTCACGTAAATTGCTCCCCATGGCGAGGTCGGACATTCAAACCGGAAATAGTATACTTTTACGAGGGTCCTGAAGGGGTAAATTGGGAATTGGGATTTGCCTTTTTTCGAGGCTGGGAATTGGGATTTGCCCATTGGGATTGGGATTTGTCCATTGGGATTGGGATTTGTCCATAGGATTTGGCTATTTCTTGTCCATTCGTTTTCTCTTTAGATGCTAAAATAATGTTTTAAATTGAGTAATTTGCAACATTTTACGTCGTTTTAGTAGACTAGAAGAGAAAATCGAACTATCTTGGGCTTCCTGTGGTTAGTATTCAATTTGGGCTTCCTGTGGTTAATGTTTGGGCTTCCTGTGGTTAATGTTTGGGCTTCCTGTGGTAATTGGGATTTTGATAAAAAATTGATTGGGAATTGGGATTGGATACCCCCCTTCAGGACCCTCTTTTACAGTAATTTGTATGGAAACTTCAAGTAGTTTCGGTCGTAGTAAAATAGTTATTTTAACTGAAGAAGACAACGTTCCTGGCTCAAAATTTACCAATAATGCAGACGAATACACTGTTGATCAACTGAAGCGGTGGCTCAAGTGTAGAGGCCTAAAACAGAGCGGTAAACGGGGTGAATTGCTCACACGTGTCAAGGGTTGTTTAGCCTGTTCTAAGGGGTGGACCATTAGAAGTTGGGGGAGGGGGGTGGCAATTCCCAAAATAAAAAACGTGCAAGGCCAATGTGCCCAAAAAAAAAATCCTACACAGAGCAAAGTTAAAAAAACAAAAACGTGCAGAACCTTGAGGGGTAGCGAATGCTAAAATTTTAAAATCCGAGCCTGAGATTCTAGAAATATATCAGCTCATGCATTTATTGTGTTTAAAAATTCTAGACTCCGAGACATTAAAAACACGAAAATCCGAGACTTTGAGGCATCAAAAACACGAAAATCCGAGACTTTGAGACATCAAAAACACAAAAATCTTAGACTTACGCTCTTTGTTCAAGTCGACCTCGGTGTGTTTTCCCGACAAAAAAATTGCAAAGTAACTGCGAAAATCACGGGTATCAAATCACGAAAACACGAAAATCCGAGACTTTGAGACATCAAAAACACTGAAAAATTCGAGACTTTGAGGCATCAAAAACGCGAAAATTACTTACGCTCTTTGTATCAGTATACAAAATATACCAAGACATAGACTTGCCCCAAGTCGACCTCGGTGTGTTTTCCCGACAAAAAGTGAAGAAATCGCCCGAAAGTTAACTGAGCAAAGTCGCGAAATACCAGCTCGTTGCACCGGACTAATAAATAAAACGGAAAAACGGACTTTTCAAAAGTTTAACCAAAACACAAACAGTTGTTTTTGCTTTGAATTTCAGAGAACAAAATTCTGTAAAAAAAAAAAAACGTGCAAGACCTCTCTGGTCAAAAAAAAAATCTTGCACAACCCGTACGGCAAAAAAAAAATAACCTACACAAAAATATTGCCACCCCCCCTCCCCCAACTTCTAATGGTCCACCCCTAAATGGCTAAAGGCTAAAACTGACAAAGATCAATTACCAGTAAAAGTTTATTTCGGGGGCAATCAGTGTTTGTACCGCCTGAGAAAGGATGGAGAGTATTCCCTTCACATGATATTCCAAATCTATTCAACTATGTACGAATAGCAAACAAAAGTCCGCGTATTAAAGGAAGTCTTTGAATCGCTTTGCCGTACTTCGTCGAAATGATAGATAAATAATAGTTCTTCAAACTCAGTCCGAAACAAATATCTCTTTTTTCACGTTTTCTTATTGTATACAATACTATTAAAGTTGTAATTAATGTCATCGAAGTCCTAATATTAAGTGCGTGACATTTACAGTCGTGTACGATCGAGTTGAACAAAATTCTAAGTGTCCCGAAATGAGTCATTTGCCTACTATGTACTGACTCATAGAATTACTCTGAATCAGTTTAACATAGCTTACGATAATCGCTTACTCCATCTTAACGAATATATCGTATCTTCTTTACTGAAATAATACAGAATCACTGTGAAAATCTAAATAAGAATAGCCACTACGAATAGCCACTGCGGCAAAAAAACGTTTTTCCCTTCTGCTTGCAGCTTTTTAAGTGCCTGATGAAGCTTCTAGGGATACCTGGAATCACTATTGCACGTCTCCCCAACATTAGTGTTTGGTTGTGACCATTTTAAAGTCATAATATTGAAAAACGTTGTCGATTTGGTTGCTAAACACATACTTTGCTTTGTAATATCTCACTGTGTTTGTCCGACCCATGCGGGGGGTCCTAAGCCGATTAAATCTATTTTTAGGTTGGGCACGCAGCGCTATTCTTCGATTCAAACATTCAATCGTTCGATATAAACATTCAATTCTTCGGTTCAAACATTCAATAGTTCGATATAAACATTCAATTCTTCGGTTCAAACATTCAATTCTTCGATTCAAACATTCAATCGTTCGATATAAACATCCAATTCTTCGGTTCAAACATTCAATTCTTCGGTTCAAACACAATGTACAACTTATTGGCGTACGCCATTTCCCGAGCTCCGACTAACGCTTCCCCAGCTAACCCTAGTAGTACTTTTTATCGAGCAAATATTTGCCCATGGGACCCCGGGTGAATTACAAAGTCCAAACGGTGAAGGACGTGGTCCAATGCTTCGATATTTGGCAGGCAACTCCTCCTCTTTTTTTCTCTCTCCCTCACCCCCTCCCCCCCACCATTTGTTCCGCCACAGGAAGCCCAGAGTCAACAAAGGAAGCCCAGAGTCAAGAGTTGCATGCGGAGGAGGCTATTCTGAGATATATTAAAAGATGTTTCTGACAATTGTTTAGATTATTACTTATAGCAGTATGTTTGTAAACAAAACAAAAAAATTGTATTTACATATTATAATCACAAGCGTCAGAATGAATACTATCCTTACAAATCATAAGAACACGAATATTTCTAAAAAAAATGGTATAGTACATAAACTGTGATTAGTCAAAACCATGTGTGAAGAGAGTATCCAAACAGGCTTTACAATTTTCTACAACTACAAACTCAAATTTGATTTTGCCAAATGGGTTACTTTGGAAAACTATTCTGATAACACTTTTTGTGGCAAGCTTGCTCAAAGAGCCAAGCTATCCACTATGTCATGGTGCGTCTTAAAGGTAACAGTGTCTAACATAGAGTAGCTTTATGCATACATGTAGCTACAATCATTGCCAAAATGTGTTGGCACGATCACATTTCGGACACTTTTTTGTGGGTCTATCATTTTTTTCATTTATGAGGATAAGTTTGTCTACCCCCCTCCCCCAATACAATGTTGCTGTTTTTCATGAAAGAGTACAAGAGTTGGAAATGTTTCCCGCGATTGACAAGGTTCATATACCCCTCCAGCAACATTGACAGGGGGAGGGGGGGTATTACAGATATAGGAACATAACAAAATCAACAATCGTGCCAACAGTTTTGTCAATGATTGTCTGAGACACATATGACTTAAAACGCCATTGATATTGTTGTGGAAATGATATGAAATTTTCAGGACACAAAGTACATAGTGTACCGATTTGAACAGTAGCAAATTTTTTTCCAGAAAGAAGTTAATACTATCATGTGACGTCACTTTTGTTTAAAGTGCTTTAAATGAATGTAAAATTTACATGACAAGACACTTATATGCTCTATATTCGATAACACCCGTGTTCAAAATAAATGTTCTAAGGTAATAAGCAGTCCTTAACACATATATGCTTCGTAGTTGATATATTTATACTATATCTCGCGCAAAATTGGATAACCATAGTAACGCCCAAAAATGCACGCGCTTAAGGCGTACGCAACAATACACGTCATTGTGAAGATATCAACGTTTGGAGAGGGTGAAAATGGTCTTCAAAGGCAAGATTAATGCCTATTAATGTGCCAGAGCGTATGTTCTGTTTAGAAAAAACACATACTCTCTTTCGGAAATAGCAGAGATGTGTTCTATATCAAAAAGCAGTGTAAGAAGAATTGGTTTAAACAAAATGAAGCGGAATTCAAAACAACCCGACAAGAAAAGTAAGTTGGGAAGAAAGACTAACTTAACTGACAGAGAAAGAAGAATTCTATCCAGGGGAATCAAAAGGATCAGGAAAGAGGACGTAAATTTTACAGTGAAATCTTTAATAGAGTATTGCGGGCTTTCGCAGCGGAAAACAAGCTACCGGACTTACCTCAGAGAAATACAAAGATTAGGGTACAAGAGTTTACAGACTTGAAGAAAGGGACTAATCAGTGAATCTGACAGAAAGAAAAGACTTAAATTTGCAAAAGACAATGTAAAAACATTGAAAACTACACCAAACTATTGGACGGAGGACATGGTATTTTATCTTGACGGAGTTTCTTTTATTCATAAGTACAATCCGAAAGCAAATGCAATGAGTCCTAAAGGGAGGGTTTGGAGAAAAAGAAATGAGGGATTACAAATAACATCTAAGGGTTCGAAGAGTCTAGCAGGAGGAAGAAGGCTCCACCTTTTGGTTCTTATTAGTTATAGACAAGGTGCTATTTTTATTGAACAATACCACAAAATAGATGGCGAGTATTTCGCTGACTTTATTACTAGAAATTTTGAAAACATTTTCAAAAAGTTTTCAAAAACCAAAGCCAGAAAATTTGTTATGGACAACGATCCTAGTCAAAATAGCTCATTAGCTAAAAAAGCACTAAAAAAATCAAAGGCTACAATGGTGTGTATTCCTGCAAGGTCTCCAGACCTAAATCCGATTGAAAATATTTTTAATTTAGTTAAAAGAAAAATAAATAATGATGCTATAGAGCAAAATATTCTTAAAGAGAATTTTGAAACTTTTAAAGAACGTGTTATTGATACTTTATATTCGTTTGATACAACTGTCATAGACAAAACTATTCAAAGCATTCCCAAAAGACTTGAAGATATTATTAAATCCAAGGGATTTAGAACTAAATATTAGATTTACTACCTTGTATTAGTACATCCATTTTGCCTTTAAAGACCATTTTCACTCTCTTCACTGTCTTATGAAATTGATATTTTCACAATCACATTGTTGTCACGTAATCAGTATTTATATAGTGTGCAGTGTCTTCTGTGCAGAACACGGTACTCCATTGTAAAATCGTAATGATTCACTAAGTGCAACAATAAAAAGAGCTTAGACCTTGATCAATGTTTTATTGATGTTTATTCTAACTATTTCCTACAGAAATTATATTCAAAAAGCCTAACATGCCCATTTTATCAACGGTACTCCACACAAAACTTGTATTAATTGTTTTGAACATGTCTTCATCTTTTTATAAGTGATTCAACGTGGAGTACCGTTGGTTTTGAGTTAAATACTACAATTTGAAATATAAACTAAACGTCAGACAATTAAAGAATATATACAAACCCTATTGTTGAAAAAATTGGAGGGATATTTGTTTAATTTGGGGAGTAATCTATTATTTAACAGTGGAGAACCGTTGCTATTTCACGGACAACTATATACAAGCGCACATGGTGTTGAATGACACATTACAGACGTCATGTCTATACAAACAATGTTTTCTTTAATGTATTATCTCTGTATAGAGATAATAAATATATTTATATCTATAGTATAAGTATAGATATATATATATATATATATATATATATATATATATATATATATATATATATATATATATATATATATATATATATATATATATATATATATATATATATATATATATATATATATATATATCTATGTGGTATAGATATAAAGATATTTATATTTATTACACATATATTATATATATATATATATATAAATATATATATATATATATATATATATATATATATATATATATATATATATATATATATATATATATATATATATAATTATAGATATAAATATATAGAGACAGACAGACAGACAGACAGACAGACAAAAATGTATGTACACAAATTTATTAGCAAAAATGTATGTACAAAAATTTATTAGCATACATACATATTCTTTGTTCATTTATTTATTAGTTAAAATAAGTTCTGAGAAACAACGTGCGCATGGTTTCAATGCACATTGCTCAACCTCTGGTATTTGTCTCCAAAATTCGAAATAATGCCAGCGTACTCTCATCATATCAGTATTAATTCGATCTATTGATCCTCCCTTTATCATAACGAGTGGGGCATCTGCAGTCGCGAAAAAGGGTGAGTCCTTGTCGAAGAGAATGTCTTGTTGTACAAAACTTTTAGGTGCGGCTAAGTGCATAGTATCCCCTTCAAGCATTTGAAGGAAATCAGACCATGCGATTATAGAAGGCGACCATCTAAAGTCATTGAGGATTATTACTTCTGACTCCTCTGCACCCACCCACGCAAAACCACCAGTTGCCGGGTTCACAAAGGCATGGTAAATAGCTTTCAGAGGTGAAATCATGAATGTTTTACCTGAGTTTGCCGGTCCATATATATATATGTTTCGATATTTTGCACGTCCATAGTGAAGTGCTGAGTAAATTGCGCTAGCATAGACATGCACATTTATTTCATTTCGGTGAAGTATCTGTAGTGCGGCCGCTAGCCATTTCTTTTCACATCCTTCTATACAGTGTTTTTCACCTTCCTCTACTAGTAGTTCTATGCGACTTTTATTCAAGCGTTCTTGTTTCTTTTCAGCATCTTGCAGTTGTGAAGATATAGATAATGCTTCATTTACTACTCTGATCCCTCTATTCGCTATAAATTGTGCAAGATCTTTTTTTCCCTTTTTCTCCTGTTTTGCTGCATAGGCCATTAGATCGAGCCGAGTCTTGATATTATTGTTTCGAATAATAGTGGTTACTTCGTAGACGCTTAGCATTCGTTTTCTTTTCTTCTTTTGCTTCTTCTTGGGGCCACTGCCTTGGCCATCAGCTCGACGAGATGTTGTAGCTGCAGAGGCTGCAGTAGTTCTCGGTTCGTCCTCTAAGCTTGGATGGTCGGGCGATAAAAACGGTGTTGTATCTTCTTTTGTGCAGTAGCGATAAGCACTATAATAGTTACTGTGATTGTTGCTGAAATTGACTTGAATTCCAAACCTTGCATCTAATGTATCACGAACTAGAAGCCATCTACTTCTTTTGTTGAGCTTTAGAGCCATATGGTAGTGATATACTTTGTCGGACAGGTCGTTGTTTGTATCGTTGTGATTATGCTCTTCTTTAGCGACTATAAACTGTACAATACGCGATGTCGTTGATGTACCCCATGCATTACGAACAATATTTGCAAACGATTCACGAGAATGGACTTTTTCGGGATCTGCTCGACTGTATGTAACTAAATAGACCAAACGTTGCGAACGATTCGGCATTGCCTCTGCCATGATCACAATGTGAACTTCAAATAGACGTTTTCTGCTCAGTTGTATAATGTTCTTTATGTATAACGCTTTGAAGTATGAGATTTATTTTACAAATGCACAACTTTTATAATGTACCAAACCAGTGACGTGCATCTTTTGCAATATGTGACGTTTGCGCTATTACGTACAAAATGTAGCAATTTTGAGGCGCGTCAATTATAGCATATACGTCAAAAGTAACTTCACATTCGTAGGTATTTACATAAGATGTAGTTGATAAGAAAATCATTGTTTAAAGAGAACGTGGTTATTATTGGATTAACTGTGAAGGTGATGATATCTTTTCTGATAATTACTTCATTCTATTAAGTAAGAGACCTTTTAAAATATTTTTTTGGTGTATCCCCTTGTTACGTTGGCATAATTTCGCACTTAAATATAAGGGTTGCTACGGCAAAATGACATTTCCACTAGTTTTCATGTCGTTAGGGGTCGGATATACACATATTACATATCAATCTTTTCCTTTCGAGGCATAGCTTGTAATTAGGAACGCTGCTGACCTCTTACTCGTTTATTTTTAATGAAATTCCACAATATGTCCCTCAGACAATCATTGCCAAAATGTGTTGGCACGATCACATTTCGGACACTTTTTTGTGGGTCTATCATTTTTTTCATTTATGAGGATAAGTTTGTCTACCCCCCTCCCCCAATACAATGTTGCTGTTTTTCATGAAAGAGTACAAGAGTTGGAAATGTTTCCCGCGATTGACAAGGTTCATATACCCCTCCAGCAACATTGACAGGGGGAGGGGGGGTATTACAGATATAGGAACATAACAAAATCAACAATCGTGCCAACAGTTTTGTCAATGATTGTCTGAGACACATATGACTTAAAACGCCATTGATATTGTTGTGGAAATGATATGAAATTTTCAGGACACAAAGTACATAGTGTACCGATTTGAACAGTAGCAAATTTTTTTCCAGAAAGAAGTTAATACTATCATGTGACGTCACTTTTGTTTAAAGTGCTTTAAATGAATGTAAAATTTACATGACAAGACACTTATATGCTCTATATTCGATAACACCCGTGTTCAAAATAAATGTTCTAAGGTAATAAGCAGTCCTTAACACATATATGCTTCGTAGTTGATATATTTATACTATATCTCGCGCAAAATTGGATAACCATAGTAACGCCCAAAAATGCACGCGCTTAAGGCGTACGCAACAATACACGTCATTGTGAAGATATCAACGTTTGGAGAGGGTGAAAATGGTCTTCAAAGGCAAGATTAATGCCTATTAATGTGCCAGAGCGTATGTTCTGTTTAGAAAAAACACATACTCTCTTTCGGAAATAGCAGAGATGTGTTCTATATCAAAAAGCAGTGTAAGAAGAATTGGTTTAAACAAAATGAAGCGGAATTCAAAACAACCCGACAAGAAAAGTAAGTTGGGAAGAAAGACTAACTTAACTGACAGAGAAAGAAGAATTCTATCCAGGGGAATCAAAAGGATCAGGAAAGAGGACGTAAATTTTACAGTGAAATCTTTAATAGAGTATTGCGGGCTTTCGCAGCGGAAAACAAGCTACCGGACTTACCTCAGAGAAATACAAAGATTAGGGTACAAGAGTTTACAGACTTGAAGAAAGGGACTAATCAGTGAATCTGACAGAAAGAAAAGACTTAAATTTGCAAAAGACAATGTAAAAACATTGAAAACTACACCAAACTATTGGACGGAGGACATGGTATTTTATCTTGACGGAGTTTCTTTTATTCATAAGTACAATCCGAAAGCAAATGCAATGAGTCCTAAAGGGAGGGTTTGGAGAAAAAGAAATGAGGGATTACAAATAACATCTAAGGGTTCGAAGAGTCTAGCAGGAGGAAGAAGGCTCCACCTTTTGGTTCTTATTAGTTATAGACAAGGTGCTATTTTTATTGAACAATACCACAAAATAGATGGCGAGTATTTCGCTGACTTTATTACTAGAAATTTTGAAAACATTTTCAAAAAGTTTTCAAAAACCAAAGCCAGAAAATTTGTTATGGACAACGATCCTAGTCAAAATAGCTCATTAGCTAAAAAAGCACTAAAAAAATCAAAGGCTACAATGGTGTGTATTCCTGCAAGGTCTCCAGACCTAAATCCGATTGAAAATATTTTTAATTTAGTTAAAAGAAAAATAAATAATGATGCTATAGAGCAAAATATTCTTAAAGAGAATTTTGAAACTTTTAAAGAACGTGTTATTGATACTTTATATTCGTTTGATACAACTGTCATAGACAAAACTATTCAAAGCATTCCCAAAAGACTTGAAGATATTATTAAATCCAAGGGATTTAGAACTAAATATTAGATTTACTACCTTGTATTAGTACATCCATTTTGCCTTTAAAGACCATTTTCACTCTCTTCACTGTCTTATGAAATTGATATTTTCACAATCACATTGTTGTCACGTAATCAGTATTTATATAGTGTGCAGTGTCTTCTGTGCAGAACACGGTACTCCATTGTAAAATCGTAATGATTCACTAAGTGCAACAATAAAAAGAGCTTAGACCTTGATCAATGTTTTATTGATGTTTATTCTAACTATTTCCTACAGAAATTATATTCAAAAAGCCTAACATGCCCATTTTATCAACGGTACTCCACACAAAACTTGTATTAATTGTTTTGAACATGTCTTCATCTTTTTATAAGTGATTCAACGTGGAGTACCGTTGGTTTTGAGTTAAATACTACAATTTGAAATATAAACTAAACGTCAGACAATTAAAGAATATATACAAACCCTATTGTTGAAAAAATTGGAGGGATATTTGTTTAATTTGGGGAGTAATCTATTATTTAACAGTGGAGAACCGTTGCTATTTCACGGACAACTATATACAAGCGCACATGGTGTTGAATGACACATTACAGACGTCATGTCTATACAAACAATGTTTTCTTTAATGTATTATCTCTGTATAGAGATAATAAATATATTTATATCTATAGTATAAGTATAGATATATATATATATATATATATATATATATATATATATATATATATATATATATATATATATATATATATATATATATATATATATATATATATATATATATATATATATATATCTATGTGGTATAGATATAAAGATATTTATATTTATTACACATATATTATATATATATATATATATAATATATATATATATATATATATATATATATATATATATATATATATATATATATATATATATATATATATATATATATATAATTATAGATATAAATATATAGAGACAGACAGACAGACAGACAGACAAAAATGTATGTACACAAATTTATTAGCAAAAATGTATGTACAAAAATTTATTAGCATACATACATATTCTTTGTTCATTTATTTATTAGTTAAAATAAGTTCTGAGAAACAACGTGCGCATGGTTTCAATGCACATTGCTCAACCTCTGGTATTTGTCTCCAAAATTCGAAATAATGCCAGCGTACTCTCATCATATCAGTATTAATTCGATCTATTGATCCTCCCTTTATCATAACGAGTGGGGCATCTGCAGTCGCGAAAAAGGGTGAGTCCTTGTCGAAGAGAATGTCTTGTTGTACAAAACTTTTAGGTGCGGCTAAGTGCATAGTATCCCCTTCAAGCATTTGAAGGAAATCAGACCATGCGATT